>BQKN01064932.1:267670-306125 GCA_022839385.1 Asparagus kiusianus | reverse complement strand
TGAGTGAAAATGAAATATAAACTCAATTAAAGTCTAGCTTGTGGAAATAATAATCAAACATATAAATAGCTAGAGATTGAGTTTAGACAACTTCTCCAATGAAAAATAAGAGAGGGAGATGGATGAAATTGAAGCTCAAACAATAGAATTAATCTCCTCTTCTTCTTGTGAAACTTTCTTCACAAAACACTTGTGAAAAACACACTTAAATAAACTTTAAAACACCATTAAACTTCTTTTAAAACGTTCTTAGTTATACAAAATAGTTATGGCAAAAGGGTATTTATATGAGCTCAATACAACAGCCCAAAGCCAAAGAAAAAGACAAAAAACCTATAAAAACCGGGTCTAGAAAACTATCCATTGGAAGCAACGGTCACAAAGTCGATCGACCGGATAACACTGGTCGGTCGACCGAAGGGTGTCCATCGGTCGACCGAAAAGAGATTGTCGGTCGACTGAGGAACCTTGAGAAAAAAATGCTGAAAAATACTTTCTGGTCGGTTGACCGGTAGAACCTTTACGGTCGACCAAAAACTAATGGTCGGTCGACCGGAAAGACTTGTTCGGTCGACCGAAAACTGATATATACAGTTTTAGAATAATGAATTGCAAGTGCCTTTAAAAATAGCAAATAAATTCCAAAAAATATAAACCTTTGGGAAATGCTTATAAACATAAAAAATAAACATGTTTCAAAAAAATTCAAATTATATTTCCCATTTATGAAAACTCATCATTTTGCAAAATTGGTCAAAATACGAAATCTCAAAAACACATGCTTTTGACAAAATGACTTAAATGGAATTTTGAAATATTTTGATTGGATTTATAGACTTAGTAAATTATGTATCATGATGCAATTGAGTCTTCAATCCATAAACACATAATTTTGCAAATAAACATGATTTTATTTATTTGTTAAAGCTTTATTTTGATGAAATCATTGTAAGCATGTATAGATATGAAACAAATATGTGTGTATATATATACCTACACACATTTGTTTCATATTTATATAGCTAAACACATTAATTCAAAACAAAATCGATAAATAGGAAACTAAAGTATATGTTTATGAATATAACTAGTAGTTTCATATATTTATACGATTTAAACTTGAAAATGAAAACCATGAAACAAAAGCAAGGTGTGTGTAATTTTGAGCTCTAAGTATCAATACACAAAGTATAAACCCTAAACTAATACACCAAGCTATGAGATCTTCAATAACGTTTGTCTTGGTTGTGAATGAAGGTCGGAAGTGCAATTTGACTTTGAATATTAAATAGCTTCATTCCACTTTCCTCCAACCTCCAAGATATCATCATTAAGCTTGATTCCATCCAACCTCTGACTTGGATATTTGTATAGATTACCTAACAAAACAAATGCAAATACTCGACAAATATTGTTAGGAATTGTTTATAACCATCAAAACAATATTAGGAAGTGGGCTCATAAACATGAGACCTAACATTAAGGGGTACCAATCCTTTATTTTTTTTTGACCATGCGGGTTAGTATTTTTCAGGTGTAGTTCTCCCTTAGGGATAGTGACAATGCCATCAGGAGCTGCAACAGGTGGAAAATTTTTGAATTGGACCGATATCATGTTGGTAGATACGGTCTTCTATTTCGTCTTTAGCTGGAGCACTTCGGCGTCAATCAAAGCCTGTAGGATATCTTTGAAGATGTAGCATCTCTTTGTTGAATGTCCTAATGTCCTATAGTAAAGGTAGTAGTTTGGATCATCTACCTTCCCCACTTCTTCAGGCTTTTCAACTTCAGGGAGTTTTAGTTTGTCACTCTTCTGAAGTAACTTGAATAAAGAGACCACATGCTCCTCTTTGAAGGAGTATTGCTTAGGTACTCTTTGCTGACCTGACGCTTTACACTTGGCAAGTGATGGTTGGGGATTAACTTCAATAGTCATAGTATCTTTCCCTTTTGACCAGGAAGATTGGGCTTGGACCCATTATTCAGGTTGTTTTTGCTTACTTTCTTCATCAGATTCGACCCTGGAAACTATTTCTTAAGCATGTTCGCCTTGAGAAACTAGTTGTTTCTAGGAGCGGCACTCTGCAACTCCTATTTGGGCTAGGATTTGGGTCTATAAGTTGTATCGACAGGTTTTCACCAGAGTAGACTGTGTCATACCTGTCATACATCGAAGAGTGGCGCTTTGAAACCTCTCGATGAAGTCTTTGATGGGCTCTCCCTTCTTTTTCTTAGTGGTAAGAAGGGTAGTGACGGATATTTCTATGTCGTCTTCGAAGAATCTTGATAGGAATAGTCTCTCTAGATCCGCCCACTTTTACATACATCCCGCAGACAGTTTCATGAACCATTCAAAGGCGACCCTATTGAGAATGCCAATGAAAAACCAAGTCAGCACGACATCATTTGCTATTATTTTTCCGATCTGTGACTTAAAATAATAGATGTGTTGATTCAGTGATTCCGTGTCGTTGAAAGCTTGTAGAGTTAGGACTTTGAACTTTGGAGGATAAGTGGCTGCATCCATTCGACGGGGTAAGACCTCACAATTCTCTCTTATTGGGGCTCGCTTCTGTTGGCAATTGTGTTGAGGAGGGCTTTAAGTTCTTCCATCTTAGCCGACCGAGGATTCTGCTCATTCTCGGATTCTTTCTCATCTTTAAAGGAAGATTCTATGTGGTGAGCTTCTTGATCCGAAGTCTCGTTCATATTTTCTTCCCCCTTTGATGAAGATGACCCTGCTCTTTGGGAGGATTCGTGCTAAGGCAATGAGTCTACCTTTTGAGACTTGTCCTTGTCCGCAACAATTTGGGCCATCAAGATCCAGAGTTCATTGATGGTCTCCTGTTGTGCTTTGAGCATGGCTTGTTGCTCATCAAGTCTCTTCATGAGAACTCAGGGTTTCCTGCCATATAGGCGGATCTCTCATGTTCTACAAAAGAAGTCGAGGATTGAGACTTTACGATGGCTGAATGTTCATCATCAGACTCAATTCCTTTATTCAACATTCAATAATCGACAGGAGGTATGACTCCCTTTCGAGTCCGAGTGTTTTGGTAGATTCCTTCAAATTCTCTTAGGATCTCTTTGACACTACAAGATATGTTCATCTCTGACTCATCAGAGCTAGGGATTGATGACTTCCCTCTACCAATCATATTAATGGTAACTCCTAGGTATTCATCCTCTGAGGCTCTTTTTTTGTGAGAACATTGTTGCTTGTTTGGCAGGGCAACGTTTATCAATCAGTCGAACACCAACTATCTTGGTGCGGATGCACAACATTGGCATTTCGATAGGACCGTAGAAATAAGTTGCTCACATTAACAAGTGGGAGTGACTTGTTGTACCAGTCTTTCTCTCAGTGTGAGCTCTCTTAAGTCAGAGACTTGAGAAGAATTTCTCATTGAACGTGAGGTTTGAATTGGAATCCCCTATCTTTGGTTATACAGGACTGGTTCTTAATAAACATGGATTTTGTTAAGATGCCTTAAATCCGTAGACTTCTTACGTCCGCTCATCAGTCTAGTCATACTACGAATAACCCAGTATAGGGGTCTTGCTACCCGGTCAGTGAGCTGAGGGTCCAGGGGGTGGTGCGCCCCTAGCTAGAGGGTCCGAGGAAGTAGACGAGCCCCTGATGGGGTTCGGGGTAGCGCCCTGAAAGTCCACGGTATAATCAGGTTTTGTATTGGTTTTATTAATTGGGCCCAAATATGTTGTTTGGACAACTGAACGCGAGGGTCGCATTTGGGCAACTGAATACGAGGGTCGCGTTTGAGAGTGGGGATGCGAGGGTCGCATGCAACCCCTTTCTGAATGTAAGATTCACGTTTTGATTGAGTAACGTGAAGCTCAGTTTCGCGTTTAATGCTGACTCAAGGTCCGCATCTTGTTTGTGGAACGCGCCATTAAGGGTCGTGTTTAGTATGGCTTTCATGAGGGTCGTGTTTGGGCACATAAACACGAGGTTCCCGTTCTAAAATAGAAGCACGGAGCTTGTGCTGATGCTCACAAATGAGAGGCTCACGTTGGTTCGAGGATCAGCTTTCTCAGAGTTGTGCTCGTCGTAGAGACATTCTTCTTCATCGAGTGGTATTCTTTTTAGCATGATTTAAGGCTTTTGCAGGGACATCACTATCTGTAGTGATCAAGTTAGTTACGACAATAGGCCTCTTATGACCTGATACCTTTTGTTTGGGCACGGGTGTAAGGCTTCTAACCCGATTGACGAGTTGAATTAGAGCTGAATCTCCCTCTTCTGCGGATGGGCTGTATGAACAATGAGATCCAAAGGAGAGACATTCCTTTGGTGAGTCAAGAGACTCCTTGGATACTTTGTGGATCTTGCGCATAGCCTTAGGGCTAAGGGATCCAGAGGAAAAAAAAACTCATCGTAGTTGGCTTGATCGAACTCTTTAGTAAGAGTTTCAACTGTCGTTCCAGCAAGGTTGGTATCGGATTGCGCCACCACTTCTTCATTGACGAAAAAGCTCTTCCCTAGCGTAGTCGCCATCTTTTGTTTGCAGGAAAAATATAAGAAAATTTGAGAAATAAAATTTGTATTAATCTTCCTAACTGACTTAGGAAAAGAATGAATGCCTCTCTAACTGACTTAGAAAAAGAAATTACAATTTCTCTTATCGGTTTCCCGATTTACAAAAGAGAGAAGGAATCGACAAAGATCCTTCCCTTTGTTTAAAACTGGGTTCTTATTGGTGGTGATGGGAGCTTGAATCTTGTATCATGTTGACGATCCAAGCACCTCGCTTCATGGAACGTTCGTCTATTCCTCTTGACTTTATGTTGGGAAGAACTTGCGAGGCAAGTTTAGAACTCTTAACGAGTTTATAAACTCTAGACGAGTTTAAGAACTCTATAAAAGAGTTAATTTTAGAAAGGAAATTAATTCTTTTTAACTGAAAATAATTCAGTAACCAATCTCCAAGTTCTTCAACCGAAACACGGTTCAACAAGCCCAGGCAAATTTCTCCAAAGCTTCAACAAAAGCCTTCACAAAATCTCCAAAGAGTGTCGACCTCCAAGATGACCCCCCCAAAAAAGATCCTTCTGTAGCTGACTTCTCAGCTATTTATAAGGGTTTAAGGGGTGTAACTGACCCCTTAAATCACTCTTTAATGAGGGTTTAATGCCCTTAATACGTGCAAAATAATTTTGAAACCGTTTAATTTGTATTTGAATCGGTCAAACGTGAGGTTCGAATTCTAGAAATGTCCTTCGCGTATAACTAATGAAACACGGAGCTGAGCTTCGCGTTTGAATCTTGGAACGCGGTAGTGACCTCCGCATTTTGAACTTGAAACGTGGAGGTGAGCTCCGCGTTTTGAACTTAGAACGCGATAGTGAGCTCCACATCATGAACTTGAAACACGGAGGTGAGCTTCGTGTTTTGAACTTGAAACACGGGGATAGCCCTCGTGTTTTGGTTTGAAGAGATCGTCAATTTGTAATCTCTTTTTTCGAGTGTTGCAAGGATCGTCATCTTATAATCTTTGTATTCGACTCTTTGAAATATGAGAGTCATCAATTTGTAACTCTCATATGCTGTTGTGAAGGTCGTCAGATTGTAACATTCATTTATTAATGTGGAAGTCGACAGATTATAACTTTCGTTTGTTGATGTGGAAGTCGTCAGATTGCAACTTTCATCATCTATTATCATGAAAGTCGTCAAATTGTAACTTTTATCAGTAGATGTGAAAGTTGTCAAATTATAATTCTCATCATCAGTGTTTTATAGGGATCAGCTATCCACAATAATTTTTAGACAGTCTACATCTATCCTCGCACTTAGAGGAACTTCATAGCGTTTGACATTATTTCCTCCATCATTAACAACAAAATCAACCTCTTGTGGAGGGAATTTCTTCTCAATCTCTATGTCAAATTGAGTGCCTATCTTGGGTTGAATGTCTTACATAAAAAATAATATTAACAATAAATACATAAACCACTAATTGTACTTAAGATTTACCAACTAAGATTAACAAATAAACTGTCATCTTAACAATCAAAATGTAACATTAACAACCAAACTGTATATTTAACAATAATGTTATAACCTTAACAACTAATTTATAAACTCAACAACTAATCTATAAACTTAACGACTAAACTGTGTAATTAATAACTAATCTATAAACTTAATAGCCATCCTATGTACTTAACAACAATGCTATAACTTTGACAACTAATCTATAAACTTAACAACATAACTATATACTTAACAACAAATCAGTAAACTTAACAACCAATCTGTAATATTAATATCCGATCAGTAAGGTTAACAACAAATTATTATACTTAACAACTATCAACTATCATTAATACTAAACTTAATTAACATTTGGTAGTTTGCTCCACAATAACTTTGGACACTTTCTTAGTCTTCAACACCTCTTCCTTTAGCATTCCTTTCTTGTGCACCACTTTCTTTAATTTAGTTGGACCGCTCGGCTTCTTTGTGGGGATATCTAGAATATTTTTATAGAGTAAGTCCATCCTTAGATCTTCTGCAGTTGTCAACTCGATATGCGAATTTACTGCCCTCAACTCCTAGTTTAGCCATCGTATTTCTGTAGATAGAGTAGCTATTTCTTCTTAATGGAAATCTCTCTAGTTGTTATATTTTACTCCACATAGTTATGTAGTTTTTGATGTATCACCGCGATCCTTTTTCAAAACCTGAGTTGTTGATGCAATTTTAGTTAAACAATTGCCTCATCATGCTGTTGTATTGCTTCATCAATATCCTAAGAAATGATTTGAGCAGTAGAAAGATAAAGTATTAATAATAAACTAAAATAAAATAGTAACCTTAACAACCACGAGATAACATTAACAACTAAGTGGAATCCTTTACAACTAATTAGTAACAACTATAATAATTACCATGCAGGAAGATTCACATCTTCTGTATCCCTTTTGATATATGTTTTAGGGGTAACATGTCTTGGGCTATGTGCCTTAATAGTCTCAATATTTTGCTTCTTCTTTTCCTTATTCTCTCTCCATACTTTTCTTATAGCTCTTTCCTCCATTTCCTTCTTCTTCTCCTTCTTCTTCTCTTGCTCTTTCTCCTTCTCCCGCAAGTATATCTTTGGTTCTTTAAAAACCTTACCCATCACCTTCTTCCGCCTTGGAACTTCTTCATGTATTTGCAAAAGCTTAATTGTAGCTTTTAGAGCTTTAGCTTCAACTGTTATTGTTCTTAATAAACCCCAACATCTCTGAGGTCTCACCTAATTTGTCAGACGAAGCCTTGACGTAGTCCCACTTACTAGCTTCTTGATACTAGTGAGTTTATAGTACTACAGCTGCATATGAGAAATACAAGATCATTAACTTTAATGATAAAGCTGTAACCTTAACAACCAATCTAAAACCTTAACTACCAAGCTAAAATCTTAATAATCAATCTGAAACATCAACAACCAATGTGAAACCATAATAACTAAACTGTATATTTAACAATTAATACGTAACCTTAACAACTAATCCATAACCTTAACAACTAATAACCAAACTTAACAACTAAAACGTAACATTCACAACCAAGCAATAAGCGTAATATCTAGTCAATACACATAATATTAAATAGTAGGAATAGTTACTGATACAAGATGGATACACCTTTGCAGGTATAAATGTTCTTTCCTTTTTCCTAAACCTTTTAATATAGCTTTAATTACAAAATTTGTCAAGTTATAGATATAGGTCCTCCAAGATGTGTTCTTAACTTGTTCACTACCATCAACATACTTGAACAAGCATCTTAGGGTCCCAAGAACACTGCTAGGACACCAAATCATACTCAGTTGATATAGGGTATGGAGTAGGACGAAGTCTTGCACCTCATCTCGCTTCGTAGATCATACGAGCTTCATGAGGAGAGACTCAACATAATGTCTGGTAAGTGCTCAGGGATCCTTATTGTTATTTTTATTTTTGGTAAAATACCTTTGCCAAATATGATTGTTTCTATCTCAAATGGGACCAACAAAATTCTCCTCATTCACAAACCATGTATGGTTCATAATCCATTTAATGCTGAATGAGCCTTCAATGTTTTTTCCAATTTCAAAATCTGTAAAAATAAATTTCTTCTACTTCTGGTCTCATTGCCTCAAGACATGTTCGAAAGTAGGAAGATTAAGACCCAGGGGGCAAAATGGATGTAGTGTCTGAGCACACAATCTTTGTAGGCATCTTAATATCTCTTATCAATAAGTTTGACTAAAGAATGCATAAAATCGTAGTATGCGGTGAAGCTTAATGTAGGGTGGAATACCAATACATTTTTTGTCTAAAAAGTAAAATATAGATATTTAATTAGTTTGTATATAAACTAAACTATAGAATGCATAAAATCGTAGTATGCAGTGAAACTTAATGTTGGATGGAATACCAATACAATTTTTGTCTAAAAAGTAAAATATATATATTTAATTAGTTTGTATATAAACTAAAACCTTAACAACCAATCTGTAACCTTAACAATTAAAATGTAACCTTAACAACGAAATTGTAACCTTAACAACCAAATGATAACCTTAACAACTAATATGAAAAGTGTAACATTAACAACTAATTGATAACATTAACAAATAAATATTAAACTTAACAACTAATCAGTAACATTGACAACTAATAACTAACTTTCACAACTAACACTTAAACCTTAACAACTAATGAATATCCTTAATAGCTAATAACTAACCTTCATAACTTAACAATAGCCTTCATAACTAACATTTAACCTTAACAACTAATAAATATCATTGACAACTAACAACTAACCTTCACAATTTAATAGTAACATTCACAACTAACACATATCCTTCAAAATTAAACAAGTATCTTAATAATGAACAACTATCAAACACAACGGGCTATGAAAACTAATAGCCTAAACAACTAAATTATGCATTAAACAACCACTATTAACTATTTTGATTAATAACTCACTTCTTTTGCTTTAATTTCTTCAATCCTTTCAAATCTCTCCTATTTGTTCCTTTCTTTAGATTTAGAAGAGCTTTCGTTGCCTCGTCCATGTTGCCTTCATGTTGGGTCATATCTTCATCCACATAGTTAATTGGGGTTGTGAGCGAGGGATGAGTAATTGCGAAGTTCTCAAAAACATTTCCTATTGTTTGTCCAGCATCAGTCGACTCAGTGCTTAAGTTTGGTCTTCTTGCGACTTCATACTATGAGCCATCATCTTTCAATTCTTCTACAAGATTGACTATCTTCGGTTGTGCCTCATCTGTTATGCTTTGAAGTAATGGAAGCTTGTTGGAGTTGAAAGGAGTGAAGCAAGGCCAGATGACAAGAAGAGAGCTTCAATTTCTCTCTGGGGTAAGCTGATTTAGGATTAGGGTTTTGAGTTGGGGCTGAGTTTAGGGCGGTGTTGCTACTGGGAGAGATGAGGGACATGGGCACGAGAAACGAGAATGACTATTGATGGGGTCGTTAAGTCAAAGGGTAAGTTTGGGTTTTTTTCAAAGTTCGGTCATGTGGGAACCGAATTAGGGAGCTAAAGGTATAAATCATGTGCTTTAGGGGGTTTTGGGGTGTTGAAAAAATCTTAGGGGTGGGGCGAACTATAGTTGTTATTTTGAGGGCTAGAAGCAATTTTTCACTATTTTTATTTGTTTGGGAAACAAATGCGTGTTTTTATATATTAGTCAGATTAAATCTTTGACATATTGTCAGTAGCCCCTCATATCATTGAAATGTCATCAGGTGACTCAATTCTTATATTTGCATAACTCTTGATGGAGAAATTAATTTAAAACAACTTATAAGAACTTGAAAAACTAATATCAATTTCAATGATTTGAGTGACTAATTTTGAACAAGTATATGAATCGGGGACACACTAGTAGTTTCAGTAATTTGAAGAAGTAATCTATATTACTTATAAATGATGAGATTACTTATAAATGATGATTGATATGTCAAAACTTTTGATTGCCCTCTTAATTTTAATAATTTTTAATAATACCCATTATTAAATGATTAAATGCTAACACATGTAAAGAACTCTTTGCCCTTTCAATTAAAACATCTTAAATGAAACGATTTTACCAACCAAAGAGCTCTACAAAAGTATCAAATGATCTTGGGTGTATGGTGTTAAATATGCACCAAATGGATGTCAACCATTAGATTATTAGATATCAGGATCATTGCATAGATCCAATGATTGACATCAAATTGGTGTTCATTAAATGTTATAGACCTGATATCTTAGGATAAATAGTTAATGATGAGAGAGAGAAAGAGAGTTGAGAGTGAGTTTTTCCCCTTTCTCTCTTTATCTCTCTCCTTTTTAGGGCAATGATTAGTAAAATCTTACATAAAAAGTCACTATCAAATTATTAAATAATTTAAACATTAAAATTAAGCCATTCTTGATAAAGTCAAAAGTAAATCATGTCCAAAAACTGTAACTCATGTTCCAATTGGTTCTAAACTTTTATTCTCTTTTTTTTTCGCTCATAAAATAGATTAAAAATATAAGATAATTGTGTCCACGTGCAAAGTACGTGCATTATATGAGTAAGTTTCAAATAGGGTTGGATAATTCTAACTAAACTATACTTTTCAAAGTATCTTTACACCACTCTACACAAATGTAGGGTCCTTCCACTTGGATGGCCATCAAAATTTGACGAGTCATTGAGGAGCTTACAATCTTTTGGGTGTGGTAATGTAGGAGTAGTTTCAAAAGTCTAGTACGATTGAAGAAAAATATAGATGGGCCAAAAAAAATTGGGCCTTAGTGTAAATAATCGTGAACAAACTTCCTATAGGATCACCCACTTGCGAATAAACCTCTTGTAGTTCTATTTGTGTGAAAAGAACCCCTGAAGTATTGGCCTAATTGCGAACACACTCCTGGTGAACTTTTTCGACTCTTTTAAAAGTAAAAAAACAATTGGAGGTCTATCTTCACCAATAGAACTATACGAGACGTATCTGCCTCATCAAAAACTTTTAAACGATTTTAAGAGTAAAAAAAATTATTCAAAGTGTCTATTCACACAAATAGAACTACAGGAAGTCTGTTCCTCTTATAGCATGTGGTTGTAAAACATGCATGCTTACACCACCAACACCAAAAAGATGTAAGCTAACAAAATTGTACTAACACAGCACTGGACGCTGTTGCTGGCGTAGCGAAGGACAAACACTCGTAGGTATAGGAGTAATGAGATCCATTTGTTCTAGCAGGACTTAATGTAAATAAACCATCACATCATTTAACAAAACGAGCTACTGAAAGATAAAATAGTAAAATCAATAGGCTTCAATGCAACTAATACGATATCTCATTGCCTCGTATCCTTTTTTTCCCCCTTATCAAGTATCATATACCAAATTTTAAAATAGTGCACAAACGATACCATATCTCAGAACGTGACAAACCTTCATAACAGAATGTATGACTAGTGGTACACAAGCATGACCTATTTAAGTTGCTGCATCTAAGTTGTAGAAACACCCCGTGAGTTCAGAGCAGAAGCTTCCTTGAGTTCCGACACCAGCAATCGAAGCATCGCTGTAGATTCGGCCAGTCTGAATCAATCACCGCGAAATCTTTGAGCCAGTTCCCAAGGATGGCCTCCTGATCCTCAAGAGGCAAGCTTAAGATCAGTCCTTCTATCGCCACTTCGATCTCCAACCTCTCCAGCCCCATTAGCACCGGACGTGTTACGCCGTTACTGGCGTAGCAGAGGACAGGTAGCCATAGTAAGAGTATACGGAATTTTACTTCTCTTGGTGCTTCCCATTCTCCGCGGGCTAGCTCTCGGAGCAGGATTGCTAAATTCATTTGATAATAAGAATCAGGGTAACAAAGTAGATCAATACGTTATGCGTGCATGCAATTAAACAACTATGTGTAGCTTCAAACTTCGACAAATGTAAATATTCAGTATTTTTCTGGAAGAAAAGTATTATTCGTTCGTCTAGAACGGATGTAATTGATGAACTTATTGTATCTCACTACATGCGAAACTTCTGTGATATATCAGTTGACCACATTTCACTACGATTAATGTTGAGTTCATTATTTAAGTAATATCCGCTTCCTACTAAATAAAAATACAGTAACACCTATACCCAATACAAATACAGTAACATCACTCAGGTGCATGTCAGCTTTAGTTACGTACGGGACAAGTTCTGGCCAACATTTAGGTTAGGAAATGGCAATAAT
Source organism: Asparagus kiusianus (assembly GCA_022839385.1). Lineage (NCBI taxonomy): Eukaryota > Viridiplantae > Streptophyta > Magnoliopsida > Asparagales > Asparagaceae > Asparagus > Asparagus kiusianus. The sequence continues at coordinate 293,875 of BQKN01064932.1, read as the reverse complement.
AGGATCAGATTCTACGTATATAAGAAGGATAGATCCTTCTTTTAGCCTAGGTCCTTCTTTTAGCCGCTGTCATAAATTAAACAAGAAATAGTTCATCATACTTACTTTTCTTTTCTTGATAATTTTTGAAAATTCAGCAGAAAGATTTCACTAACCTGAGATCTTGACGATGGGACCTTGCACTCTAGCGTTGGCAGTAAGAGACAAAGCCGCAAGCCTATCCTCCAAACCCCAACTCACAATAGCTTCTTCCACAATCTCACACATCATCATCTTATTCACAATCCACAAAACCTCATGGGCCAACTTCTCACTCTCCAACTCCTCCTCCAACCCCAAGCCCGGACCACTAAAGCTCAACAATCTTGACGAAGACTGCTTGTAATCGGAAATAACCCCATTAAAGCAAAGGCGAAGAGCGTCATAGCCAGCGGCGAGGTGGGGCCCGAGGGGGAGGAGCCGGAGGAAGCGAGACGGCCATGTGGCGGACGAGGAGGAGCGGTAGAGGGATCGGCGGAGGAGTTCACACGTGCGGGTGAAGGCGGCGGAGAGGGCAGAGCGGGTGACGTTGTGGAGGGACGCTTGGCAGTGGCTGAGGTTGTCGGCGATGAGGTTGTCGGCGAGGGAGAGGAGGAGGTGGTATTTTGTTGAGGTGGCTGGAATCTCGTTCAAGATTCGTAGAACCTGTGACACGTGTGAGAATCTTTCATGAAACGTGGAAAACTATTAACTCGTCACCTCTCCCCATGTGCATTCATTTACGAAACACAAGCAGCCACCGCCATTAAAAGTTAAATACATTCACTAAAATTAAGTGTAGAAATAAGTTACGGGAGTAACAAACAGTTGTAAAAAGAAACACTTAAAAACGTTTATCTTTTTTACTGAGGAAAACCAGCGACCTCCATACTTCAAGTGAATCATAGTGTCAATTCAAAACAATATCTTAGTTGCTGAAAACCATGAAGCAGAACCAGTAGCAAGAGGACCTTGGTTACCAATGATATTTTGAGCTAAATGTTTTATTCCTTATTATCAAGAGTAAATAATGGAAGTTGGGTTTCAATTGGTTTCTGTAAATAGAATGGAGGGCAATCGTTTCTTAGTCTTTTTTATTTCTATTATAATGGTCCAAAATCTTTTACTTCCTCTACACCTCAATTTGGAAGGGAATCAAAGTATATAGAATGTAAGCTAACCGATGTGAACTTTGCTACCTCCCTTTCCCTCCGTTCTCTTTAAAAAAAAAACTCCCAAATAAGGTGTGAATCTATTCACCTTCCGTCTCGTAACTCTCATTCACCACATCCAAACAAAGCATAAATGTTTTTCATTTCACTTAGCATATTGACCTCAAGAAAAAAGAAAAAAAGAACAAAATAGAAAAGAAAAGGAAAAGCAAGAGAAAAACAAAGCTAACATGCTGCTTAAGCTTGATTCATGACTTATCTTTTCACTGCTTTAATCCTAGAGATATTACAATTTGTAGTGATCAAATTTTATGGAAATAAAACTAACATGCAGTATAGAACTTTCATCCTACATAAAACGAAGAAAAGTCGAATCTTTCCCAAAATTTTGAATTCTCTTACTAAAGGGAAAAGGGGGGAGTGAAAGCAAATTCTTGCTTCAGTTTCTCTATTTCATCTTTGCAAGCAAACAAGACAACCAACTAGATACTACAGAGAGAACTGCACTTACATGAGAAAGAGCTCTCCCAATTGCAGTATTGGTTGAAGAAGGCAACCCCTGTCCCTGCCCAACTCCTCCATGAACCACCAAAGCCCCGGTTGCCGCTAATCTCCCCATATCAAACCCTAGATCACCGAAATCCAGCGACCTAACAATCGAAGAAGGAGAAGAGAAGAAATCCATGAAGGCCCTAAGGATCCAAACATTGATCCAAGCAACCAACATAACAAAATACTTAACATGATCCCTCGGCCGCCACTTCTCACAGTCTCCGGTGGCCATGGCAGCGGCCGAAGCCGCATCGGCGAGCAGTCTTGATGCCCGTCCGGCCGTAGAGACAAGAATTGAGCTTATATTTGAAGGCTTATTGATGTAGGTTCTCTCTAAGGTTACCCTTGGTGTCATGGCCATGGTCATCTCCCTCTCCATGAAGAAACCAAATCTCCATGAAGAAACCAAATCTTGCTTCCGTGTTTATAGTGGGAGGTTCTTGGTGCCCTGTTGACGAAATCAAGGGGAAAAGGACAGTGTGTTTGTCTGGTTTATTGATGCATGTCGGCTCCTTGTAACTCCACTGTCAGCTGCTTTCTTTGGTACTTTCGGCCGCTTTTCTTATCGGCTTGATGAGATCTGGTGTGGATGCAGCACGTAAGATACTTGATCCTCTGTTGGATTTTACTTTTTCTTACCAAGAAAGCCTGCACCTTTAACCCCAACCAACTAACCAAACTGTGTAACTCTTATTCTTTTAACCTTCATTTACAACAACAGAAGACCTTATATAGAGAAACCAAGCAATTCCATCTCCCGCACTACCTTCCCCCAGTTTAAATAGCGTAGAACCTCTTTTCATGATAAGAACTCAACTTGTTAATCATGATAGACCTCTAACAACATCAAACTACTCGAAAGTTATAGATGAAGAATCAGAGACAGAGAGTTCCCCAGGCAAAAATTTTGCTAGTAGACTCTAGCGTCCATTAAAGGTAGGTTCGATTTCAAAAAGACAGTCAGATATGACTTTAGTCTCCCCTCGAAAAAATTATTTAGGCAAGTTCATAGTTAAAATATGGCTAGTATCGTGGCTCAATGAAGGATTAATCTTGTTAGGCAAGTTTATAGTTAAATTTGGCTAGGATCGTGACTCAATAAAGGGTTTAGTCTTATCGAGTCAATTTGGGTCGATTCGACAAATCTTTACACCTGACCAATATGAAATAATTACCCATAAGTCATGTTGGCATCGTTTGCATCAGGACTATGTTAGCATGGAAAAGACAAGAATGAAACTCATATTTGAAGGCTTATTCAAGTAACTCCTCTCTGAGGCAAGCCTAGTGCCACAGGCTCTTTGGTGTTATGTTTATGAAATTAAGGGCAAAATGACAGTGGATACTTGTTTGGTTTGAAGGTGCATTTTGGCTCCTTGTGACTTGCTTTCTTGGGTTAATTTGTGCGTTTCTTATGGGTTTCGTAGGATATAGTGTGGATGAGCGTGCAAGAAACTTGTGCAGAGCAGCATGCCAAAATTACTGTGTTTATATTGAGAATTTTGTAGCATGGTATTTGTTAGAACATAAAACTATAAGCATAACCCTCAACCCTCACCACAACTTCAGAGTTTTGTTGTAATGGTGGGGATTTTAAGATGGTATTCGAGCAACCCAAGTTCAAATCAAATTGGCCGCGAATTTAAAGTGGATTTTAACACTATGCGAGTTGAGGTTTCGGCTCATAAAAAGGGCGCCAACCTGTGGGAGCATGTTAAGGTATAAAAATAGTCTCATCCCTCACCACAACTTCAAAGTTTTGGTGTAATATTTAGGGACTTTATTAATGCACGCTTGATGTTTCAAAATGGGTAGGATTTATGTGTTGCATCATTAGCTAACCAAATTAATTGGATTTGTTTGCTTCCCAATTTCATTGACAACAATGCAGAAGCTAAAAGTATATCCTGTAAAAATGTCCCCATCTGAAAATAAAATTTGCTGAAAAAGGAGGATCTCCAGGTTATGATCTTACTAGAGGTCTCTTGTCTAAAACTAGACTACAAACTTTGTAAGAAAGTGTGAACTTAGGAATATATTAAAAAGACTAAAATAATTAAAAGTGTGTGTCTGATAAACAACCACAACACAGAACAAGGCCTCATAGGGCAAGGAAGTTCACCCAGTTTTCATGTTTTGCAAAATTATCATACAAGAAAATGGATTTCTTTCCTGAGTCAGAACAAGAGAATTTATCACAAAATTATCTTTTCATTGCTGTGTAGTGCTAGCTTTGCGGGATCAGATTTGATTTCTAAAGGTGGAAATTTTGACCTATACAACAGTTACAAAGGCACAAGTGCAACAGAAATATTCATAGATAGAAACATGCATCTGTTTTCAATAATTACCAGATTGACATGATATGACACAAAGCATGCATATAACTGGTAGGTACTTGTTAATGCTATCAATGTATAAGGATAGAGTACATTTACCATGGCACCTGACTAATAAAGTATTGATCGAAAATAATAATTAGGAAGATTCATAATCAGAGGGGAAAAATGGGCAAAGTTTTTTCAATTAGAGAATAATTAGGAAGTAGAAAGCTTCATTGCCATAAGATATTTAGACCACTGTGATAGCAATACAATGATCTAGCTGTCTAAATCAAGTATGCAAAGTTGGTAACAAGGACCTCATACTTGAACTTCACCCTTGGCCAGCCAATGAGTCAAGTACTTGGCTTCACCAAGTACATAGGTCAGAAAAATATCACTATTTGACAATGAAAAACCTTTCTTGAGACCCATCATACACGAGTTTAGCCGAGTAATGACAAGGCATAATGGTGGCATTTTGAGGCAAGCACGCCACTCTATATCACCAGTAGTTAATATCTCTTTGTAAAGTACCACCTACTCATCTGCATTTTCCATGCAAATTCGGTAAGATAAATATACATGGAATTTCCCAAATCTATCAGAAAAAAGTTGTAGGTATTAAATAAAGTAACCATATTCTCTTCATATATCCTTCACAAACCTACAATAGAAATACTTTTGGTAGCCATGCCAAATGTGATCTATAGGGCCATGTGATCATTCAGTGTCCATTAGCGAGCAGAACCCAATCCACCACAAAACTAAGCTAATCCATATAAATGGAGCAGTTTAAAATCCCAGTTACTAAGCTAATCCACCATAAAACTAAGCTAATCCACCATAAAAGATAAAACTAAGCCAATGCACCATAAAACTAAGCTAATCCGCAATGAAAGATTCCATTCTATATCATCACCAAATATATGTTAGTACCAAGTCATCTTCCAATAAGTCCATCAACATGTACTAGTAGTAGCCATAACTAAATTTCACGTCAAGGTTGTACCAAAAAGCAAATGACGTGAGATTCTAGCTCGCCCCCGATAATTTTTCTACTGAAGTGATCATGAGCAGGTAACATAACTCAAAGATCTCACTAAACTACAACAAGGCCTGTTTACTTAATTCATCCAAAACAGATCCTACAATGAAATCGATTATTCCTAACATAAAATCAAATAATCAGCACTTGGACTTACTATCCATCATAAAATAGAGTAATAAACTTTTAATTCCCTTGGTTCCGCAACATTTGTGAGCACTTGTGCATCTTATCTCACATGTTACAGCTACAAATTGACAATTATCCTAACACTAGAAGTGAACTCCATGCAGGGCAAGTGGTATTCCAAATCAATATTCATATCCGATACACTACGCATGTTCGATTAAAAAAACCTCCAAAAATCTGAAAAAGACCACTCTGGGATTATAGGCTGATAGAGCTAGACACTTTGACAATCAATATTACAAAGGTTCAATAAAGTGATTATGGTTCAAACCTTTAAGGGTAAACATAATATCAAATTTTAATTACAAGAATAACTTTATTAAACGTAGGGCTTATTGCTTCAAATGGTTTCCCCTTTCATACCTCGAACATTGCATTGACAAGTAAAAAAAAAGCCATTTCTCCAACTTAACTATAGCAAAGCTTTTGCATATAAATCAAAGCCCATAATTTGATAATCCGACATCAAGTGCAACCAAATGAAAAACGATTTCACTCCCTAAATCAATCGTCATCAACATCAACACAAATTTTCAAGAAAATTAACAAGAGAAACATAACCCTATGAAGGCCAAGAGAGCAAATGAGGGACCTTTTAGGGTTTATGTGGGGGGAACTACTCGCCGAATTTTTTGCGGAAGTATTCGCGGAGGAATTCCCTCCGGGCTTGTGCACGGGCCTGCTGAGGTGCCACGTGGACGTAGGAGAGGTGGGCCCCGACGGCGATGAGGGAGACGCCGGCGATGAAGAAGCCGGCGGTGGCGCACAGCTGCTTTGGGGTCGGAGGGAAGTGCCACAGCATTTGGTTTGATTAGTGGGAAGAGAAAGGAAACATTCGCCAAGCTCCCAAAATAGGAAAAATTCTGAAAATAGACCACATTTGCTAAATATTTAACAAAATCGATCATTTTGCTAAATATTTAGCAAAATCGACTTCTTTATGGCATGTTGGCCAAAAAGAGGTTGATTTTCAAAAAAGTGGCCTAAAAACATACGGGACAACTAGTCTCGTATGTTTTCAACACACTAATTACAGATTAGAAAACATACGGGACTACTAGTCCCGTATGTTTTCTGTCATTGTTTTGGTGGCTCACGAAAGAGCACGGGACTAGTAGTCCCGCACAATTTACAGAGGTAATTTGCCTCGGCCATCAAATATACGAGACTACTAGTCCCGTATATTTTGCAGAGGCAACTTCCCTCTACACAGCAAACATAAGGGATAGTCCCGTATATTTTGCAGAGGCAAATTGCCTCTGCCGAGCAAACATACGGGACTAGTAGTCCCGTATATTTTGCAGAGGCAATTTGCCTCTGCCCAGCAAACATACGGGACTAGTAGTCTCGTATTTTTGCTGGGCTGAGGCAGAACATGCACAAAACATGCATGACCCTCTAGCTGAGCATACAACAAAATTTTTACCAAAATTTTCGCCACAATATATCATCTAACATTGCATACATTGATAAAAATTATAAAATTAGAACATTATAACACAAATCTAAAAAATACACATTATCACAACACAAAACATCATCACAACATCACATACATCCTTCTAACAAAATTCACATCAGCACAAAATAATTCCAACTGCATTAAGTCTAACCATACGATAATATGTAGCTTAAGTAGAATAAATCCAAATGCATCAATAATTCCATACGACAATAATCTACATGGAAAAACTAACAAAGAAAAAATCCACCCCTCCCCCGTTGCCTCGGCCTTCGCACCCGCTGAGATCGTCGGCGGCCCCCTTTTTTGAAAGTGATATCCTCAGGTCGATCGAAATTAGGACCCGGCTCAACTAACTCAGCTTGTGAGTTATTTACCCACTCGTCATTTTCAAACTCTTCGGGTAACGGTTCTTCAGACTCTACATAATCGTTGTTCACGCAATATGCATTCATCCAACTTGCATCATCATTGTTCTCTCCAGTTGCGAACTGCATACTATCAAGATGTTCCTCCTCGGACTCAACATCTTCACTATCATCATCAGCATCTACATATTCGTCCTCTTCTTTTATAGAACCACCAACCGGTAAATCAACTGAAATATCATCATACACGTTGTGAAACATGTAACTTGACGTTGCACCTGTGTCATTTTTTAAGTGCAAGACACTTTAAGATAACGAGATTTGACTTTCAAGCATGCGAGAGAACTCTCCGTGAGCATACGAAACTTCGACAACCCCAGATTTTGGAATATTTTCAATGAACAACTCAATTGCGATTTGTTTATCCGCAAGTTGTATCATGTCATTCAATTCTTCATCGGTGGTGATCTCTACCGTAATTGTTCTTTTTTCATTTATTGGACAATTACAAAAGATCTTAATAGCATTTTCGGCATGATTAATTCTGGTAACTCTGTATATTTGCTTCATCACTCCATCGAAATTACAATTTCTAGACAACATGAACATTTTCCTAGAGCCTCCATCATATATAGGCAAATTATTCATTCCAACACTCAATTTCCCATTGAATAAGCAAATAATCGGAATTCCATTCGTCATGTTAACTGAAGAATTAAAATTTAACGTATACAAATTAGATATTTTACAAATTAATGATCATAATTCATTATTTCCTCTAGATATACCTCTAAATATATATATTAACTAAACAAAAATTGGAGAAATTTATGAAAAAAAATTGAAATTGTTACCTTGTCGAAATCGGATTTCGTTGGCGTCGGAGATCAAGTTCGGCGTCAGGTTTAAGGGAGGAGGGGGTGAGTTGGCTTTGGGAGAGAGAGATTGGGTTTGAGAGAGATGGAGATTGGTTTGGGAGAGATGGAGATTGGGTTTGAGTGTGGAAATCGGGTTTGGGAGAGATAGAGATTGGGTTTGGGTGTGAAATTCGGGTTTGGGAGAGATTTCAATGGGTTTGGGAGGGAGTGAGATGGGTTTGGGAGTGAAGATGAAGAGATTTTAGGGTTTGGGAGTGAAGGTGGAGAGAGAGTAAGAGTTTAAGGGAATAGCGGAATTTAGGGCGCAGAGGTGTTTATTTCGACATTTATACGGGACTAGTAGTCCCGTATAGATGGGTCGGGTGGCTCTGTAAATTGTGCGGGACTACTAGTCCCGTACTCTTTCGTGAGCCACCAAATCCATGACAGAAAACATACGGGACTAGTAGTCCCGTATGTTTTCTAATCTGTAATTAGTGTGTTGAAAACATACGGGACTAGTAGTCCCGTATGTTTTCAAGCCACTTTTTTGAAAATCGACCTCTTTTTGGCCAATTGGCCAAAAAGATGTCGATTTTGCTAAATATTTAGCAAAATGGTCGATTTTGCTAAATATTTAACAAATGCGGTCTATTTTCAGAATTTCCCCCCTAAAATATAAGCCCAACAGGGGACACATAAGTTGTCCCCTCCTATCTGGTGATCATTATTTCTATTGTATAAGAGCTTGTTTGGATTGAGGGGAATAAGAATGAAGGGAAGTTAGGAGAACTATCTACCTCTATTTATCTTGTTTGGGAACATTTAGGAGGTAAAGTTATTCACCCTATTTCCCCTTGATTCACCCCCTAATAGTATAAAATTTGTTACCCCTCAAATTGGGGTGTAACCAAGGGAAAGGGAACTCATTTTCCTTCTCTTCCATTCTCTCACCTAGTTTCTCTTAACTTCCCTTCACCCCCTACAAATCCAAACAGGCTCTAAAGAGCTGGTCATCACATAATAAGCTGGCCATCAAGAGAAAGTCAAGCGCCGCGAAGTATTTACGGGTGTAGTCACGTCTAATGCACGTGCCGACTTTACACCTTTTATGTGACCTTATTTTCTAGGAAAAATTGCTTCTATACCCCAAATCTAAAAAAGTCATGTGTCATAGCCCCCTGCACTTTTGCCCATGTGTATAAGCCGAAAATACTAAGAAAAATATTTCATTTCAACCCTGCCAACTCAGTTGCTTGAGAGAAAATTTTTTAAAACCTTATTCTACCCCCTAACTGGTTACCGCTATAGTACCCATAATTTTGGTAACCGCGCATGCCCACTCTCTAACTCAAATCAAGTTCTCTCTTACCTCTCTCCCTCCCTCTCTCTCTCTCTCTAAGTTTAATAGTAGCTGACGAAATCCCCAAATCTCCACTCAATTTCCACTTTAGGGTTTTCTCAAATTCAACAAAAAAATAGCCGAAATCTCGACGGCGAACCCAGATTCTCCAAAATTTGAAACAAAAGACGATGAATTCAAAGTTGTTCACCTTCCTCATTTTTTCTCCCCCATCTCTATTTTGGGGAATGAGATGGGGAATCTGTTGGACTAAAAACCTAACTAAATTCTCCAAAAGTGGGGAAATAAGGAAGCTGTTGGAGATGCTCTAGCCCTGTAAATATTTGAAGTTGATTTCAAGCCCTCCAAAATTCTTAGTATTTCAATATTAGCCCCCCATCTTCAAAATTGATCTCAGGGCCTCCAATATCTTCAATATTTCAGTTTTAGCCCCTCAAATCTTTGAAATTGATCTCAGACTCCCCAGGATCCTACTGGTATGTTGAAATAAGAACCCCTAAAGTAAAATCTAGTTGAAATGGAGGAATATTTATTTACTTCAACTTTTTCAAATATTTGCTAATTATATCCCTCTCACTATAACCTAAAATTCACTAACCACTTTAACTTAAATCCGTTAAGCTTCTCAAATCTATTTAATAAAACCCAAACCCTATTTTTCATTTCATCTTCTGCAAAAGTCTTCCCTAATGGCTCTCTTCAGCTCTAATACCAAATTTGCATCGGATAGATTCCCATTGGGTAAGACATTGGAGAGATGCTAGAGAAAATAAAGTGAAAATGGATTTAGGTTAGAGTTTTATTAATCAAATATGAGAACTTAACGGGTATGAATTAAAGTGATTAATGAGTTTAGATTTGTGTGAGAGAGACATAACTAGTAAAACACCCAAAAAAGTTAAATAAAAAAGAATACCCCCCCCCCCCTTTTATATCAGATTTTAACTAGGGAGGCTTATTTCAACATACTAATAGATTTAAGAGGCTTGAAATCAATTTCAAGGAATTGGGGGGGGGGGGGGTTTTACTTTTTATTTGTTTAATTTTTTTTGTGGGGGTGGGGTGGGGTGGGGTCTGAGATCAATTTCAAAGATTGAGGGGCAAGTCCAACTATTGAGGATTTTGGGGGTTGATATAAAGTTACCCATTTATTTAATGTCTTTATGTTGTATGCAGGGCCGACCCTAGCATAAGGCAACTAAGGCCTCTGCCTTGGGCCTCACGTTGGATAAGGCCCACCCAGACACCCACTATTTATAAGCTAAACCCTAACCCTACATCCAAAATCAATCTCCCTCTCCCAGCCGCCGCCTCCTCTAAAATCTGAATATATGAACTCTAATCCTCTCTCTCTCATCTTCCTCAACAGCCCAACCGGCCAACCCCAAGCTCCTCAGGCTCAGCCTCCTCCTCTAATTCCTATTTTTACTCGGCGACGGACCGAGTATCGATGCCCGACGGTCGTTCACTCCCCCCCTCTTTCCTACTCGGCGACGGTTGCGCCGTCGTGACGAACTTCCAGTTCCAGTCTTCCAGCATCGCCCCTCGCCTCCCACTAGCACTGCCACTCCCAGGCTCGTCGCTCGCCCGCCGAGTCGGAGTCTCGGTCTCCTTTTCGAAGCCTTCCAGGCTCCCACCGTCCCATGGACCGACCGTGACCGCACGTCGCGTACCCCTTGACCGTCGGCGGCCAAGCCGGCAGGCCCAGCTCCCAGTTCCCACAGCGACACATTTCTAACCTATTTAAATTTTTTTATCATTTATTCATATTAATTTTATGTTTAATTAGAGATATTGTAGGCTGTAGATCAGTAGATATTAGATATACATTGAAAGCTTTTTATTTGCTATTTTATATTTTGAAAGAATGCCTAATAAAAAATATGAAAGTGGTTGTCAAAAATTGAAAAAAAGAAAAAGAGTTGAAAATTTAATTCGATCTCAACAAGGAGCTCTTGATAAATTTGTTTTTAGTAATAAAGATAATGTTATATCAACTTCAACAGAAGAAGAAAGACTAGATGAACCTTTAGATTTTTTACTTGACAATGAATTAGAAAAATATGTTGAGAATTTAGGACAAAATAATGATATTAACGATAATAATATTCAAGAAGAAAAAGCTAGTATTCTTAATTTTAATGTAGAATATAAAGAAGATTCACATGAGATGAGGGCCAAGAAAATAATTTAGAGATGAATGAGACATCGAATTCAATTTTTATCAATATTTATGATCCTGGACAATGGAAATGTATTGATCAAAATTTTATAGATCTAATAGTTGAAAAAGGTCCAATTAAACATGAATAAGTAGATTTTTCCTAAAGATAAAAATAATAGACACTTTTCTACATCATATTACATTAAAAAATTGTCAAATGGAGAAAAACATGAAAGAAGGTAGTTAGTTTACTCAAAAGATTTAGATAGAGTTTATTGTTTTTGTTGCAAATTATTTACTTTAAAATCTAGTACAAGTCAGTTAGTTAACGAAGGTACTAGGGATTGGAAAAATCTTGGATATAAAATTAAAAATTATAAAACAAGTTATGAACATATCACTAATATGTGTAAATGGGTAGATTTAGAAGTAAGATTACAAAAAAATAAGACAATAGATAAAAACATTCAAGAACAAATTAATAAAGAAAAAGAACACTGGAAAAAAGTTTTGCTAAGACTTATTGCTATAGTAAAACAACTATCAAAAAATAATCTTGCATTTCGAGGAACAAAAGAAAAGATATATGAAAAAAATAATGGAAACGTTTTAAGCTTAGTTGAAATGATAGCGGAATTTGATCCCATAATGCAAGAACATGTTAAACGTATTCAAGAAGGTGAAATTCAAAATCATTATCTTAGTCATAAAATACAAGATGAACTAATAGAGTTGCTAGCTTTTGAAATAAAAAAATGATTATTAAAAATTTAAAAAAGTAAAATATTTTCAGTTATCCTTGATTGTACTCCAGATGCAAGTCACCAAGAATAAATGACTCTTATTTTAAGATGTGTTGATACTTCAACAAGTCCAATAAAGATTGAAGAATACTTTTTAGAGTTTCTAAAAGTAGATGATACTTCGGGAAAGGGCATTTTTGATGAACTTTTAAATATTTTGAAAAAATATGAACTTGATGTTAAAGAAATAAGTGGGCAAGGTTATGATAATGAATCTAATATGAAAGGAAAACACAATGGAGTACAAAAGAGGCTATTAGATATAAATCCTAGAGCATTCTACACACCATGTGGTTGTCATAATTTAAATTTAGTCTTATGTGATATAGCTAATTCATGTCCTAGAGCTATTTCTTTTTTGGAGTGTTGCAACGTATATACTCATTGTTTGCTTCCTCTACTAAACGATAGAAATTTTTAGAAGATAATGGATGCAAGTTATCCGTTAAATCTTTATCTCAAACTAGATGGGAAAGTCGGATTGAAAGTGTTAAAGCAATAAAATTTTAAGCTCCAAATATAAGAGATGCTTCGATTCAATTAGCAGAAGTTAGTGAAGATCCAAAGATAAAAAGCGAAGCTAATAGTTTAACAACTTATGAGATTGGAAGTTTTGAATTCTTATTAGCTATGAATATTTGGTATGACATATTGTTTGTTGTTAATTTAGTTAGTAAAATCTTACAATCTAAAAATATGCATATTGATATTGCCTGAATATCAATTAAAGGGTCTTATTGTATATTTAGAAAATTATAGACAAAATGGTTTTATGTCGGCTTTGAAGTCAACTAAAAAATTGCTAATGAAATGAACGTACAACCTATATTTCATGAAAAATGTAAAATTCATAGAAAAAAATTTGATGAAAATATTGGTAATGAAACAATATTTAACACTGAAGAATCTTTTCGTATTGAATATTTCTTATATATAGTTGATAAATCGCTTGGCTTAATTGAAAGTAGGTTTGAACAATTTAAAACATATGATTTTTTTTTTGGTTTTTTTGTTCGATTTGAAAAAATTAAAAGCTTTAGATGATATTGAATTGAAAGAATATTGTCTCAATTTCGAAAATGTACTAAAACATGATGAACATTTAGATATTAATGGACTTGATTTGTTTTCAGAATTAAGAGTGCTTAGGAAAATTTTAAAAATTGAGATTAATAGTCAAATTGAAGTGTTGAACTATATAAAGTGGTTAGATTCTTTTCCAAATACTTGTATTGCTTATCGTGTACTATTGACTATACCCGTAACAGTTGCTTCCGCTGAAAGAAGTTTTTCAAAATTAAAATTACTAAAATCTTATTTAAGATCGACCATGTTACAAGATAGATTGAATGGTTTAGCAATATTATCTATCGAAAATAATATGTTAGAAAATATTGAATATAAAACTTTAATTAGTAATTTTGCAGCTCAAAAGGTAAGAATAATGAGATAAAATCTATTATAAGTTGTATCACTTAGGCCTCATCTAATATTTCACATTGGGCCCCAAAATTCTTAGGTACGGTCCTGGTTGTATGGCGTATTTTAGTATTAATTCTTATATATTAAATCATATAAAAAAGATTTTTAAAAAGAAAAATTCTCCGAGAACTCAAAATATGTGACTAATAAAGGGACAGATAAAGTGTCCCTCTCCTATTACATAATGAGTTAGTCATTAAATACCAGCTCATTATGTAATAAAAGGGGACAACTTATCTGTCCCTCTATTAGACCCATATTTTATGTGCTAGCTGAGCTCACCCTCTCTCTCTCAAAGAAATCCCAAAAAATGGTGAAAAAAGGCGCGAAACCGCCCAAACCCAACTCCTCCGCCGCCGCCGTCGATCCGGAGACCCAACAGAAGAAGCACCTCCGATCCCTCGCTCTCTCTAAGAATCTCCTCCGCCGCTCGCCGGCGGTCCCCTCCGCCGCCCTCGAACCCTCAAACTCCGTCCTCAAGATCGACGGCCGTGACATAGTCAAGCGAGGCCAGCGCAAGAGCCGCTACCTCTTCTCGTTCCCCGGCCTCCTCGCTCCTATTTCCGGCGGCCGCGTCGGCGAGCTCGCCAATCCCAGCTCCAAGAACCCCGTCCTTTACCTCGAGTTCCCTAATGTCGGTCCAAACGAAACCCTAGATCTCGGTGTTTGTTGATTCCATTACTTTTCGTTGGTTTTATAGGTTTTCAATGAAATTATTTTAGGGGAGAATGAAGCTATTTGGCACACATGTTTATCCGAGGAACAAGTATTTGACGCTGCAGCTGACGAAGTCGGCAAAGGGGCTGATGTGTGAGGATTGCTTCGAGAGCTTGGTAAGTAGAATCACTGAGAAGAAAGCTGGGATTTAGTTTTACTCTGTATTTTCATTTGTTATGATAAAATGAAAATTTTGACTGGATTGTTGAATAATTACAGTGTTATTGAGTAAAATTAAACCCTGATAGTTTGAAACAAACAACTTTGATTGCATTGGATTGAATGTGGTATGTGCTATTGAATCATTTATCGTCAATTCGTCATTACCAAACGGCTAGTAAATTGTTGTGATCATTTCATTTATCTTCGATTGGTTATGGGGATCATGTTTATAAATCTTTATCGCGTGTCCCATGGAGAAGAGAGTTTCATATGCGTGATAACTTTAGAATTCGGCTCTGTTGAGCAAGTTAACATGTTTTATATTACTTAATGGATTTAATCATCATTGTTCATGGTGTTTTGCTTTAGATTGTATTTTCTGAAGCATGGTGGATTGGGACAAAGGAGGAAAATCCAGAAGAAAATCAACTTGAGTTTCCTAATGACATGAATGAGGTCAGCTACTCTAACAATATCTCATATTTTATTATATCAGTAGCACATGATTTTTTTGTTTACATTCTATATTTATATTGTCAGAGCAAAAATGAAGCTCCTGATTTCAGAGGAGGGGCTGGGGCAACAACTGGAGAAGCACCAAGTCTTAAAAAGCCTACTAAGGAATATAAAGTGAAATCACCTTCCCTTGACACTGAATCCGAGGAAGATACAGATGCTGATTCCTATCCCTCAACAGAAGAATATGTAAAGATCAAGTCAGAAGCTACACCAGTTCGGCACTCAGCAAGAATGGCTGGGAAGACACTAAAGTATGTTACTGCTACTTTTTAACAGTTTACATAACACTAGTGATTGCCAAAAAAGTGCTTCTCGTAGAGCATGTTTATGTATCATACTATTATCATTTACTTGTTAGAGGAGAGGCATTTCTTGTTTCATCAACTTTATGTCCCTCGTGCTGATTCGTCAGTTCTTGGTTTCTATTTTCATAGTCAATATAACATTATTCTACTCCAGTAGCATTAACATGCATGAATTAATTATATAGCACTATATTAGCATTAAAGATCTGAACATGTTTAATCACTGAAAAGAACTTTTCTTTGTATTGACGTGATAGTGGTTCAGATGTATCCTCTGTATTTCTTGTAGACCAAGTTGAATTCCTCTCTGTATAGTTGTTCACTCCCCTCTGGTGAGTGTGTTTGCATGGTGGGTAGCCACAGTCAAGCTAATTTCAATATTAGTTCTCCTGTTGTTACTTTATCTCTTGTGTCTCTGCTGCTGATAGCTTTGTGCGGTTCTTAGTCCTTTGCTGACTGTTTTATTGGTTATGGTCCTTTGCGGGAACCATTTCTTTGTTGGCTTTCAATGGTTATACTAGGTTCTGCATCTTGGGGTTGGTCTATGAAAGCTTCATATTGACTCTTTTACTCATATAAGTATATACATATGGCCAGAGCCTTTTGCTCCATTCCGCATTCTTGTAAAAAAGAGAGCAAACACCCCAGCAAATAGATAGAAGGAATTGAAATTACCCTAGAGGGGGGTGAATAAGGTAATCAAACAATAGATGTGCAATTAATGAAATTCAATACAATACCAAACACAAATAATAAGTATGACAATAAATAAGAGAGAGAGAAAGAGAATAGTTAGCCAAATTGCATGTCGATGTGTTCACGAGGTTCGGTCCTCACGAGTCACGACTTACTTCCCCGACCACCTCTCCCGATGGTAATCCACTAAACACCGGTTTGAAAGCTGGAATTTCTTCACAGTGATCTCCTTCGAGACCTCACAACCACACAATTTGACTCATCGAGATCAAGCTCTCCACACATCGAAAATCTCTCTTATAACACCCCTATGGCAAGGATTATGAGATTGCAACTGAAGCTTGGGTTTGTGGGTATTGAAAGTGTAAATCCGAAATTGAGAAGAATGAGAGTTTAAGCTCAAAACACACAATAAACACAAACTCAAGGAATTTTTCTTGCTTGCTTGAATACTGAAATGAAGAGGGTCAAAGGATATATAGGAACCCCAAACATTAGCCCAAATCCCGAACAAATCACAAAATTCCGAAATTTTAACTGAAATAGAAACTAGCCGTTACAGTGTCATCAGTCGACTGATGGTACTGTTTAGTCGACTAATGAACTAATCGTTGGCGGCCGCTCAGACTTTATCGGTCGACTGATGGATTCATCGGTCGACTGATGCACTGCTTCGGTTGACTGATGGTTCATCAGTCGACTAAGTAGAAACTTTCAGTGTTTCCAGGCAGTTTTTTTAGTCGATTGAAAATACTGTTCAATCGACTGATAACATGAACATGACTTGTTTAAAAAAAAATTAATTTTTAAAGTGCCTTTAAAAATAGCAAATAAATTTCAAAAAATATCAAACTTTGGGAATGTTTATAAACATGAATATAAACATGTTAGAAAAGGAATTCTTGAAAAATCATTTCCCAAATGTAAAAACTTATCATTTTTTAAAATTGGTCAAAAACATGATTTAAAAAGTGTGTGTGAACCCCAATTGCTTCAAATGTTATCTACTTTGTTTCTTGTCTACATTATGATCTAGAGAGAAAGTCAAAAATACAAATATTGCTCACATATGTATACAACTCTTGAGGTTCGATATTTGTTAAATTGTTGATGAAGCTCCTCTTGTATATGTTGCTCTTTAAATAGCTTTTCTTCATCAACTTGCCTCCACCTCTTTGGATATCATCGTTACGGCGCAAGTTCCATCCATCCTCCAATAGTGGCACTATATTGCTTGGCAAAATGTAATCTGCACAATATCACTCAACAAGCAATTAGCACCAATAATGGTGTTTGGAAATCATCACCAAAACAAGAGACCTAACATGAATTTATATATATGAGAAAAATGTAGGAACTTGGTACCAACCACAAATTTGCTGCTTGGTAGTAAGATGTCTCATTCCTATCCATTCTCCAGCCCATGTGAATGTGGTCCCCCATTTGAGTGAGTGGATGACAATGAGTCACCTCACCACCAAGCACAAAAAGTTGTGCTTGGTACCAAGTTCCTCCATGTCGCTATATATATGTTTATCTTCTTCCATACAACAGTCTCTACATTTTCTCGGGCTTTACAACTGTCTCCCATTCTATATGCATTCTATAAGAAATGATATGTTTCTCGTGTCATTCTTAAAACTTTTCTTATGTGCTCATGTTAGTTTGCCTTGCTATACAGGCACTAATTTTACATTACACAATGAAAAAAAAACTAAGCGGTCATTGGTTATTTATACCCTTAGCAATGTTTAAAGTCAAAGTGGATTAGACATGCTTTGCTTGGGTAAAGCTGCAGCATTATAATCTCAATTCTCTACAGGATATCGGTGTCCATAGTTGTGTAGACACTTATATAATACTAGGTGATCATTTGCAGAATTGTTTACTAGAAGGTGCTTGCCGCTGACCCCAATAAGATAGAAGCCTGCGTTTCCCCTATTGAATTGCTTCATATTGGAAAGCTAACTGATAGCTTTTAGTTTTGTGCTTCTCTCGGTAGATTTACATATAAGTGACGAGTTTAACAGATTATCTATTTGTTGTCTCATCTGAGAACTTCTATTTACCTTTCAATTTTGATTAATAGCTATGCAGAACCATCTGAACACGATTCTATTGCTAGTGATGAGGAGAAGCCTAAAACAGAGGAACCTGAGCGTGCGTATCAATATGATGTGAAAACTGATATTGACAAAGCATCCAAGAGATCCATATTGGGTGATATCCGTTGCATACTTTTATTTGGCTCATATTGAATAATCTAAATTTTTTTGCTTTACATTCTGCATTATCCTTCCTGTTCACAAATGGCATGTTATCTCTTTAAAGGAAACCTGTGCAATATCTAAGTCCCAGTTAAACATATGATCTTGAGAAAAATTGCAGTCCTTAAGTGATTACACAGCTAGAAGATTCTGTTCTCATATCATCAAGACTTCCTGTTGATGAGAAACAAAGAGAGCAATCTTCATCATCGAAGAAGTTGAAAAATCCTAAAGAAAATTCTCCACATAAAAAGGGGTCATTAGTTCAAGCCACTCTTTCTTCTTTGTTTGAAAAAGCAGTAGAGAAGGTAAGAACTAGCTCACTCCATGTTGATTACTTCTTTAGTACATTGTTCATGGTTTTCCATTTCTTTGGTATTTTAAGATTACTAATACTTCATGGTTAACGACAAGTTCTAGCTCATATCATGACATGATGATACTAATAATTATCCCATCACACATTTAGTCTAAAATTTAAATTGGAATGACTCTAGGCAACATTAGGTCTGAAGTCAGAATAGGTTGTCATATTGTATATGAAGCAAACAACCCCCTGTTGGCCAGTCTTATCGGCTGAGTTTGCCAAATGGAAAAGGTTCTTATGGAATATGTTTTTTTTTCCCATTGAGATTTGTTTTTTCCCCCAGGGTGCAAATGTCTAGATATGTTTAGCCACCACTACCCTCTCCCCTTTGTATTCCTTCCTCTTAACCCCTCAGTTGAAAAGTTTGCAATATAATGGTCAGATTTTAGATGCAGTAATGATATGGGGTTAAATTGCAATATCATCTCCATTGGAACGTAGTTTTTTTATTTGCAATATGTAATTTGCCTTAGAAGTCATTTCAGATAGCAAAACCTCACTGTCTTATCTCCTTGTATTGCTCTTTCCAAGTTTGCTGTCGTTTTGAGGCTTGATCCTTGTGTGTATTATCTGCGGGTCCAAGAATGGTTGTTCTCATGTCTCCTCAGTAGTTATTATGGTTTTAGATAAAACTTTCTCTACCTCATTGTTGTCTTGACTACAATTTAGCATCATATTAAGAGGGTTGATATCATATTAACAACAGACCATATTCATCAAACTTGATGAAATATTTTCTGATGGTAAAAGGCTTACCGCAAAAGAAGATCTTTAGCAACTTTCTACTTTCTGCAATGAAGAGTGAGTGAATAGGAACCCCCCTCTTCAAGAACACAAAGTAATTACTTCATGCTGTTGGTTGTAACGTAACCGGTGTGGAATTTGAAATGATTGGCCGATCCACACAGGTAATGCTAAAAGTGGAAGAGAGATCGAGCAGGGAGAAAGGACATGTAAAACACACTATTGACCTCATAAAAGTTCCAGCAGATATTAGGGAATAGACATCCTTAGTAAATATATATTTCTTAAAAATTCTCAACAGTTTTCTTGAGGCTAAGTTAATCTGGCAATGACCACACTTGCAATGGAATGATTCTTGTATAGCTCAGAAAAACTCGTTTTCCAAGAAACTGGTCACCTTTTCTTGTAATTGGTACATTAAACATATTAACTGTATGCAGTTCCTTCGAATAATTCATAGCATTTTTGTTTCGTTCTTTATGTTTTAATATGTAATTGGGGCTATGGGTTTGTTGGCTAAAGGAACACATACTGGCAGAGGCACACGTATTTGTGCAATGTGCGTGTATGTGCATGTACCTGAATGGAGACCACAGTGCTATGGGATTTCACTTTTCTGTATTTTATGCCTGATAGTCTTACATAAATTTCATATTTTCAGAAATCTAAGCATAGCACAGATCACTCCTCCGGACCAAAAGGTTTGACTTCCCCATTAGCTGTCTGCTTATGTTCAATTTATTTATGTGACTACTTGCTTTAAGGAAAATGAGGTACTTCATTTCTCTAATTATGTTCTGTAGGTTCTGGAGCTAAGCGGCAACGGGTTGATTCAATTCAGATAACTGAACAAGGTCAAGTAAGGGGTTCATATTGGCATCTGCTTTCTTTGAATTTTTACTTGAGCTGTCCAGTAGCTTTTACGGAAAATAATGTTCAATTATAGGTCAAAAGAACTAAGAAGAGAGGCGCCTCTTCTGGTGAAAAGAGTGGTGAGCTTTTTGAGTTTATACTAAATACTTTTGTCAAATGATTTTCAGTATTAAAACGGACACAATAATTTCTCCAGGAAAGAAAATTCGTCTTATATAATTCTTTGTATTAAAAAACTTGAGGCTCCATATTTTCTTGGATTTTTGTGAGCTTATAGAAAATTTTGAGGCTTCTCTTGCACCACATGGGGCCATCTCCTCATCCTAGATTTACTCATTCAAAATGCAAGGCCAGCAAGTTGGATCTCAGTTATACTTCAGAATACTTATTCGATTATGTTTACTAAAAAAAATCCAAAGTGTCTAATTGATTGAACGATTAGGAATCCTTAGTTAGGGTTGGACTAAGTAGTTATTTTTTTATAATTAATAAACAGATAAACTATAAAATGCTTCATAAAAATTAGAAAACGGAATGATTACTTGATATAGTTTTCTAAATACAACAATAACAAAACGTCTATCCCAAGTTTCTGGGGTTGGCTAATATATTATAAATGAATACAAAATTTTGTGGGAAAATATATAGTCATTTATATCAATTGATTACTATTATTGATGTTAAGTGACCCGGAAATTACTGATTTGATTACGAAGTTGAAGAATCATGGAAGGTTCTAAGTAGAGTAAACAAAAAAGTAATTAGATCAGAGTTAAAAAGCTAACTTAAAATCCTTCCAAATCTCCAAATATTTTCTAAAACTCAGAAAAAGCTTTTCATAAGTAGAAGCTCCTAAATTTTCTATAATAAGCTTTCTTTCAGGTTTTTTAGAATTTTGAGTTCTTTGCTAAATCTTATGGGATTGAACCAACTAAATTGCTTCGAATTTATTAGGTCTTTATTTTGTTTATTCTCACAAGGATTAGATCAAATAATGAGTTATTCTCTATAAAACAGAATAAAGTGTAATCCAAGCTAAAGTCAGTGTTCTACATTATGTGTATAGTAATCGAGCATATATTTCAAATTTGTTAGCAAATTGGAACAAGTTTTAGTGGAAACAATTTAAATTATTCTAATGGTTCATATTATACATTAAACATATTGTTCTTCACATAAGGTGTATATAAATCAAGCATAGGCACATGCTTGTAGGTATATACGTACCATCACCAGACCTTTTTTTATCCCAACATGGGTTCAGCTATGGAATTTGATCATGTGAGCTAAGCAGAACTAATTAATGGGCATGTGGAATTTATCTTTGTTGCTCTTTGGAGTTCCATTAAATTTACTGACAGTGGTTTGTCATCATTTCAGGGACCAGAACAGTGACAGTTAAGAAGAAGTCTCAGGTATTAGCAGTTAAAACTATTGTTCTTATAAAAGTTTTTAATCCTGTCTGGGAAAATTGACACACTTTACTTTTTTTTTTGGTGCTGATTATTCATCCACTCATAAATGGTTATGGAGTTTGCACATTATGTTTTACACTGGGTTTTGTATTTCTTGCCATTGTTTTCATCTTTCTAGTTTCTGTCTATACATTATTGGACATCATCTTTTGTTTTAAGATTTTTGAGGTACGAACATACCATGTTCCATTAAGATACTGATATAAAAAGGCTTCCTCTTTTCAAAGTTGTAAGCAGACGGTAAGTGTAGGTAGTTAAAAATATTGAATCATCAATGAAACACCCCGAATGTTACATGGGATCCACCAAGGGCAAAATGGTCATTCAACATGATCATTGGACTCATCAAAAGTCAAATAGTCCACAAGTGGCTAAGGAAACAAGTCTACAAAACCTAAGTCAAGACAAAATGGGAATCAACCCGAAACAGGCTCAAAATCAAAACACGGGATTGCCTTTCGCGTCCGTTGCGTGGGGTTACGAGCCTCACATAAATGCAAGGTCAAAGGGCAGCTGTCACGTCAACTTTTTAACGGCCACTGGCAGACAACTACAACAGATCAGAAAATGCAACCACAAAAAGACAAAACACAGCAGAAGCTTACGCAAGGTTCAAAAGAGTAACTGACTTAAGCTTGCACGGGGCTGCTAACCTTGCGTAAACAGTAAGTCCTGTCAGAAAGGATTGTACGATTCTGACTATCAGAGCAACGCGCTCTACAGAATATGCAACTTTGTGTAAGGCAGACTGCTACCTCTATAAATAGAGACCTCATACCCACATTTTAAAGGCTCCAAATTTTATTCTGATTTTTGCCTCTTCTAGCTAAGTTGTTGGCTGAAGTTTTCAGATCAAGGCTCGCCATCGACATTCTTCTCTCATCTCATCTCAGCTTGCTTCGGCGATCTCTATAGTAGCCAAAACCAAGTGAACTCCCTTGCTTGGAGTTTCTTTTGTAGCTAAGGGGTTTCAAATCACCTACAAGGACTAAACTTCCCTATTTGCACTTTTCATCATGCCCCTTAGGGTTTAGAATCACCTATAAAGACTAAACTGAAAGTGAACTAGTTTCCCCCGTCAACAAGATATTTCATCTACCAGCATAAAAAAAGAACCCACCTAAACAAAAAAGGCGGAGCAAGCCTTCGCTACTCGATGGAAGTCCAATCGTGAAGAGTACCATATCTCTCATCAAAAATGACAGAAAACAATATGAAGGAGAAATTAGAAGGTATAATGGAGATAATAGGCAGGCAGGTAAGTTTAGCCAGATTTGAAGAGCTAGTGGGCAATGTATGGACAAGGCTATGTGCTTGCTTTGGAAGTTGTAGTCGTTTATTCGCGTTGAAATCTTTTCCTTTTGGAACTTAGGGGCTGTTTGGTTCGTTTCCTTGATATAGGGAAATGCAATTCCATGTAAAGGAATACAAGTTTTAAGTTTTCCAAACTTTTCCAAGAAATAGATTGTTTTGCTTTGGTTCGCACATAAAAAATGGTGAGAAACCAATGTATTTATTTTTCTTGTGTTTGGTTCGCATAGAAAAAAAGGAAAACTTTTGTAAACAAAGCAGAGAAGGAAAAAAATCTGACGTGACAGAGTTTTCATCAATTTTACTCGGTTGGGGAAGGAAATCGGAGAGGGAAAAAATCTGAGCTGGCGGCGATTTCAGCAGAGTTTTCCCTCTTCCATCCGAGCGAACCAAAGCGGCACAAAGAAATGGACGGAAACAAAAAAACTGACGTGGAGGGCTAAAATCTGACGTGGAGGGGTTTTCTGAGTTTTCCACCCCTTATAATAGCGAACCAAACAACCCCTTAGTGTAAAAGCTTTGTTTTTGGCTCTTTTCAACTTTGACACATCATGGAGTTGGAATGTGTACAAGTGACTTGATAGCATGGTACTAGCTGAACACTTGTGTTGTCTTCCTTTGTTTACAGTGATTACCGACATTAACGATCATTTGCTTCAATGGAGATTTAACAAATAAAGTAACAAAGAAAATGCTACAGATAAATGGTTCTTTAAACAAGATATTAATTTGTGGTTAGAAGGTAAAACTTTAGTTTGTTGACTGTATTGCAGGCTGTAGATGATGCGACAGAAGAGATCTCTAGCGACTCTCCAGTAAGTAATCACATTTTTTTCTTCGCTAGTGTATGCCTTATTTTGTTATTGTTTTAACTAACTTTGATCTCATCGTCTCATTACTTCTGTAGGGTTGTACCTCCCATTAAGTGATATTAAGATGTGATTTAAAGTTTCTTATGTTTTAAAAGTTAATTTTTGTAACCTTTTTAATACAACTCCTTGAGATAATGCCAAGGAACTTTCATCGTTAGCTGCCGAGATATACATAATGGCATGTTTTTACATTCCTGGAGATTTCGCTTCTGCTTAAGATGTAATTACTCTCCCATATAATTAGCAGATGCCAGTAGTTTCATTTGTTGTGCACTTTGTTAATAAACCCATTTTACGGGGACTTTTGGTCACAGATTAATTCAACTTATGGCAATATATCCATTGAAAAATCAACAGTAGAGCTCCTGTTATCCAATTTCTCTTGCCTTTGGGGTTTCTTAGGAAAGGAATACCTACCAAATGCATATATATTCAGTGCACATTTACTTTTCAAAGACGGTAGATACTATCATATACGCTGTTATCTATAAATTCCAATATCTCGTCTTGAGCAATTAACTAATAAATTTGCATTTTCTTTCCTTTATCCAACTATTAGTGCTGTTCAAAAGACATCAAATAGATAGCAGAAACTTCTAAGGCTGTAACGCATATTGAATGCTAATAAACTGAGTCGGATCCTTGTTTAGGAAACTGGTGAATCTAGCATCTCATATGTTTTTTGGTTAAATTGATCAAGCTCTATTTGATTCTGTTCTTATTTTCCTCTGTTGGTTCCTTTTTTTTTCCTTCCAGGATGACAGTGATGAAGACTGGGCTGCATGAATCCAGTGAAGCATAGCTACTATGCCAATCTCAATTTCTTCTGATGAACTTATCGACAAGGAATTAATGAATACTCGGCAGAGCAGTAAATTCACAATTTTCCAGGTTCTTATTCTCAATGTTGTATGTATAATTCCACAGCATGTTGCAGCATTTGATTGGTAATAATTCAGGCAAAAAATGTCTATCTGCTTCATCATGGAAAGACCATCATATGTTTACATTCTCACCATAGCAATCAACTAGTATAGTTAAATGGTGTTTATATTCCATATGAATTCTAATACTGGAATTTGCTCTGAAGTTTCCAGTATATCTGAGCTTTCTTGTTGTTTTGAATCTAGAAGTAAATTCTGGGGAAAATTGCTGGTACACCCTTGTACTATGGCCCAATTGCAGATTGACCCATATAGCTCTATCTTTTTTGCAGATAGACCCCTGAGTGAATTTTTTGGACTTTTTTACCTTTAAGGAAAAAAGGAAATTATTGTTTGACAAATAGAACTTGTGAACGTAAAAGAGTAAAAAAAATTGCTGATGGGATCTATTTGCAATTGGCTGATAGTAGAGGGGTCTATCTACAAATATAGAACTACAGGGGGTCTATCGGTAGTTGGTTGATAGTATAGGGGGAATATCCGCAGTTAGCCCTAAATTCTATTAAGTCATACGTGTTCACTGGTACAGAGCAAAACAACATATATGGAGAGCAAAATTAAGTCAAAAACTTCTACTCGTGCAAATTTAATTGGACTAGGACAATTCTATTACCTAAAACTTTGCAATCTCTTCTATGCCTACGTGATATTGCTACTTACATACACATCACAAATCTAGGGAACAGGATAAGCCTTGCTTTTGCACATGCACTTATACGCCATAGGACAAGTCTCTGCCTCCTGTATCGTTGCACAAACGTAGCTCACCATCACTAAACGACAAGGTGTGCATGATCCACAAGCATGAGAGCAATCTGGCAGTTTCGATCCTGCTATCTGAAGCGTATAAGGCTTCTCATGCCTTGATTTATTTTTCTCCAGTTCGCTTGATACCGTTGTGCCTTGACGATACCTATGATGAGCTGCAAGGGGAGAAAACCAACCTAAGAATACATGGTAGCCAAATACGCATACATGTACTAGTATTGTATGCAAAATTAATACATGGTAGCCAAATACGCATACATGTACTAGTATTGTATGCAAAATTAGGAGATAGGGTTAATTTCGAAAACCCTCCTAAAGATTTGTTTTTTTTACTATTTGTATGCAAAATTAGGGTATAGGGTTAATTTCGAAAACCCTCCTAACTT
>BQKN01064932.1:240268-267570 GCA_022839385.1 Asparagus kiusianus | reverse complement strand
GAATAAAAGTTTTGGGGGGGTTCCGTTTCCAGATAGCGGCCCTTAGGGATTTTTACACATAACCCCCCAAAACTTTTATTCCACTAAACCTTGTGAAGATTTTTTCACTTCAATCCCTCAAAGTTACACAGTTAAGTCTAATGTGTCTCGGCGTTACCAGAAACCAAAAATAAAATACCTGTCACCCTAAAAAATCATCCTTTAATCTTTTTTTATTGTTTTCCATTAACGTTATTTTTTTAATGGATGAAGGGTATTTTCGCCCTTTTCAGTCACACGCTGAGCACACGACACATTAGATTTTTTTGGTCTTACTTTGGGGGTTAAGGTGAACAATTTTCAAGGTTTAGCAGAATAGAAGAAGTCTAGGAGCGTCATGTGTAGAACCCTTTAAAGTTAGGGGGATTTTGTGGAATTAAATTAGTTAAGTGGGCCTGTTGGCAAAAACCCCAAAGTTAAGGGGGTTATCTGAAATTAACCGTTAGAAAGTATACGTGAATAATAATTACCTTGGGATACTTGTCTTCCGAGAACTGGAGACGTAGAAAGCATGAGAAGAGCGAGGGTGAAGAGAAACACAGCTCGAGTAGGAACCATCATCGCTCCAAGCTTGAAGACTTAATTTGTTGATGCTGATCAAGGGCAAAGAGAGCATCCCAGTCTATTAATATATACGTAGGTAGAGAGTAGGGTAAAAAAAAAAAAAAAAAAAGAAGAAGAGAGTGATAATTCACATGAAGGAGCAAGAGAAGTGGTGGGATATTGAAGCTTGTCACAGGTAAAGTTAGGGGCTGAGTTAAACAAAGAGGGTTCACAGGCTCCATCATGCGTCATGAAAATGGGAAGCAGGTATTCTTATCTGAAAAAGGCGAGTAGATAAGCTTGTTATGTATGGAGGCATTTATACAACTCTGTCTGCTGTACATATTGTTCATCACACTTCTTTAAATGCAGTTCATCTGAACTTGGGAGAGGATTTCAATTCCAGACGACATTGTGTTATACTGATATTTTTATAGTGCTAAGAAAACCTGGGCGAACCCGAGATTCAGGGTTTGTTCTCTTTGATAAGCCACCGTTATCTGCATGACAGGTTGATCACCGCGACAATATTATCATTGTCAAAAGGAGCTGGGCCACTTAACCCAGTTGATCCATTTTTAATGTTAGTCCAGAGTCTAATATGATCACATCCTCCTTCATTGATTTTACGCTTTAAGAATGGGATCCAACTCTTGTTGACTATCGCTCCAATCCACTTCCATCTCTACTCCCAACATTTTGGGCTTCGGAACGTTGGATCGTCCCGTTACATCTGCTATAGGAAAGAAGTTTCTACTACACCGAACTCTGAAGTTATGGCTCCGAAGTTATAGTAAGGGTTGAGAGTTACGATTTTATACTTCGACAATGCCCTTGCAAATTGGGTGTTCTCGTGAGTTGAAATATGGACTCAAACAATAGATTATATTTCTTAAGGCTGCGTAAATTGTTGCCAATTGGAGAACATGGGTTGCTATGATACCATGTCATTGGACTTTTCCACCACACTACAATTTCGAAATTGTGGTGATGATTATAAGTTTATAGTCCGACAGCATCTCCTTACTCAATGCGGTAGTATTGTCTTTTCCTACTACTCTACATTAGAGTGAAACAAACAAGAGAGTTGAAACATTAGAGAGACGCTCATTTTTTGTCGTCTGATTGTATGTTCATCTTTATTTTGGAATGACAACATCGGCTTACGCCAAAGCAGAGGGTTGGCTCTGCTCGGAATGACGCCTTGATTCAGAAACTTATACAAGTCGATTTAAGTTTCTAATGTTTTATCTTATCTTCTTCTATAGTTCTTTTTTTTGTCTAATTAATACATTTCCTAGAAACATTGCCCCAGTTTGCTCTTATATGTTCGTGGATAGGGACATTTGTTCCTCCAACTTTTAAATTGTTAACATAAGATCTTGATCAAATCAATATATTTAATAAATAGGTAATTTGGTTAAAGAATAGAAGAAAAGGAAACGTGAAGAGAATTAACCAATTTATCCACGTGCACTCTACGAGAAAGCACGAGATTCCTCCACCAAATTCACACGTGCAACACTATACAAGAGCACCGGCGCCTTCATCGTGACAACGCTCCTCGGTCGGAGATCCGGTGTCGCCGGAGCAAAATATGTTCTGGGGTGACTACGGATAGAACCCCTATACTGTTGCCCAATTTCGGATAGACCTACCTATAGTTCTGTTGTTGCAGATGGACCCGTCAATGTTTTCATCCTTTAATCCTCAGATAAGAGAAACAAAAATGATACAGGTACACCATGTGCCACACCCTCAGCCACACTCCCCTCTCTCTGCTACAGTAACCAGAGCCCACATGAGATTTATACTAATGTGGGCCCTGGTTACTGTAGCAGAGAGAGGGGAGTGTGGCTGAGGGTGTGACACATGGTGTGCCTGTAGTGTCACTCTAAGAGAAATTGCCTTTTTTGGATAAATAGATTCCCTGAAAACCAAATAATAATTATAATAATGATAATAATAAATAAATAAATAAATGAAAAATGAGTTTATTTGCAATTGGCCAACAGCCTATCCGTAATAATAAAACTACAAGGGGTATATGTTTGCAATTGGGTGATATGACGGGGGCCAATCTGCAGTTTACCCAACCTAACAGGACTCCAGTCAGAATGTAGTTGGGTGTGGGTTCAGTGACAAAGCTGAATTTGGAGGAGGGTTTTTTTGTATTTAATTTTTTTCCGCCTCTTTAAGAAAGAGCTTAATCGCAGGAGAACACAGTTTCCGAAGTATTTAATTCTAAGCTTAAAAGGAAAACATAAAAATTCTGTGTCCGTTAGAATTGGAATTCGGATGTTCTATAGTAAAGATAAATAGTGGAATATATATATATGTTTCTTTGATCAATATTGTTTACTATTTAATTAATGTACAATTTTGAACTCGTAGCTTGTTTTAAGTCAAAAATGTGAATGTGAACGTAGAGCGTGACTCCTTGGCTCCCTATCTCTCTCTACTATGGAAAAAGTGAATTATCGATAATTAGATATTACTTTTCCATTTGGCCATGAACCTCGAGTATTTTCAATACACTATGAAATCAATCCGTTGAGCAATTTTATTGTTATTGTAGTTTTAATCAAAGGAAACCTTTCATCCCTTTGATACATCGGGAGATACATAGCCGGATTTGGTCTCTCAAGATAATGAATAAATTACTAAAATGGGTCGTTTCTAGGCCAAGAATTAACGTGCTAACGAAACAACTAATTTCCTACTAGGATTAGGAATATATTGCATCCCAAAACTAAGACTAATAACTTTAGATTAATCCTAATTAAATCTTTTCTTTAGTTGCTTTAGGCCTTCTATATGTCCTAATATACACGGAGTCCTAATACGTTACTAACAAACCAACGTCCTGTTCTTCTTCACATATCAAACTTAACCTTCTTCAAACGTGGCCAGCCCCCGAGCGAGGCGACGATCCACCGACATCGATTCTGGACCCCACAACCATGGCTGCCGTCGCTCATTCTCCCATCGACACAGTTGCATCTGCATGCATCTGGTTCTTCGTCTGCATTCTCCTCGTCATCACCATCAGCATCGCGTACGCAGTACGTCTTCCTTCTCGTCTCCCCAGATCCGGCCCAAGGGATAGGCGAGAGAGTCCATCGCCTAGGGCCCCAAAATAGGGCCACCAAAAAATTCGTGAAAAAACACAGCCCCTCACCAAAACGACAAAACGCCGCTCCGCCTTCTCCCTCTTCGTCCCCGAACACAGCACTTCCTCTCCCTCATCAACATCGCTGCTCTCCTCGCCCAATACCAACCTCCTCCCACCGTCACCGTAGCCCTGACACCACATCGCTGCCGATCAGCAGCCCTTCCCGCCGTTCCTCCTCTACTCGTCGCCCTCAACTGCCTCGGAGCCTTCAGTCACCTCGCCGAACATAGCCCCTCCTTTCCCTCATCAACGCCGCTGCTCTCCTCGCCCGACGACAGCCTCCTCCAGCCGTCACCGCAGCCTCGATGCCATATCGCCGCCGATCAGCAGCCCTCCCCGTCGTTCCCTCCTCGCCTAGGGCCCTCGAATGCTCACGACCTGTCCTGCGTCTCCCTATTCTCCTCCTCCCTCCCCTTCTTCTACTTCCAATCATTACCCATCACTCTAGGGGGGCCCACGTCCATGTCATCGTTTCCAGCCACCACCACCGTAAGAAACCCTAACTACGTCAACTCGCACCTCGCTGACACACAATGCAACACATCCTGCATGCTTCTGGGTGAGGGCCGCGTGCTCGGTGCAAACCTCGGATGGAGGAACGTCAGCACGGTGGAGGCACCGGGGTTTTTTTGTAGTGATGCGCGTAAGACGTTGGTGGAGGAGGGAGGGAAAGAGTTGGTGTTTGATGTGGAGATGAAGGGAGAAGTTGGTTTAAGGATGGTTATTTTTGAAGTTGAGAGAGAAAGTGTTTCTTGCTCTCTTCTAGCGTGCATGTGGATAAATCGGAGGAGGGTGCTAAGGTTACTCATTCTTCTTGTCATAGTCATTATTGATAAGAATAAGAGAGAATAATATTTTGAATATTAAGCTTGTTTCAGTACAATGAATCAAGGTCCCTTTATATAGGGATGAGGAAAGAGTTATACATGGTGGTTACAATCAAGGAATGAATCAAGAAAAATCTCCTAAATATATGCATGTAGGCTGTCTAAAAATTACTACAGATAGTTGATACCCATCAAACACCGATGATGGAAGTTACAATTTGACGGCTTCCAGAATACTATAATTTGAAGATTTTCACGTAGATCGATAAAAATTACAATCTGACAACCTTTACAATAACTGATAAAAGCTCTGATCAATAGTCTTCATAATCAACAGTGAGAGTTACAACCTAACGACTCTCACATATCAAAGAGTTGAAGCAAAGATTATAAAACGATGATTTTTGTAACGCTCTGACAAAAAGAGACTGCAAATTAACGGTCTCCTCAAACCAAGATGCGGAAGTCCTCCCCACGTACCAGCATCAAGACGTACCGTGTTCACAGCCACTGACGTAGTGCAAATGAAGCTCACATTCAGCTTCAAATACTACAAACACAGCTCAGATTTAGCTGCCAACACAGCTCATGTTCGGCCGCAAACGCAGCCTCCGAAAGCTGCCAAACGTAACTTTCATCCACTACCAAACGCAGCTTCCAAATTGCTACAAACGCAGCTTCCAAATGCTACAAACACAGCTTCCAGACGCTGCAAACAAACTTCCAAACGCTGCGTTTGAATGCATAATTCACGCCAGAACGCAGATTTTGCGTTTGACTCATTCAAATACGAGCTGAACGGTTTCAAAATCGTTTCCCACAATCTGAGGGGATCACAACTCCACTCAGGAGTGATTTAAGGGGCAGTTACATCCTATTAGACCCACAAAGGAGCGATTTTAGGGGCGGTTACACCCCTAATCGCCTATAAATAGTTGAAAGATCAGCTTAGTTTGGAGCAGAGAGGAGAGGGGGGATATCTTTGGTTCTTTGAGAATTTTGGAGATCTAGAGTTCGACTTCTTCAGATCATCTTCTCGACAACAGATTCTTAGGGATATCTTCGTGCTTGACTTGTCTAACCAATTACGGTTAAGATCAATCAACTCTTTTACAAGAGTTTAAACTTGCTCTGAGTTATCAACTCGTTCAGAGTTTTAAACTTGCCATACAAATCCTCCACAGCATCAAATCGTAAGGAGAAGATATCGTTCCAGTGAAACAAGACGTTCGGATCGTCAAATAGAAGAAAACTCGACGCGAGCATTCGATGGAGGCATCTCATCGCTACCGTGAAGAACCCTGACTTAAACAAAGGGGAGAATTCAGATCAATTCTCCTCTCTTTTGTAATCGGAATTCAAATTGTAATTAAGATCGAGAGAATACAAATCAAATTTCTTTTATTTTATTTACTATAAATTTTTCACCAAACAAAAGATGGCGACTCCGCTGGGGACAATCTTCTTTATTATTTTTGTATTTGCTATTGCTTGTCGTTCCCTCGATATTCAGATCTAGATATGATATTAGGAAGAGTGTATATCTTACCTCGCTGAGATATTTCACTTCTGTTCTTGTTTTATATCGAAATAGGAACATCGAGGTTGGCTTGAATTTTGTGAAAAACAAAAGCCAAGACTTTCTCTTGAGGTGATTCGCTTACGCGATGAGTGGGCGTGTCAGCCCCCAACAATTAGTATCAGAGTCCTTGTTCAGATTGGGGAGGGTAAAGCTTCCGATATGAGGTGGTGTTTGGTTATTGTGTGGTGCACACAAGGTGTTTGTTAAAATTCCTGAGAGAGACGGATTTACTAAAATAAGCGGAGAATGATGTCTACCAGTAAAATAGTTAGAGTTGGAAAGTATAAGATTAAAAAGTTCAATGGGAAGAATAATTTTTCTTATTGGAGGATGCAGATGAAAAATTCGTTGATTTTGCAGAAATTGCACAAGGCTTTGGTAGGAAGAGAAAAGAAGCACAAAGATATGTCTAATGAGGATTGTGAAGAGTTAGATCTTGAAGCACAAGCGTCGATTATCCTATGCATTGAGAGGGATGTAGCTTTCTTAGTGGATGGAGAGGCACGGCGGCGGGTGTGTGGTCAAAGATAGAGAGTACATTCATGACGAAGAGTCTAACAAATCAGATCTACCTGAAATCCAAATTGTATACTTGTAAAATGGAGGAAGACTCATCAATCTGGGAGTACATCAACAAATTTGATAGGATCATATTGGATTTGGAGGACATTGATGTGAAAGTAGAAGACGAGGATCAATCACTTCTGCTACTTCTTTCTTTACCAAATTTTTTTGAGAATCTGGTACAAACATTGATACTTGTAGGTGATAATTTAAAGATAGATGAGACTAGAACATCGCTTCTAGCGGATGATCTTTAAAAAATTACAACTAGTAACATGACTACTAGTGGTAACAAGGAGCAAACACATGGATTGTTTGTAAGAGGAAGGAACAATGAGCGAGAAAAAGTCAAGGGAGAAAAGTCTAGATCGAAATCAAGACCACTTGCAGGAAGGCCGTGTTTCAAATGCGGTGAGCTTGGGAATTTTAAGGTCGACTATCTTAATAAGAGAGTAGGTGAGAAGAAGAATAACAAGAAAAACAAGAGAAGAGAAGGCAAGGAAGAGACGAGATATGTCTCGGAGGAAGGAAGCGATAAAGAATGCTATTCCATTACATGTGGTGAAGATATCTCCGGTAAGTGGATTCTTGATTCGGATTGCTCTTACCATATGTTTCCAAATATGAAGTGGTTTACTGCCTAAAGGATCATTGACGGTGGTACCGTATCGATAGGGAATAACCATGCTTGTAAAATGGTGGGACTTAGGATATCAAAATCAAGATGCATGATGGAGTGGTCAGAACCCTAATGGATATGAGGCATGTCCCCGACTTGCGGAAGAATCTTATCTCAGTTGATGCTTAGAACTCCGATGGCTGCAAGATAGTTATAGAGAACAGAGTAAAAAAGGTTGTTCGAGTTTCCTTGATAGTGATGAAGGGTATTCATCATGGTAACATGTATACTCTCTCGGGTATGACAGTGACAGGAGATGCAGCAGTTGGAACTGATGGAAGTGGTAGAGACTCATGTGAGCACACTCGGTTAAGGCATAGGCGGCTTGGGCACATGTTAGAAAATGGTCTAGATCTGCTTGGTAAGGAAGGTTTGCTGAAGAATATGAAGAAACCTTGCATGGATTTCTACGAGGATTGTGTGTACGGAAAGGCACACAGAGTTTAGTTCCTGAAAAGCAAGCACAAGAGCAAAGGTATATTAGACTATGTGCATACAGATGTTTGGGGTCTGACTCCGACAACTTCTAAGGGCGGTTCTAGGTATTTTATCTCATTTATAGATGATTATTCTAGGTATGCTTGGATTTATTTTCTTAAGCATAAGAATGAGGTATTCGAGACATTCAAGAAGTGGAAAGCAATGGTTGAGAACAGAACATGCAGGAAATTGAAGACATTGAGATCTGATAATGGTACAGAGTATACAGAGGGTGTTTTTAAGAAGTTCTGTGATCAGAAGGGTATTGCTCGATACTAGACAATTAGGTCTACACCACAGCAGAATGAAGTCATAGAGAGACTAAACTGTACACCATGGGAGAAAGCAGTGAGTATGCGATCATATGCTGGTTTAGGCAAAGAATAGTGGGAAGAAGCGGTTGCTATAGCTTGTTACATAGTGAATCGTTTGTTAGCCCTTATATTTTGATGATGTTTTACAACCACCATTATCGGTACTAATTGCTTATTGAGTGCATATGTAGTGAATTCATATATCAAGCATGTTAGTGCCACAAATGGAGGATTGGATGGAATATGCGCTACAACGATGATATCCAAAGGAGGAGGAGGCATAGTGATGAAGCAACGTTATTTTAAGAACACCAAATTCAATTAGAAGCTTCATCTAAACTCAAGCTATATCAAGACTTAATAATTATATTCTCGTAAGGATATTAGTTAGGTTTTATTTTCTCTCTAGTGCTAGAATGTAGGTAAATAATTTAAATTTCATTTGAAGCTATTGGGATATCAACACACACGTTTTCATACTTATAGTTTTGAATGTATTTCATAAAATACTATTTTTCACAAGTATGAGGACCTATTTGCAAAATTTATTTTCTAAACAATTTATTTTTAGTATTAAAAACATTTTACAAAGTTTCATAATTTTTAGAGGTCAAATGAATATTTTACAAATATTTTAAGTGAGTCAAAAATCAGGTTTTTGAGTGTATCAGATTGCGGTCGACCGCCACGGTCGACCGCCACGGTCGACCGCGCCTGAGCTCACTCTTTAGTGGCAGCAGGAACTTTCACGGTCGACCGTCGCGATCGACCGTGAGCAAAAAATTTCTCACGGTCGACCGTGAAAGTCTCTGGACTTTTGGTAAGTTTCTGAGCTGCCTCGCGGTCGACCGCGAAAAAGTCACGGTCGACCATCGTATATTTTAAACGGTCATATGGTACAGATCTCAGCGCCGATTTCACAAGATCTCAGCGCTGTTCTGTTTCCAGGTTTTGGGGGATTGGTTATGGGTTTTAAACAGCTATGATTTTCTATTTAAACCTATCTTCTTCTTCTTCCTCTATGTCCCAGTTCTTTCAAAATCCTTAAGAGAACGTTTTCTTACAGAGCTTCATTTTCAAACCAGTTCTTCTGTGTTTTTGTGTTTCACATCCCAGCTTCAATGTTATCTTCTCTTTGCCATAGGGACATTATAAAGAGAGGATTCTTACACCATTTATACTATTTTGAGAGCTTAATCTTGTGTAGATCAATTGTGTGGGAGTGTAATCTAGTGAAATCAACTGTGTAGTGTGAGATCGTGAGGGGATCGCTGTGTAGAAGAAGTTTCGGCTTCCAAATCGGGTTGTGTAGTGGATTTCTCCTCGAGAGTGGGGAGCGGGGACGTAGGTCAGTGGACCAAACCTCGTTAACACATCGCGCGTCACAGGATAATAATTCCTAACTCTATCTCCTCTATTTTGATTGTATTTGGATATTGTGTTCTGCTTGTCTTAATTTTATTGCACAATTATAGCCTTGTGACCCTAATCACCCTCCCTCTAGGGTTTAACAATTGGTATCAGAACTTGGTCTCTATATTAGTTTTTGGTTTAATCACCTCAGAGAAAAGATCTTATGGAGGCTTCAATGAATGTGCATATGCTAGAGGGACAATCCACCACTAGACTACCTCTTTTCACGGGTAGTAACTTTGCTTATTGGAAGGTTAGGATGAGGATTTACCTTCGTTGTATTGACCTTGACATCCTAGAACTCATAGAGAAAAAATATGTAGAAAAGCCCAAAGTTAGGACTATGACCGATGGAGAAAGGTACCAAGCTAATCTTAATGCTAAGGCTATGAACGTCTTAATTTGTGGTCTTTCCCCAAATAAATACAATAGGATTTTAACATGTGCTACCGCATACGAAATATGGGTAAAATTGTGTATCACACACGAAGGAACCCCCCAAGTTAAGGAATCCAAGATTAGCAGGCTTATGCATGAATATGAGTTATTTCAAATGTTTCCAAATGAATCAATTGATGTTATGTTTTCTCGCTTCACTAACATCATCAATGAATTGCATGGTCTTGACAAGAAATTGACTATTTAAGAAACGAACTACATGATTCTTCGTTTATTGACTCCAATGTGGGAACCCAAGACGACGGCAATAGGAGAAGCTCATGACCTTACCACTCTACCTCTTGATGGCCTCATCGGCAAGCTCAAGGTCCATGAGAAAAAGCTCAAGGGAAAGGAGAAGGAGGAAGTGCCCTCACGGGAAGTTGAGGAGCCATCATCAAAATTGAAGACCATAACTCTCAAAGGGGCTAATGATAACTCCTCTTCATCATCGGATAGTGAAGTTAATTTTTCTAGAGAAGTGGCTCATCTCTCTAGAAGAATTTCTAGACTCATAAAAATGAATAAGAAATTTAACCCCCGATCCAACAATATATTTTCTTTACGTGTAGGAAAATATTTTGAATGCAATGAACCATGCCATATCGCTAAGGATTGCCCAAGGCTCAAGGAGAAGTACATGAAATACAAGAAGAAGAAGGTCATTTATGCCGGATGGGAGGAATCCGAACCAAGTGATTCGGATAGTAATGAAGAAGGAGCTAAACTTGCTCTTCATGATCCCAACGTTTGCTTCATGGCCATGAGCATGAGGTAATATCTGACACCGAGAGTGAAACCTTTTACATGCAATGTGATCTAGCTACGGCTCTAGAAGAATTGAACATTGAATTTAAAAGAATGTCAAAGGAATTTTCTTCTTTTAAAAAGTTGCATGCTTCTTGTGATGTGAAACTTGAACAACTAGAAACCTCTCTTGTTCTAAAAGACGAATTGCTAGGAGATCTCGATTTCGAGAACAAGCAATTAAGATCCAAGATTGAAAGACTAGAAATTGAGAGTGGTAGGATTAGACCTACTCATGCTTATGCTAATCATCATCACCATGGTAGAAATAGGTTTCATGGTTCTCATGCTCATACATACAAAAGAAATTTTGTGTGCACATATTACATGAAACATGGTCATATTTCTACTCATTGTAGAATTAAAGATAATTATGAATTTTATGGATTGACATGGGTACCCAAAGGTACCAAGTTAACTAACCACCAAGGACCCAAGTTTTGGGTACTTAAAGTTACTACACCTTCCTCTCTTGTAGGGAACATTACGGCAACGACGTAGAGAGATGTTGTACCTTGAAAGTGGTTGCTCTCATCATATGACGGGCAACAAAGAGTTATTTGCAACCCTATCAAGGATTGAAGGAGGTAGCGTCTCCTTCGGTGGTGGTGAGAAAGGTAAAATCGTTGGCATTAGCTTTATTGGTAAAAAACCCTCACCCGTTATAGAAGATGTTTATTTGGTAAATGGTTTGAAACATAATCTTCTTAGCATTAGCCAATTGAGTGATAAAGGTTTTGATATTTCCTTTAAACCGGACAAATGCATTATTAGTATGAATGGAAAAATTGTTTTTGTTCCTAATCGAAAATCTAATGTGTACATTTTTGAGATGAATGAATTAGTGAATCAAGATGTGAACTGCCTTGCGGCAATTGATGAAAACCCTTGGATTTGGCATAAAAGGCTTGGACATGCAAACATGGAATTAATATCAAAATTGTCTAAGAGGAATCTTGTAAAAGGGTTACCTAACTTGCACTTCATCAAATATACCATATGTGAAGATTGTGTCAAAGGTAAACAAACAAAATCTTCTTTTAAATCCATCAATGAGGTATCGACTTCTAAACCTTTGCAATTACTTCATCTTGATTTATTTGGTCCTATGCGTGTTACCTCTCTTGAAGGCAAACACTATGTTTTTATGATTATTGATGATTTTTCTCGGTTTACATGGACAATATTTCTTGCAAACAAAAGTGATTGTTTTGAAGAGTTTTCTAATCATGTCAAAAGAATTGAAAATGAAAAAGATTTGAAAGTTGTTAAAATAAGAAGTGATCATGGTGGTGAATTTCAAAATGATTTTTTCTATAAATTTTGTGCTCATCATGGTATAACTCACATGTTTTCCGCTCCTAGAACACCACAACAAAATGGTGTTGTTGAACGGAAAAATCGTACCATACAAGAGATAGCACGTACTATGCTAAATTCACTTGATTTACCAAAATATTTTTGGGCGGAAGCCGTCAATACGGCTTGCCATGTTTTAAATCGTGTTTTAATTAGACCAAAGCTTAAGAAAACTTCTTATGAACTATTTTATGGAAAAACTCATTTTATTGGTTATTTTCGTATCTTTGATTGCAAATGTTTTATTTTAAATACAAAAGATCATCATGACAAATTTGATTCCAAAATTAATGTTGGTATTTTCTTAGGTCATGCACCTCGAAGTAAGGCTTATAGGGTCTTCAACAAACGAACTCTCGTTGTTGAAGAATCTATAAACGTTACTTTTGATGAGACTAATATTGGTTCTTAAGTTGTTTTACCTAGGAAAGATGATGATGATGATGTTGAGGGAGGATTGGACCTTTTACAAATCAATGATACACCCTCTATAGAAGCTCAAAAGGATATGGATAGTTCCATTGCTCATGAACAAGTTGAACTTCCTAAAGCATGGAAATTCACATCAAACCATCCAAAGGAACAAATAATTGGGAGCCCTTCACAAGGAGTTGTTACTCGCTCAAAAGCTTTGAGTGAGTATGGTAATGTTGCTTTCTTATCTCATCTAGAGCCTAAAAAGATTAATGATGCTTTAAATGATGAATTTTGGGTTTTGGCTATGCATGATGAACTAAACAATTTTAAAAGAAATGATGTTTGGAAACTAGTTCCTAGAGCTAACAATGCTAGTGTTATTGGTACAAAATAGGTTTTTAGAAACAAAGCTTGGTTGACTATGATTTGAATTTTTAAAATATAAAAATCTTTTGTGATAACACTAGTGCTATAAATATTTCCAAAAATTCGGTCTTGCATTCTAGAACCAAGCATATTGATGTGCGCCATCATTTCTTACGCGATCATGTAGAAAGACAAGATGTATCCCTAGTGTTTGTTGACACAAAATCTCAATTAGCGGATATATTTACTAAACCTCTTGGTGAGGATGATTTTTGTCGCATAAGAAATGGCTTAGGCTTATGCAATATGTGAAAGTTCTACTTGCTTGCTTGTTTAGATGCATTTTGCATGCATTTCTCTTTACCCTATTTTTGATGGTGACAAAGGGGGAGAGAAATCTCCTCATTTGTTGTATATATTTAGGGGGAGCTCATAGATAGGGGGAGCACCTATCTATAAGCTATATTTAATTTTGCTCTTATATAATGGTTGGTTGTCATCATCAAAAAGGGGGAGATTATTAGCCCTTATGTTTTGATGATGTTTTACAACCACCATTATCGGTACTAATTGCTTATTGAGTGCATATGTAGTGAATTCATATATCAAGCATGTTAGTGCCACAAATGGAGGATTGGATGGAATATACGCTACAACGATGATATCCAAAGGAGGAGGAGGCATAGTGATGAAGCAACATTATTTCAAGAACACCAAATTCAATTAGAAGCTTCATCTACACTCAAGCTATATCAAGACTCAAGAATTGTATTCTCGTGAGGATATTAGCTAGGTTTTATTTTCTCTCTAGTGCTAGAATGTAGGTAAATAGTTTAGATTTCATCTGAAGCTATTGGGATATCAACACACACGTTTTCATACTTATAGTTTTGAACGTATTTTACAAAATACTATTTTTCACAAGTATGAGGACCTATTTACAAAATTCCTTTTCTAAACAATTTGTTTTTAGTATTAAAAATATTTTACAAAGTTTTATAATTTTCAGAGGTCAAATGAATATTTTACAAATATTTTAAGTGAGTCAAAAATCAGGTTTTTGAGTGTATCAGATTATGGTCGACCGCCACGGTCGACCGCGCCTGAGCTCACTCGTCAGTGGGCAGCAGAAACTTTTACGATCAACCGCCACGGTCGTCTGTGAGCAAAAAATTTCCCACGGTCGACCGCCACGATCCACCGTGAAAGTCTCTGGACTTTTGGTAAGTTTCTGAGCTACCTCGCGGTCGACCGCGAAAAAGTCACGGTCGACCGTCGTATATTTTAAACGGTCATATGGTACAGATCTCAGCGCTGATTTCACACGATCTCAGCGTTGTTCTGTTTCCAGGTTTTGGGGGATTGGTTATGGGTTTCAAACAGCTGTGATTTTCTATTTAAACCTATCTTCTTCTTCTTCCTCTATGTCTCAGTTCTTTCAAAATCCTCAAGAGAACGTTTTTCTTACAGAGCTTCATTTTCAAACCAGTTCTTCTGTGTTTTTGTGTTTCACATCCCAGCTTCAGTGTTATCTTCTCTTTGCCATAGGGACATTGTAAAGAGAGGATTCTTATACCATTTCTATTATTTTGAGAGCTTGATCTTGTGTAGATCAATTGTGTGGGAGTGTGATCTAGTGAGATCAACTGTGTAGTGTGAGATCGTGAGGGGATCGCTGTGTAGAAGAAGTTTTGGCTTCCAAACCGGGTTGTGTAGTGGATTTTTCCTCGAGAGTGGGGAGCGGGGAAGTAGGTCAGTGGACCGAACCTCGTTAACACATTGCGCGTCACAGGATAACGATTCCTAACCCTATCTCCTCTATTTTGATTTTATTTGGATATTGTGTTCTGCTTGTCTTAATTTTATTGCACAATTATAGCCTTGTGACCCTATTCACCCCCCTCTAGGGTCCAACATCGTTGTCCGCATTCGATATTGGATGGGGATGCACCCTATCGGGTATGGTCAGGGGAGCATGCGGATTATGACAGACTTGAGATTTTTAGATGTACAGCCTACTACCACGTCAACGAGGGAAAACTTGACGCGAGAGCTAAGAAGGCAATATTCTTGGGGTATACAGCAGGCGTAAAAGGCTATCGCCTTTGGTGTACATAATCTTCCAAGTTCGTGATCAGCATAGATGTTACCTTTGATGAGAAATCCATGATAGCTTTCTCAAAAGCTAGGGCGCTCGAGAATGATGGTGTTGAGACTGTTGGGACTTCAAAGTCCCAGGTGATTGACATAGAACCTAAGGACGAACTAGGTTCTAGTCGTGTTCAAGAGGAGGATCATGGAAACACTCGAGAAAGGAGTGATGACGAGCTTGAACAGGAGGAGGTTCAGTAAGAAAATGTTCATGCACTATAATAACAACAACTCAAAGACAGTTTGGCTTCCATTAGGCCAAGGAGAGCATACAATCAGGTTCAGAAGCTAGGGTCAGATCAGCCTCTGAAGAACTATGGGCAGGTAAATTTGATTAAGAACTATGGGCAGGTAAATTTGATTGAGTATGCACTCTCGATGGAGGATGATGAGCCGGTCACCTTCAAATAAGCTATTCGGGATAGGGATAGTAAAAGTTGGTTGTCTGTGATGGAAGAAGAGATGGAATCTCTTCGGAAGAACCAAACATCGGAGGTAGTCCCATTGCTCGTATGAAGGAAAGCTATTGGTTGTAAGTGGGTGTACAAGAGAAAGGAGGATCCTTCCGAGCTTGGCGGTACAAGGTACAAGGCTAGACTAGTGGATAAGGGTTGCACAAAGAGAGGGTGAGGATTACAAAGAGATTTTTTTTTCCGGTTGTGAAACACACTTCTATTCGGGTGCTATTGAGTATTGTTGCTCATGGTGATCTTGAGCTGGAACAACTTGATGTCAAAACGGCCTTCTTGCACTAAGACTTGGAGGAGGAAATCTATATGCATCAGCCTGAGGGCTACAAGATTGAAGATAAGAAGCATCATGTATGTCGCTTGAGAAAACCACTTTATGGATTGAAACAATCTCCTCGATAGTGGTACAAGCGATTTGATCCCTTCATGCTAAAGCATGGATTTTCCAGAAGCGATTATGACAGTTGTGTCTATATTCAGAAGTTTCATGTAGGTGATTATATCTATTTTCTTTTGTATGTGGATGACATGTTTATTACTTCGAGAAGCAAGGTGGAGATAGATAGGTTAAAATCTTAACTTGGTAAAAAGTTTGTGATGAAGGACATGAGCGCTGCTAAGAAAATACTAGGTATAAATATTAGAAGAGAGCGGACAAATCAGTGATTATTCTTGAGTGAGAAGGGCTACATTGAGCGAGTTATCGCAAGGTTTGGGATGCAAAGTGTTAAGTCAGTGGTGACTCCATTGGCTCCACATTTCAGACTTTCTGATAAACAACCCCCCACTACAGCAGAAGAAAAGGCACACATGGAGCGTGTACCTTATGCTAGTGTAGTTAGCAGTTTGATGTATGCAATGGTGTGTACACCTCTAGATATTTTACAGGCAGTCAGTGTTGTCAGTGGGTTCATGGCGAATCTGGTAAAGGCACATTGTGAAGCAGTGAAATGGATCCTGAGGTACTTGAAAGGTACCGCTAATACGGTCTTGTGTTTTGGTAGAGATACATGTCATAGTAATGGGTTTTTAGACTCAGATTATGCAGGCGGTCTAGACAGACGACGATCTACTACTGGTTATGTGTTCAGAATACTGTAGGCGTCAAAATATACCATAGGTTTTTATACGCAGCTCGGAAGAAGAGAAGATGATGAACATCGATGTCCGAGTCAAAGAAGTTCATCCGATGCCAAAAGGAAGCAAAGGAACATGCGAAGGAACTCGCGAAACTACCGAACGACGAAACAACAAGATGCAAAAATCGACGAAACAACGGAACCAAAACTTGGACAAAGTGTCTCACCTGCGAGACACTTCAAGGTGTCTCACATGCGAGACACTTCAAGGTGTCTCGGGGGTGAGACACAATGATGTGTGTCGCACACACAGGGTGTCTCGCCTAATCAGCCTCCCGATGACATGTTTTTCGATAAGTTTCTCGAAATTCATTCAGTCCAGTGGCTTCTTAACTATCGTGGGGTTATCCCTGAATGTGGTGACGTCATTATTAACTGAAGATAAGACCAAATCATGAAATCTTATCCGCGAACACGGCGTTCAAGCCTTATAAATACCCACTTCATGCATTTGTGAAGGGTACTTGTAGGCTGTCTAAAAATCACAAAAGATAGCTGATCCCCATCAAACATTGATGATAGAAGTTACAATTTAACGACTTTCAGATGGTTACAATTTGAAGACTTTCACGTAGATTGATGAAGGTTACAATC
Organism: Asparagus kiusianus; assembly: GCA_022839385.1. NCBI lineage: Eukaryota > Viridiplantae > Streptophyta > Magnoliopsida > Asparagales > Asparagaceae > Asparagus > Asparagus kiusianus. The sequence continues at coordinate 250,213 of BQKN01064932.1, read as the reverse complement.
TGACGACCTTCATAACAACTGATGAAAGCTCTAATCAACAGCCATCACAATTAACATCGGGAGTTACAATCTGACGACTCTTATATTTTTAAGGAGCCAAGACGAAGATTACAAGATGATTGTCTTTGCAACGCTCAAGCAAAAGAGACTACAAATTGACGGTCTCTTCAAATCCAGATGCAGAGCTCACCTAAGCGTCCCAGATTCAAAACGCATAGCTCGTGGTCATGTTCCAAACTCCAAGAACAAAACGCATAGGTCCTCCATGCGTTGCTACACCAAAACGCGGAGGTCCTCCCTGTGTGTCAACAACAAAACGCATAGGTCTTCTCTGTGTTACCACACCAAAACGCGGAGGTCCTCCCCGTGTGTCAGCAAACGAAACGCAGGCGACCCTCGCGTTTTAATTCCTGAAATGCAGGCGACCCCCATCTTTCACAACTTCAACAAGCAAAACGCAAGTGACCCCCGCGTTTCTAAGTTACAACAAGCAAAACGCGAGCGGCCTTTGTGTTTTTGATGTTCAGTCATCACCCAACTCTACGTCTCAACCCTAAGACGCAAAGTTAGGGTCCTGAATGCCAACTTGAATGTTGTTTGACTCATTCAACATGAGCTGAACGGTTTTAAAACCGTTTTTCCCACGATTTGGGGAGCTGTTTAAGGGGGCAGTTACACCCCATTTAGCCCTACTTAGGAGCAAATTAAGAGGGCAGTTACACCCCTTAATCCCTATAAATAGGGGTAAACTCAACTGAGTTTGGGTCCGGAGTTAGAGGCTTTTTCGGTTAGCTTTTTGACCTGAGACTTGGTAGCGAGGAAGAGATCGACGTTCATCCTTCAGCAACGTTCGACAACAGAGAGCTTTCATCCTTGGCTATAAACCGATTTTGGTTAAATCACTCTTTCATAGAGTTTCAAACTCGTTCAGAGTTATCAACTCGTCCAGAGTTCTAAAACTTGCTTTGCAAGTTCTCCACAACGTCAAATCGTGAGGAAAAAATCACGTTCCAGTGAATCAAGACGTTCGGATCATCAACGAGAACCAAACTCGACGCGAGCATTCGAGGGGGGCATCTCATCGCCACCGTGAAGAACCCAGAATTAAACAAAGGGGAGAATCCAGATCATTCTCCTCTTTTTTGTAATCAGGAAATACTATTGTAATTGAGATCAAAGGAATACAAATTAATTTTCTTTCTTTTTACTACGAATTTTTTCACCAAACAAAAGATGGCGACTCCGCTGGGAACTAGCTTTTCTGACGAAGAAGTGGTGGTGTAATTTGATGTCCACCTCACTAGAATAACCATCAAAACTCTCGTAATAGAGTTTGATCAAGCCAAGTTTGAGGAGGCCATCTCCTCCGGATCCCTTAGCCCCAAGGCTATGCGCAAGATCTACAAAGTCTCTAAGGAATCCAAAGCTCCAACTGTTGCTCCTATACCAAAAGAAGCCTTCTCCTTTAACCAAGAGTGCTCGAACAGCCCCTCCTCCAAAGGAGTGGGCTCAGCTTCGGCCAAACTCGTCCACCGAGTTGAAGGTTCTGCATCCGTGCCAAAGCGACGGGTATCGGGTCACGAAAGGCCCATCGCGGCGACCAACTCTTTCAACACCGACGACATCGCTGTAAAGGCCTTAAAACAGGCCAACAAGAATGCCACTCGTCGAAGAAGAAGGTCTCAGCGACGGGCATAACTCCGAGAAAGTCGATCCTCCAACCAACGTGAGTTTCGCATTCGTGAGCCTAAACGCGACCCTGAGCTCCGCGTTTCTACTTTAGAATGCAAGCCTCGTGTTTATGAGCCCAAACATGAGCTTTGCGAGAACTAGACTGAACGTGGCCCTCAATGGTGCGTTTTACAGCCAAAATGCGGACCTTAAGTCTATGTTGAATGCGAACTTCAGCTTCGCGTTTCCCAGTCAAAACGCGACCTTCGCGTCGACACTGAAGAACGCGACCCTCATGTTGCCAAACCAAAATGCGGACCTCGTGTTTCAAGGGCCAAACACGACCTTCGCGTCCCAAGTACCAAATCTAATACAGAGCCGGGTATATACCGTAGAGCTTCGGGGCGCTACCCTGAACCCCGCCAGGGGGCGTCCACTCCCCCCCGGACCCCCCGGCCAGGGGTGCACCGTCTCCTGGACCCCTGGCTCGCTGACCGGTCAGTGAGACCCCCGAATACTCTGCGAAGTGCGACCAGATTGAGGGGTAGATATAAAAAGTTCATGGATTCAAGGCATCTTAACCAGATCCATGTTCATCAGGAGCCAGTCCCGTCCAATCATAGACTGGGGGTTCTAATTCAAACCTCGTGATCAACGAGTAACTCTTCTCGAGTCTTTGCAACAGATTTGAGAGTGTTCATATCGAGAGAAAGACCGATGCAACAAGTCATTCGTTCATTCCAATGTGAACGACTGATTCCTACGATCCTCTCGGGATGTCAATGCTACTCATATGCGGCCAAACTGTTGGTGTTCGACCAATTTATGAACGTTGCTTTGCCCAACCAACGACGACATTCTCACAGGAAGAAGCCTCCAGAGATTGAGTATCCTGGGGTCATTATCAATGTGATCAGTAGAGGGAAAGCCTCAGGTCCTAGTTCTGATGACTCTGAGATAAGTCGTTCACCGACCGTCAAAGAAATCGCTAACGAGTTTGAAGGAATCTACCAACGCACTCGGACGCGAACATGAGCCATTCCCCCTATCAACTATCGGAGGTTAGCCAGAGGAACCAATTCCGATGATGAACACTCAGCCATTGTGGAGTCCCAATCATCAAGCTCTTTTGTTGAACATGAGAGCTCCGCTTATATGACGGGAAACCATAAAGATCTCGCGAAGAGACTTGATGAGTAGGAGGCCATGCTCAAATTTTAGTAGGAGGCCATCAATGAACTCTTGGCCCTATTGACTCAACTCGTCGTAGACAAGACCAAATCTCAGAAGACAGATTCGCCACTCAGGCAAGAATCTTCCTGAAGGGAAAGAATATCTTCATCCCGACTTCACACAAGCAAAGGGAAGGAGAAAGTGGTTGATGGTGCTGCTTTTGATCAAGAAGCACATAACCTAAAATCTTTCTCTGATGAAGGAAGAGAGACGGAGAACGAGCAGAATCTCCAATTTGCCAAAATAGAAGAATTGCAAGCCTACCTCAATGTCATTGCTAACAGAAGTGAGCTCCAAGACGAGGGAGTTTCCAGGCCCTATCCTGCGGAATGGGATGCAACCTCTTATCCTCCAAAGTTTGAGGTCCTGACGTTACAAACTTTTGACGGCACGGGATCACCGAACCAACATATCAATCATTTTAAGTCACAGACTAGGAATATGATATCAAATAACGCCATTCTGGCTTAATTGTTCATTGGCACCCTCAAGCGAGTTGCCTTTGAATGGTTTAGGAAACTGCCTACGGGATGTATCCAAAAGTGGGCAGATCTAGAAAGACTCTTCCTATCAAGATTCTTTAAAGAGGATACAGAAGTCTCCATTCATACCATTCTCGCCACTAAGCAGAAGAAGAGGGAGCCCGTCAAAGCCTTCGTCAAGAGGTTTCGAAACATGGTTCTACGATATCCGACAGCCATGACACAGTCTACCTTAGTGGAGACCTGTCAACACAACTTGCAAACCGACCTTCTAGCACAAATGAGGGTTGTAGAATGCCGTTCCTAGAGACAACTAATCTCTCAAGGTGAACATGCTCAAAAGATTATTGTCAGGATCAAAGCCGAAGAACTAAGTAGGCAGGATCAACCTGAGCAATTGAACCAAGCTCAATCTTCTCAGTCAGAAGGGGAAGATAATACGACCACTGAAGCTAATCCTTTTCAGTAGGATGACGGGTCCAACAATTATCATGTTAAGAATTATCTCTGGTAGTCAAACTCGTTAGATAGTGGCCCACTAGGCGATGTGCCATGTCTACCCTTTCTCCTATCTGCACTTGTTCAAGACTGGGGGTTGGTTTATTTGTAGTTCATTGGATTATGAATAATAAATTTTTTGAGTTGTCATGTTCAAAAGAATACCTCTGTTAACCACAAAATCCGCCAAAACTATTAAGTTAACAATACACCTCTGATAGTCCATTTCCCTAAATTCCCCCACTAATCCTCTTCAAGTAGGATGGTGAGTCTACCAAAACTATCACGTTAATGATCACCTCTGATAGTTTATTTCCTCTAAATTGTCTTACCAATCCTCTTCAATAGGATGGTAGGTCCATAAAACTATCACGTTAATATTTACCTCTGATAGTCCATCAATCTGCCAATCCTCTTCAATAGGATGACAGGTCCATAAATCCTATCATGTTAATATCACACCTCTAACAAAATCAACTTATTGACTCTCTTCAATAGAGTGATAGGTCCACAAATCTATTGTCATGTTAATATCATACCTCTGACAACTCACTTATCAATCCTATTTAATAGGATGATAGGTCCTCAAAATTACCATGATCATAATATTCTTCCTGTCACGTTAATATCTAACAAAATTAACTTATCGACTCTCTTCAATAGAGCGATAGGTCCACAAATCTCTTGTCATGTTAATATCACACCTCTGATAAAATCCACTTATCAATCCTCGTCAATAGGATGATAAGTTCATAAAGTTGCTCTGATCGTAATAAATTCCTGTCACGTTAATATCATACATTTGACAAAATCCACTTATCAATCCTCTTTAATAGGATGATAAGTCCACAAAGTTGCTCCTATCGCAATAAAATCCTGTCAAGTTAACATCACACCTCTGACAAAATCTACTTATCAATCCTCTTCAACAGGATGATAAGTCCACAAATTAAGTTGCTCTGATCACAACAAATTACTGTCAAGTTAACATCACACCTCTGACGACCAAATTAACTTATCGACTCTCTTAAATAGAGCCATAGGTCCATAAAATATTATTAGGTTAACATCATACCTCTAACAGTCAAACCCCCTAATGAACTTGTTAATCCTTTTTTAACAAGAATAGTAAGTTTTCATTATAAAATCCCCAGTGGATTAAGGATTTTCTGGAATTATCCTAGTGATAGTGAAGAAAATTTCTGAATTTCACTCTAAGTGAAAGTTCATGCCAAGTTAATACTACACCTCTGGTACTTCTAATTTTCTTTCAGTGTTTCAAGTAAAAATATAACACATGAAGAAATAGTGACAAAGCCTACGTGTTCAATATCGTAGCACCAAAATCCATGCCCACATGCATGGGGGACTTTATCTCGATCCCTAATTAGAGATAAGTCTGCATCTAACACATGCTGCCGGGTAGCGCATTCCTGTAAAAATGGCAAAGCCCACGTATTCAACATCATGGCAGGTTATCATTAATAATATCAAAATCCATGTCTTACATGCATGGGGGACTTTATTCCAAATCCTAAGTAGGGATAAGCCTACGCCTAACACGCGTTGCCGGTTAGTCTTTTACCGTGAAAAGGACACCAAAATCCATGTCTCACATGCATGAGGGACTTTATCTCGATCCCTAATGAGGGATAAGTCTACGCCTAACACGCATTGGCGGTTAGTCTTTTGCTGTGAAAAAGACACCAAAATCCATGCCTTACATGCGTGGGGGACTTTATCTCGATCCCTAATGAGAGATAAGTCTACGCCTAACACGCGTCGCCGGTTAGTCTTTTTTTTGTAAAAATGACAAAGTCTATGTATTCAAAATCATAGCATCAAGTCTAAGAGGGTTTATTCTCTTAGCACAACGTTACATGTGGAACGGACATAGACAATCCATGTGCTAGCCCGACTCAAACGGTAGTCGGTAAAAGCTTATCAAATCCGTTAATGGCTGAGGGTTTACTAAAAATCCTATGCATGTTTGTAGGCCCATCAGCTTAATGGATGTGAGCTGAGACTTGAAACGGACGAGCTAAAGATAAGTCTTAAAGACTTAGTCAAAAATACTTGAAAGACACCTCCGCGTTTCAAGTTAAAACGCCAAGGTCAGACCCGCGTTGCAAAAACCATAACGCCGAGGTCACACCCGGGTTCCAAATTTAAAACGTAAGGGTGATACCTGCGTCTCAAATTCAAAACACAGGGGTCCACCCCCGTATTCCAGAAGCAGGATTATGACGCATACCTTCACACAGGTCCTATGTGGCAAATCCCTTCAACCAAGATGCCTTCGAAGCGAGTGCAGAGAATGACTCTTTTACGACAAGGAATCAACTGCTCCAAGATCAGAGTCGAGATCCAAAGCATTTTAAAAATTCGTCCCAGTCAATCGCGAACTTTCGAGAACTTTAGAGGAGGTTCTGTAGGCTGTCTAAAAATCACAAAAGATAGCTGATCCCTATCAAACATTGATGATGGAAGTTACAATTCAACGACTTCCAGATGGCTACAATTTGAAGACTTTCACGTAGATTGATGAATGTTATAATTTGACGACCTTCATAACAACTGATAAAAGCTCTAATCAACAACCTTCATAATCAACATCGGAAGTTACAATCTGACGACTCTCATATTTTTAAGGAGCCAAGACGAAGATTACAAGATGATGGTCTTTGCAACTCTCAAGAAAAAGAGACTACAAATTGATGGTCTCTTCAAATCCAGATGCAGAGCTCACCTATGCATCCCATATTCAAAACGCATAGCTCATGGCCGCGTTCCAAACTCCCAGAACAAAACGCATAGGTCCTCTATGTATTGCTACACCAAAACGCGAAGGTCCTCCCTGTGTGTCAATAACAAAATACACAGGTCTTCCCTGCTTTGCCACACCAAAACACGGAGGTCCTCCCCGTGTGTTAGCAAATGAAACGCAGGCGACCCTCGCGTTTTAATTCCTAAAATGCAGGCGACCCCCACGTTTCCAAGCTTCAACAAGCAAAACACAGACGACCACCGCGTTTCCAAGTTGTAACAAGAAAAACACGAGCGGCCCTCGCGTTTTTGACGTTCAGTCATCACCCAACTCCGTGTTTCAACCCTAAGACGCGGAGTTAGGATCCTGAACGCTAACTTGGGCATTGTTTGACTTATTTAACATGAGCTGAATGGTTTCAAAACTATTTTCCCCACGATTTAGGGAGTTGTTTAAGGGGGCGGTTACACCCCATTTAGCCCCACTTAGGAGCGAATTAAGGGGCGGTTACACCCCTTAATCTCTTATAAATAGGGGTAAGCTCAACTGAGTTCGGGTCCGGAGTTGGAGGCTTTTTCGGCTGGCTTTTTGACCTGAGGCTTAGCAGCGAGGAAGAGATCGATGTTCATCCTTCAGCAACGTTCGATAACAGAGAGCTTTCATCCTTAGCTATAAACCAATTTTGGTTAAATCAACTCTTTCATAGAGTTTCAAACTCGTCCAGAGTTATCAACTCATCCAGAGTTCTAAAACTTGCTTTGCAAGTTCTCCACAACGTCAAATCGTGAGGAGAAAACTATGTTCCAGTGAATCAAGACATTCGGATCGTCAACGAGAAGCAAACTCAATGCGAGCATTCGAGAGAGGCATCTCATCGCCACCATGAAGAACCCAGAATTAAACAAAGGGGAGAATCCAGATCATTCTCCTCTCTTTTATAATCAGGAAATACAATTATAATTGAGATCAAAAGAATACAAATCATTTTTCTTTCATTTTGTTTTACTACGAATTTTTCCACCAAACAGTACTGATGAGATCTGAGCTCTTAGGTGAATTGTAGATGTTTTCCAGAGCAGGGCCACAATTTACAGAGAGAGAGAGGGGGGAGGTCTTAGTGATTTTTTGAACATAAACGAAGAATTTCAAGAGATCCATAGCCTTCCACCCGTTTCCTTGAGATCAGATCTTTTTTTGATCTTGAGAAGAGTGGTAATCTCACTTTGTTGAGGTTATTCACTTATGTCCTAAGTTTCCCCGATTAAAACAAAGAACACCGAGCCTTCTTTCAGATCAACCCAGATCTGTTATTCGGCAGTCCATGGATCAAAGCGTCTCTGGCACAGGCAAAGATCTCACGCAAGCAGCGATCGATAAACGATCATGCGTGTGTTTCTAGGAAATTTTTGTTTATTTCATTTGTGTAAGCGAGAAGTCTTATAAAAAGGCTATACTCTCTTTGAATTTGTAATTGATAAACAATTGTAATGAATTCCACAATGAAATTAATTTTCGATGCAAACACGCTGGCAACCAAAGTGGGAGCCAACAGTCTCTCTGTCGAGGTTGTAGTGTCGCAACCGAAGATTAAGATCCGGGCTGATGTAAAGGTCGAATATGAGTTCGACCAGGCCAAGTTTGAGGAGTATCTCTCCTCCTCTTCATCAAGATCTTCCTCGTCCTGCAAGTACAAGAAGATTTCAGCATTGAAGAAGGTGTTTCAGTCTTTAAAGACTGCAAGTGATCCCCCGATCGTTGCTGACGCTACCCCTCGCAACACCCCTCCGGCGTTCAATGAAGCTGGAATTTTTGCTCACAACAACTCCTCTTTAGTCAAGGAGTTATTTGTTGAAGGGGCGCCAGTTCTGACAAAGAGGGCTCGTCAGAGGCAGCGTCAACATCTCGAATGTCAGCTCGCCAAAGCCTTGGAGCCGGTTGATGGGATCTGTTATTATGTGGATCTGGAGTTTAGGAGGCGTCAAGAGATCCAGCCACCTCAATGGTAATTTGCTATCACCTCCTCTAAATCATCGACGGAAGAATGGGTTCTCATCAAAAAGACTCGTTCAACTTGGAAAGAGCGCATTGAGAAGCGCAGTGCACGTACTGCACGCGTGCATGCCTTCGTACGAAATGCACAATACATGAAAAAGAAGGAAATGGCCAAAGAATTGCCAAAGTTTTGCAAAGTCTGGGTGCCAAAACTGAAGACTGTGCCAAAATCAAGTGAAATGACTACGTTCACGTCAAATTGTCTCAGCCAAGACCGAGACATCCTGGGGTGTCTCGCCTAAGGGACACCCCCACGATTGTTTCCTCACATCCACCAACGTCCGCTCTTGTCTCGGTCTCTCCCATACTTTTGGTGAAGCCCCACAGCAATATTGATCTATCAAAATTCAAAGTAACGATGGAAGATCGACTCAGTTCTTAGCACAGGGATCAAGGCAAAGCTCCGGTAAAAGAACGCAAAACTCGGTGACCAAAACCCGAGAAATTCCTTAGACTGGGGGTCGTACAAACACTCCCGTCAAGCCAAATGCTACTCAAAGGTGTCCTGCCACTTCCAAACAAACCGAGACACCTCAATGTAGTTGTTCGTGCGACGTGCACAAAAGAGGCAAGGAGACCTCCCCTTCCGGGAGAATTCCTGTCACTTCTTGCCTGAGGGTATGTGTCAAAGTCCAGGAGCCCGTTAAGGCTCCACACCCGCAAGGGGGTGGTTTCAAACATGGGGCTCCTGAGAGTGCTAATAAGGCTATACATTCCTGGAAGAAGACGTGTTCGTCAAAAGACGATATTGTACCTAGGAAATCACACCAACAAGCAATGGAGTGCTCCGGTCATCATGCAGACGAGTTGCGCCATCAGGCTGGGGGTGCGAACAAATCTCAAAACAGGATTGTCCAAAAAAAGTTCTTCATGCTAGAGACTTATCAGGGTAGTATTATCAAAATATAGCTGCCCCAGGATCATTTCACCAAGGGTCTTGGTATTCGAGAAAATTACAACTGAAGCATCAAAGCTCAGATCAAAACGCTTCCACAAGAGAAAACCTGCTGTCCAGGATGATGAATTCTCTGAAGTCACCATCAACATGGCTGATTAAGGAAAGTCTGTGATTGCTTCAAATGACTCTAATCTCGACTTTTCTCCGGGAAAAAAGTCGATCCAAGAATAGCCTAACGAATGTTTCTACAATTTTCTATGATTTAAAAATCTGATTATATTATTTATAAATTTATTTCGTGCAGTAAAATTTTCTAGAATTAATTTGTTATGTTATCGGTACTA
>BQKN01064932.1:206231-240258 GCA_022839385.1 Asparagus kiusianus | reverse complement strand
GGCCAGTGAACCGATACGCACTGGGTTAGTTTGATAGGCCAGTGAACCGATACGCACTGGGTTAGTCTGTTGGGCCAGTGAATCGATACGCACTGGGGTTAGACGGTTGAACCAGTGACCTGTTATAAGATGACTAGTTACATGACTTGTTGCCAGTGGATTGGTGCCGCCAATGTGGTTGGTTGTTGAATCAAAGTGAATCGGTGTCGTCACTTTAGTTAGGATTTATGGATTCTTGTGAGATGTAGGCCAGTTGTATTTCTTTCCATACCTAGATTAGGATTAATATTTAATTATCTACAATTTGAGACATATGGTATATACATGAGGGTTTCCTTGTTTGGATTATTTCGCTCGACGTACTACGTCTCTTGTTGTAGATTTTTAAGTATTAATTCTATCTAGGGGTATGTCCTTGTTACGCGGATGATTATGGATTCTTATGATCGTTATACTCTAGTGATGGATTGTATCTAGCTTGTTAGTATTTCAGTTGCATACTTCTATTGTTACTACTATCATCACATGTTTCTATTTAGGTTATCGCTTTGGTCACTCTTCTATTATTATTACTACTGTTGCATCTATTATTGCATTGGTCATTCGACCGTTCCTATTTTCTTTGTGGGGTCGGGTCTTGCCGTGCGTCATGCACCTGACGTACACCTGTTTTCTCTGGTGTACGTCAGACTTAGGAGAAGAGCAGGTTCAGCAGGAGCCAGATGATTCACAGCAGGAGTACCTTGAAGACGGTGTAGCAGAAGAAGCTGAAGCTTAGTTATTTCCTTTCAGTTTGTTTGTAGCACATTCATTTCCTTTGGATCATTGTATTTTATATTTTCCAGTATTTCGTTCAGATAGTCTTGTATAAGGGCATGTTTGACCCGAATATTATGTCTCGGATGATCTACTTTTGATGATATGTTTATTTCATATTCTGTATTGTTCATTATATTCTTGCTGATTGTGATCGGGGACCTGTGACTTCGCATTGTTTTATTTCCAGAAGCTTAGCGTATTAGATTGAGAAGACGGGGTCTAGCACTCATCTCTCCTCAGTCTAATACGTCGCGGGCTTGTTCGCGTTCCGATTCCCGGGTATTTTGGGAAGCGGGGCGTGACAATATCCGTTCCGAAGCTGGAACTACCCTATACTTATTTGATGACCTGGTTGGTACTTCACCGTCCAGATTTAATGGAAGCTCCTGAGACAGTGGATCCCAGCCTCCCTTTACTGCAAACTCTTGAGGGTTGTAAATGGGTTAAACATCGGTGGATGGATATAACGAGGCAATTCAAAATTCACAAATGTTGGGAGTTCTTTCCTTGCTTCCCTCGATTCTCAGGTACGTACATTACGACCTTATTGGATGCTGAAGAACCAAGGCAGAATCATACCATTTTGGATGTTGAGTGCTTCAGATGGCTGATGAACATTCGACCTGGTTATCTAGTGTTCAGGGTGAAAGATGTTTGTCATATCGAACCTTATTTTCCATGTCGATTTGCTCGCCAGTTCGGCTATGATCAAATGTATGTCGGCAACCAGAACTATCAACTTAGCGTTCTAGGTGGACTTATCGATGGGGCGAGAGCTTGGTTTTGGAGCATTGTCGGCTGTACAAATGTTGAGTTCGATCTCCCCTTGGAAGTGCCGCCTTTACGGATGACCTTCCTCTATTGTAAGTAGCTGATAGCTGCCAATATCGTCACTCGGAATAGGAGGATATCGGACTCAGAAGAAGAGGCAGCCCCGTGGCGTACAACAGAAGTGACCCGTGAAACTATGTTATCACCTCGAAGGAAAGAGGCTACCGAATCGTCCAGAAAGGGAAAGGAACCGGCCCGTCCAACTGATAGTGAAGAAGAGTTTGATACTGATGAAACAGAAACATCTGAGAGGGTGGGTGAGACTGGTTCAAGTTCTGACGAAACAAAAGCAGAGGCTGAACAGAAGAATGAAGGAGAAACAGTTGGTCTCCCCGATTCTTTCTTTGAGAGAGGACTTGTAAACCCTTCCGTTGCTCACGGGGTTCACTATGTTGCTCCTTCCCAACCGCAAGATGCTCCGAAAAGAAGGAGGGAGAGAGTCGTTATGACTTATCCCAATCGGATGACGGTAGAGGTCCTCAGTGGAGATGAAGAGGATGAAGAAGATACAGTGCCTCTTGCTCGTCGACAAAGATGACAATCTTCCACTCAAGCTCAAACCCAAGTCCCTCCCAGAACTGAATTACGCACCAAACATCATCACGAAAGATCTGGGGTCTAGGATGAATCGCGCCTATTAAAAAGACGAAAGAAAGCCACCTCTAAGCCACGTGTTCGTCTTCCCACTTTAGAGGAGACATCTGACCGTAGTGCTTCTTCAGACGAACGAGGTAATAATTCAGCTCTATTTTCACTTTACTGCTCTTATATTTCTTAATACTCGGGGTTATCTTACACTCAATTGTTGTAGGGAGTCAAGAAGAGGGAGAATTTCAGGCTGACACTGCTTCTCTCGACGGTATGGAAGCTGAGGCGCCCAGCTTCGTTCAACAAATGCAAGATGCGCTTAAAGATGAAACCGCTGGTGTTCCTACAGCTTCTGATATTGATCCATCAGCCTCAAATATAGGTACGGATCTTTCTCTATTTGGAAGACAATTTCGAAAGATGAATGAGTCAGAACGCGTGCCTCTTCTAATAACTTGTGCACTTTGTCTCCTTTTAGTCAAACTAAAAGAAGCAGGTCCGAGTAGTGGAACCCTCGGATCCGTCCCGGTTAACGAAGGTAAAACTAGCCTCTATTTTGTGTGAGTTCATATAAGTATATATGTTACTCATGACCTAATATATTCTGTAGATGTCACAATGAATGAACCAGCTGGGGGAGAACCCACTCGCCCTGTTAAGGTTGAGGATTTCAACGAACATAATCTCAATCTTGATCTCTCGGAGGACGAACATCAGTATATCTCCGATTTATTATCGGGGAAAACTCCTGACGCAGCCACAGACTCAACCGTTGGAGTTGGTTCAACAGCAGCAGGTCCTTCTGAGAGTAAGACCTTTGTTTTGTAAACTTCGTATTTTTTTAACTTCATTTTCGAGTAATCACATAAGCATTTGAATTATAGGACCAGTTGTTGGAACCGATACAGCTACAATCACTAGGGCGTCTGATCAACCCGAGGGTCGTGACCTCTCGTCATGGGTAGGAACTGAAGTCGATTTTCAATTGTCTATTCCCGAATCCCAACTTGCTACTCCTGTGGACTCCATGATGATAGAAATCACTGCCACCCCCCAAATTAGTCCTGTCGCAACAAAAGCAAGACCAACTGAAGAAGTCGGTACGTCAGCAGCCGTTGTGACTAGAATTGGTGAGTTTTATCAATCATTTGTTTTAAATTTCTGATTAACATTCCATTATACTCATTGTGATTCTCTTGTTTGCAGAATCCTCTCCTAAGAGGCCTATTAACTTGGACCCGAAGTTTTCTGAGGTCTTAATTGAACCATCATCTAATGTAGCGGGTACGTCAACATGTATCATTCCTGAACCAACTCCAGTGGTTGTAGAGCCCACTCTGGTATTGACAAGTCAAGGTAACCAAGTCATGGAATTTTTCGTTAAGCTTGGTATACTTCTGTTCGTTGTTATGTATGCACATATATGTTTTGTACTGACTTATTTGTCCTCATCGTAGCTCCTTCTTCATCATTATCAGATCATATCCAAGCTTTATTGGCAGACGAAGACCCGGATAAGGCTATCATTTGCTCTGATCTCCAAGGCTTCATCTCCTTTTTGAACGCTATGGTCGATCGCATTCTCTTCAAAGGATCATATTTTGAGAATTTTAAGAGACCTCTTGATCGCTACATATCGGGAATCAGAGAGGAAGGATATAATGAATTAGCCGATTCGATCGACGCTTATTTGGCCGACTTCAAACAACATGCTGAATTTCTGAAGAATCTCCGTATCAAAAGCGTACCCTCCTATATTGCTTCTCAAATGGACTTAAGGTTACAAGCGTGGCGTGATTCTTAGAAATCGGCTGAATTCGAACTCCAAAAGCTAAGAGCCCGCACTAATCAACTCAGGGTGAGTGTTGCTAAAAGAACACAAGCCAAGGTCGACTTGTATCGGGACTTAGAGTCGAGTCGAGCTGAGATAGCCCGCTTAGAAGAGCAACTTGTGAAGGCCACTGATGCTCATGAAATTTTGGAATCTGATTTGGCAGAGATAACTCAAGTTGAAGAAAACCTGTTTTAGCAACTGAATCTTCAGGATAAGATACTTGCTGAAAAGGAACAAGAAGTCGCCGAATTTCAGAGTGTTGACGAAGAAGTTTTCAAAATTAAATTGACAGCTGAGCTTGAATAGGCTTATACGACAGAGCTCTCTAAACTTGAGGATCAAATTCGTCGTTATAAGCTATTGTAATTTGAAAACTCGTGATTTTGCTTGAATATTTTTGATGAAGATAGTGAATTTTCTTTTTTTTTGCTTATTGAAATTTTTATTATTATTGTTATGATTACTCATTCTTGTTTTAGAATAAATAACCATAACACTTATAGGATTTTTGGCAAATCCTCAGCCATCAACGGGTTTGATATACCTTTACCGACTATCATTTGAGTCGGGCTAGTATGTGAATTATCTAACTCCGTTTCACATATAACGTTAGGCTAAAAGAATTAAACTCTTTTAGACTTTGAACTACAATATTGAATATGTAGGCTATATGTATTAGATGTAGGCTTATCTCTAATAAGGGATTGAGATAACGTCCCCCATGCATGAACGACATGGATTTTAAGATGTAAGTAGGTTGCGTTTCCTATATAGGATAATGAACCCAATATTATAAAGAAAGAATTGAGTATTCTATCTTTCAATCTCTTGTTTGTTGGTAGAGATGAACCCAAAATCAGAAAAGAAGAATTTTACATTCTATCTCCTGATCTCTTATTTGTTGGTAGAGATAAACCCAAAATTAGAGAGGAAGAATTTTATATTCTATCTCCTGGTCTCTTGTTTGTTGGTAGAGATGAACCCAAAATCGGAGAAGAAGAATTTTATATTCTATCTCTTGGTCTCTTGTTTGTTGGTAGAGATGAACCCAAAATTGGAGAAGAAGAATTTTATATTCTATCTCATGGTCTCTTGTTTGTTGGTAGAGATAAACCTAAAATTGAAGAGGAAGAATTTTATATTCTATCTCCTGGTGTAAAGAAAACTCGAAGTGGGATCTCCGCTTAGAGAATCTGGACTGGTTTGAATAATCTTAACTGTCGTGAGATTTGATTATTCAGCTTGAAAGTGGACCTCTCGTTCATGGAATGAATCGAGAGGAGATTTTGGTTGTGGTTCTAACTGTAGTAAGGTTTGACCAAGTGGGAGTTGAGATAATTTTACCTTTCATAGGCTAGATTGTTCAAATAGAATTGAGGTCTTTTCGTTTACCAAAAAGGAATCTCAGTTTTGAAAGTGGATCTCTCGTTCGTGAAAAGAATCGAGAGGGGGTTTTAGCTTTGGTCCTTTCTATAGGGAAACTTGTCTAAAGAAATGGGAATGGGGTACAAATAACAATATGAATATTGACTCCTACACATCATTCAGTGGGAATTTTGTGAGGAAAGACCGACTGTATTTTATCGCCGAATCTCATCTCAACAAAATGCCTGGAAAGTCATAGTGGAAGATTTTTTAATTATCAGATAACCACATTGAAAGGGGTCTTAATTATTTTTTATAACAATTAAAAGTGAATTATTCAAATGATCAGTTTCTATTTAGAGTAATCAACTGATCTTGGGTTATCCTGAATGTATCATATACAGGATTTTCCAGGAACTTTCCGTTTTACATAGGTTATCCCGAATATATTACGGATAATACTTCTTCAGGAACTTCCTATTTATTGGCATCATTAGTTTGTTGCCCTCTTGGGTAATCAGGCGATACGCACCGTTTGAATAGACTGTTTCTATTACAAACGGTCCTTCCTATTTGGGTTGAAATTTCCCTTTTTCTTAGAATTGAGAATCATAGGTCTTCGAATGGCCAGAACCAGATCTCCTTCCTTAAAGCTTCGTCGTCGGACCTTTTTATCGAAAGCCCGAGAAATTCTAGCCTGATAAAACTTGATCTGTTGCTGAGCTTTCAAGCGCTTTTCATCTAACATCTCTAATTCCTCGAGACGTTTCTGATGATGTTCTTCCGTCGTCATTCCCGTTGCGAGAGCAATACGGAGGGAAGGAATTTGTATTTCTAAAGGAAGGACGGCTTCGCACCCATATGTTAAGGAATATGGGGTTGCTCAAATTGGCGTACGGACAGTTGTACGATAAGCCCACAGGACTTCGTCGAGTTTGTCGTCCTAATCTCGCTTATTAGTTTTCATAAGTTTTGCCAGAATTTTGATAATAGTTTTATTGAAAGCTTTGGCTAATCCATTAGCTGTGGGATTATAAGCAGTTGATGAAACGTCCTTAATCCTGAATTTGTCGCAAAATTTGATAAATACGTTGCTAAAGAATTGAGGACCATTATCGTACACTATTCGCCTAGGGACACCATACCGATATATGATGTGGTGTTTAATGAACTTGATAACAGCACTCGTCTTTACCTCTTTAAGTGGGACTGCTTCTGCTCATTTCGAGAAGTAATCGGTGATTGCCAGAATGAAACGATCCCCTTTAACCGAAGGTGGAAAAATAGGACCCACAATGTCCATTCCCCATGTTTCAAATGGCCATTACGTTGCTGATAGGTGTAAATGTTCAAGAGGTTGGTGCATATAATTCGCATGTAATTGACATATTTGACATCACCGGGCGTAGTCGACTGCATCCTTTACCATAGTTGTCCAGTAATATCCCATTATCCTAAGTCGGTCATAGAGTTTAGGACCGGGCTGATGCACACCGCATGTCCCATCATGCGCCTCTTTGAGTGCTTGTTCCGCTTCCTTATTGGATAAACAACGGAGTAATAGACCATCGTACGATTGTCGATACAGCATTTGTGCTGTAGTGTTGTAGTAAAATCTCGGTGCTCTTCGCCGAATCGAATCCCTTTCTCTTACATCTTCAGGTAAGATACCATGTAGGACATAATCGATAATAGGAAAACGCCAATCTCGAACTTTGGGTTCAACTCTCGTTGAGTGGGCTTCTTTGGTAATCGAATCGTTGATTGGAAGAATAAGCTGGTGAGTTCTCACTATAATTAATTGTTCTGTTTTGGGAGGCTGAGTCAGGGATACCGATAATGCCGCCAATGCGTCTGCATATGCATTTTGGAGACGTGGAACATACTCGATGAAAAATTCTTCAAATGAGCTTGCCATCTCGATGGCTACCTGGTGGTATGGAATCAGATCCCGATTTCTGACTTTATACTCTTATCGTATCTGATTAACTACCAATTGAGAATCACCAAAAGCTTCAAGGTATTTGACCCTTAGCTCTTTGGTAAAATTAAGTCCAATTATTAATGCATTGTACTCGGCCATATTATTAGAGCATGGTTCGGTCAATGAGTATGCTCTAGGTAAGATATGCTTTTCCGGGGAAACTAAAACGACCCCCACTCCTGAGGAAATTTTAGAACATCCGGGTGAGCTCACCACATTGGTTGCCCGTGAAGCCCCATCGAAGTATAATTGCCACACTCGTTGATGTGAGGTGGTATTAACTTCGTGAGTTTCATCCGGCAGATCGTCGTACAACTCGGCTATATCTTTTGTAGGGTTTTCCGTCAAAAGATTGCAAATAGCTTGTCCCTTAACTGATTTTTGTTGTTTGAAGTACAAATCATATTACGATAAGAGTAAAGCCCACCTGGCTAAACGCTAATTCATGGAGGCCAGTTGGGTCATGAATACTCGGATTGGGTTTATGTTGGAAATGACATAAATTGTTTGTCCAACTAAATAATGTCGCATTTTCTGGATTACAAATACTAGGGCGAGGCATTCTTTCTCGATCATCGGATAACGAGATTCAGCTCCTACCAACGTTTGACTTAGATAATACACAGCTTGTTCATGACCATTATCGTCGTCTTGTACAAGTAATGCACTTAACGAATGGCTCATCGCTTTGACATAAATCAAAAACGGTCTGGCCGATTTCGGTGCAACGAGAATAGGTGGATTCGCAAGATACGTTTTAATATATTCGAATGCCTTTTGACACGCTTCATCCCAAATGAACGACACGCCTTTCTTCGTGAGTTTGGAGAACGGTTGATATTTTTCAGATAAGTTTGATATAAACCGACAGATATATGCCAATCGACCTTGCAGCCCTCTGAGTTCTTTAATATTTCTCGGGGGTTGTAGTTCATGTATCGCTTTTACCTTATCAGGATCAATATGAACCTTTTGTAGTGACGACGAACCCAAGAAATTTACCGCTAAACATTCCAAGGAAGGATTTAGTCGGGTTTATTTTCAGTTGATGACTCCTCATAAGATTGAACATCGCCTTCAAATCGTTAATGTGGTCGTTTTTATCACGGCTTTTAACGACCAGGTCATCAACGTAGCATTCAACGGTCTTCTGAAGATGCTCTTGAAAGATCTTCGTCATTGCTCGTTGGTACGTGGCTCCAGCGATTTTCAAACCGAACGACATAACAGTGTAACAGAAGACACCCAGGGGTGTTCTGAATGTAGTATGCTTTTCATCGTCTGGGTGCATCTTGATCTGATTATATCCAGAAAATCCATCAATAAATGACATTCTCTCGAACCCACACGTGTTATCAATAATAACATCCGTAATTGGTAGAGGAAAGTCGTCTTTAGGACAATCGCTGTTCAAATCTCTGAAATCAATGCAGATTCTGATCTTTCCATTCTTTTTGAGGACTGGAATGATGTTGGCTAACCAATCAGGATGTTGTTCTTCCCTGACGAAACCTGAATCAATCAGTTTCTTAACTTCAGCTTCTATCACCTTCATAATTTGTGGACGAAACCGTCTTTGTTGTTGTTTGACGAGTTTGACATCCGGTTTAATATTAAGTCTATGCATCGCCACATTCGGGTTAAGTCCTGGCATATCTTCGTAATTCCAAGCGAATACGTCGATATATTCTCTGACGAGGGTAATTAATTATGCCTTCTCGTCTGCTAGAAGATCGTCGCTGATAAATATGGGTTTCAGATTGATTTCATCACCCATATTAATCTGGACTACTTTATCCTCAGTAGGAGGTTCCCTTTGTTCGAATCGATCGCCATATTGGATATTCATGTAATGTATCTAGGGATCTTCCTAAGTGGGCAACTGATCATCTTCTTCTATTGTTGATAGATCAACTATCGCCATGTTCGACATTAGGGTTTTGAATCTTTCTCCAATACTTACATCAGAATCCCAGGTTGAAGCATCGGATGAATGCCCACTCTTATTTATTAGCTGGCTGATGATTTGCGGGTGATTTTCATCATCAGATGATGAAACATAACCTAGGCCCCTTCTATGGCTGTAATAATTATTAGGTCTCCCTTTCGGTACATAGGTAGGACGGGGTGGAATCCTGGCTCCTTGACCGAAACGGAGACCTTCACCGAGTGCTAGGTTATATCCTTGCTTCTTCATGTAATCATTTGCTTGTGAACTATACCTAGAGAAATGTTGTCTAGGTCCTTCGTCATCTGAGTTAGTGTCCAAGAACAGATCAGGGGTTGGGGATGGTTTCTCTTTTCCAAAGATTATTTTTTTTCACCCCCTATCTTTGCAGGTAGGATTATAGTCATTCCGACTGAACCTTGAAGATATTTCATCGTCGTGCAGGATGAACGAAGTGGCATGTGTAAGTCTGGGTTATCATATAGTTTGTGCAATACATCATCGAGACAACACGAGTACTCTAAATCATCATTTATTATTTCATCAGCAAGTTGCCAGTTATAACTTTCATCTGACGAATTACCACCATCAAGATCAATTACAAGAGGTTCAATGTCATTCAATACAAGACCTTCACTATAATCGAGCCCAGCTTCGGTATCATCTTCTTCTCTGCTGTCTGTGCCATGGGCCGATGGTTCAGTATCGGATTCAGCACCATAGAGAAGGGAGTCAGTAAAGTAATTTTCTAACCCCTTGAATGGTTGCTTATCCACGACCACCGTCTTGACCTCATCATTAGTGTCGACATATTTCAGACACTGATGGAGGATGGAGGGAATTATAAGATTACTGTGGATCCATGGGCGACCCAACAATAAATTATAGGAAGTCTCCGCATCAATCACATAGCAGGTGACTTCAGACTTCAAGTCTCCGAGTTGACACTTCACCCGGATTTTTTCTAACGGTCTTAACCCACTAGTATTGAATCTGTAGATGACAGTTCTTGTAGAGGCTAGCTTGCTGGCGGGAATTCCGAGGTGGTACATCAATCGTAGCGGCATAATACTGATAGCGGAACCCTGGTCAACTTGGATTCAATTGACGATGCTCGAGCCAATATATCCGGTGAAATATAGAGGCCTATCATGTTTCGAATTCCTGACTTGCATATCTTCTTTTGTGAAAGCGATGTAAGGGAATTTCGTGGCTGCCAGATTATAATACTGAACTGATGATTCTGGCTCTTCAGGAGTTGGCTTAATCTGAGTAAGGAATACCTCAGAATCAGCCAAGGCTTCTTATAAAGCTTCTCTAGTATCTTTCGAGAGGTGTAATAACTCATATAGCGTGATCCTTGCTGGGATATTAGCCAACTGAGTCATGACATCGAAGCAGTATGGAGTATTCGAGCTTTCCAGTTTATCTCGTCCAATCGGTCGATTGAAGCGAGACTGCTTCGGGACTTGAACCTCTTTATGTTGTGGTTCTTTTTCTTTTTGTTTAGCTGGTTGTTGCGGTTTTCCAGTAGCCACAGGAGGAGTTGCAACTACCCCCAGCTCTGCAAGAGTTTTAGCGTTTGGGTTAGAGGTTTCAGGATACTTGTAATGGTATTCATTCCCACCCCTTGTAGCCAAAGATTCTTGTTTTTCTTCAGAAAACGGTAAAGCTGGAATTTCTTCATCATTCTTCTCAAGGATTGTCGAGGCTCCATAACAGGACTTCTCTTTTCCCTTGCCTTTTAATTTCTTCTTTGATGTGGATGTCGTCCATTGTTCATCTTCAAGCAAATCCGAATGAACCCAAAGGATTTCGCCGTTGGGGGTTGTGTGAGACACAAGCCCTTTTTGGCGCTGTCTATAAGGGTCATCGTTGATGGTTTGCATTTTGACCTTTGATACTGGCTCGGCTCAAAACCAGGATAAAGGAACCGAGCCGAAGCTAATAGACACCGCATTTGCACCTACCTTCTTCTTTTTTGGTTTCGGCGTCATGATACCAACATCGATTAATGTTTGTATTTTGTCTTTTAAGACATAACACGCCTTAGTGGGATGGTGAACCCTTCTATGATATGCACAATACTTCGGATCGTTAGTCTTCTTTGCTTCTTCCTGGTTTGTGACCGGTGGAAGTTTGATCTTGTTGTTGTCTAAAAGATATTTGAAGATAACTGGTACTTCATCATCTTTAAAAGAATACTCCTTCAGGAATATGGGCTCTGAGGTCTTAGGTTGCCTCGGAGGCTGTTGATTCTGATTCGGTGCTAATTGGAAGGATGACTGCTGCGATTGTTGTTGTTGTGGCTGTTGTGATGTTTGATGCGCATCAACAGCAGTAGACCCTCTTCCTCTGCCTCAAGAATTAAAGTTTTGTTTTTTAGGATTATCTGATGGTTGACCCCTCTCTAACTTCTTTCTCTTAAGAAAGCGTTCAGCTTGTTCATCTCTCACTTTCAACTCTTTCCATGTTTTAGAGGGCACAACCCTCATGACTTCTAATACATCCAACGATAAGTTATTATGATATGTCTGTAGAATGAATTCTTCTTTGAGTGGATTTCGGCAGTTTACCGCTTTGTTCCGGAATCGTTTGATGAATATATCAATCGACTCTCCACCTTTTTGTTTCTCGTCTAACAAGGTGCCAATATAAACCTCAATGTCGTCATCAAAGAAATTGGTGAGGAACAATCCTTCCATATCCTCCCAGCTAGTAATACTCCCGGGTTTAAGGCGTCGGTACCAATCGAAGGTAGGCTCATTGAGGGTTCCTACGAATGACCGGACCATCAAGGCTTCGTTTCCGGATATTACGCCAAGATGTGACTTGAAATAGATCAAGTGCTAAGTGGGAGAACCCCTACCATCAAAATGAGTAAAGTTAATCAAATTAAATTTTGGGGGATAAGGAATCAGATCCCACTCCCTCGGGTATGGGTATGGAATGCTTGTTTTCTTCACTTCTTGAGCCGTCATCAGAGCATTGACTTTGCTCTCGAGATTTTGCATCTTCTTGTCCTCTTCCTCACTCTTCTTCAAGTAGATCTGTGGAGGTTAAGTAGATGACTTAACCGGACCGCTTCCAGAATTGTCTTTATCAGAGGGAGAATCAGCAAAGATGGTTTCTTCTTCTTCATGGTCGTCACGTCGGTTAGATTCAGCCTTTTGACTAGATTCTGGCTGTTATCGTTGAGCCTGCAAATCTCTCACTTACTGCATCGTCAACTCCATCTTGGTTTTGATTTCAGCTCTAATTTCTTCGTGTTGTTTAGCTAACGCTTCCTGCAGTATCTGAGCTAGTTGATCCGACGTGATTGCGAATGATTCTCTAACTCGGCCAACACTGGATATGATATCGTCTGAAGCAACAGCAGAACAAGTATCTGACAGTTCCTCATCTGAAGATAAACCTTCGTGCATTCTCTTGTAGTCTTGATGTCGGTTGGCTCTTCGTTGTAACCGCAACATCCTTTGAGAGAGAGACCCTGCTCAACTCTCCCTCTCGGAGAGAAATCAGGGTCAGGGTTGACTAATTGTTGCTTTCCTCTACCGGTCATATTAATAGTGACCTCAGGGAACTCATCTTGTTGAGTTACAGATTTTTTTTTGTTGAAATGCCTCATTTTGGGTTTTGACGTTTCGGTGGAAAGTCTTTGAAATACGGATACTCTTGTTGGTTTAGTTTTGGAGCAACCGCATTCTGTCAATACTGCCTTAATGAGTCTCTCGCATGCACAACGAGACTCACCTTCTTGGGCAATTTTTTTTCGTGAGTTGTTATTTTGATAGTACAGCCCATCATTATTGAGATTTGAGCAACCTATCATTTGCTTTTGAACTTTGTTGTCATGCACAGAGCGACTAGTCGTCGTCTTTGGGCGATCCAAAGTTGAATTCTTTAATCCACCCCCTTGCGGGCATGGAGCCTTCACAGGTCCTAAACGAGAGTGAATTGGTACTTTCTTGTTTTGGACTTGTTTAGTTCTGACAGGCGGATATTTACGACCCCCTGCATAAGTAACCACTAAAGGTTTATTTGCTGGATCCGCGTGTTCTTTGATTGGGGTTTTGCCTCGATTGTTAGACAAAGGACCGAGGTGATCTGCCATTGTGACCTTAAATTTCAACAGGTCGGGACTGACCCAAGGCTTCATCTGTGACGCAGCAGATATATTTGTAGCCGACGGACCAGGAACGGACGTTGATGGGGTCGAAGTGCTTTTATGAACTTCCTCTTGACCGCGGAGGGGATTGGTGTCGCGGTTAAGAGATGTTCCACCTTTCTCCAATTTTTGTACATGCTTGGTTTTGGGAATCCAAACTTTACCATTTTTGGTGATTTCTCAGACACCATTTCTTTCTTCATTCCTTGCGTCTGTTGACCGACCTTCATCTGACGTTTTTGTATGCGTTCTTTAAGGGTCGAACAGGCCCTTTTGACGAGAGTCCATTCCTCCATCGTAAGTTGCGTAGAAATATGATTAGTTTGCCGTTGAGGCAACTGGACCACTTTATGCTTCCTCGACTCTAGGTCGGCATAGTAATGGACCCCGTCGGTTTGTTGTAAGGCCTTAGCTAATTGACGAGCACGGCGCTGACATTGTCTCTGATGAGCTCTTTTCGTCGGTGCCGGCCGGCCGTGATTCAACGACTCCTTAATTGGTACAGAGTCACTTGGAGCAGAGATGTTGGAGACAGATTCCTTAGCAACGATCGGGCAAGAACCTTCACCTGCGGTCTTCATTGGAATTAAAGACTTGAAAACTTTCTTGGAAGAGGAAATCTTCCTGCACTTACGAGGTGAGGAAGATTTTGAGGATGAGGATGACAGATACTCCTTGAATTTTGCTTGATCGTTCGATCTCTTCATTGATCACGATCTTGATCGGCTACGACACTATGGCCTTGGCAGCGAGACCGTTGGCTCCCACTGTGGTCGCCAGTTTGTTTTCCTCGAAAGTCGTTTTTATTGTTGATTCCATTAAACTTCAGTCGTTTACAATGAATTACAACAGAAAATGAGAAAATTACAACTTTCTAAAAAATAACACAAAAATCGTTTATCGATTCCTATTTTATGGGACTTTGCCTGTGCCGGGAGTGCTTTGGCTCGTGGACCACCAATTCACAGATCGTGAGGGTCTTTGGTATCCTTTCTTCGTTTAGAAGCAAGAATGAAAATCAGTGAATATCTTATCAAGGTAAAACGACCACTCTTCTCAAGATCAAGTCAAAGCTCGAATCTTAAGGAATCACACAAATAACTCAAGTTTTACTGTTCTGTCTACTCTTTCTGCTCCCCTTTGCTCGATAATGACCCTCGGGGGGTATTTATAGCCTCTGGGACACTTTAACTGAAAAATACAATCATGTGAAGAAGTTAAGGCTGCGAGATAGTATTTACTGTGTCGATGGTCGAGACAGTAAAGACTGTCTCGGAAAATCTAACTGCCTGGTAGTTTCTACTGTAACTACCTTCCCACGTTTCAAACCAATGTTTTAAATATCGGATGTCGGGTTCATGTCGGTCGGCCAAAATTCATGTCGGATAGCGGAAATCGGGGATATATCAGGGGACATAAAAAAATATCGGATTGCCATATCGGATAGGTTGATATAATATCATAAATGGAATCTTCACATACTTGATAATATATTGTCTAAACATATGAAAAATTACATAACTTATTGATGTTAGGATCACTAACCAATTGTAGACACCTGATTCCCGAGTGCATATTGACACCATCCGAGTGTTTGACCTACAAAATATGAAGATGTTGTTAGTAATTAACATAGAATAGCATATAGGAATGAAGCAAGTGACATATAAATTATAATATATAGAATGAAAATCACAAGATTCCTATCCATAGAGAAACATAAACAAAGCAAGCAATCAAGCATACAACCAAGTTTTCAAAGTTACAAATAGCTCATAATTGTTTAACATCCAAAAGTAATTCCAAAATAACATTGAAACTAAGATGACTATAATCAATCCTCGTCAAAATCGAGAGTAGGAATATCCTCCTCATTCGACTCCGAGGATGTCTCAATATCTTCTTCCTCATCATCCTCCACCGGCTCCTTCCCCTTCGACGAAGATGATACCAACGTTTTCCTTCTTTTATAGGTTTGTGTTCGTGCACTTTTTCGCTTTCTTGGATTAGCTCCGGAAATGTCACTAACTTGCCTAAAAGTTAAACATTCTCCCGGAAATACTTCATCATTGCTATCATCCCCGTTTGAACCCATCAACCATTCAGAGACCATTTCCTCATCATCATAGGCGCACAAAGGATCTCTATCTATGACGGCATGTTTGTTCTTCAATTTTGCATTGAATTTGACAAAGACGAGGTCATGAAGCTTTTTGTGAGATAATCTATTTCTCTTCTTAGTATGAATCTACAAGTGAAAACATGAATTAGCACAAAATGCTATAAACCTACAAGGGTACAACATGATCTAAATTCAAGAAACATTATTACATTATTAGTTTATTACCATCTCAAATGTGCTCCAATTTCTTTCACATGCCGAAGAGCTAGTTGTCAAGGCCAAAATCCTCATTGCTAACTTTCTCAATTCGGGAGTATCATTCCCATAAAGCCTCCACCATGTAACTAGTTAATTCATATTTGAAAAAATTAGTAACTTATAAATTTGTAATAGAGGTTAATGAATTAAGTTAATATTACCTGGACAATCACCCTTAGAAGCTCCTCGCTTCGCATATTCATTTCCAAATGACCCTAGACGTTCTTGATAATTAGGTAATTGAGCTCCAATCTTTGTGAAAGTCGCATGGTCATTTGGAAAGATTTTATGCATACAATCTACAAGGGATGTCATGAAGGTTCCATCTTTTTCAATTTCTGTGTAAGGCGGATAATAGAAATATGGATTCAAGTAGTAGCCCGCTTTATGTAGTGAATCACAAAGCTTCTTATCGAATCTTGGCTTAATCATTTTCAATATGGGAATATATTTCTTCTCATCATTTCCAACGGCTACTTTCAACTCTTCCAAGGCTACCAACATATCTCCATATATAAATCCCATAGATGGGACGTTATCACCATCGGCTCTCTGGAGAACCTTCACTAAAGGATTGAAAACTTTGAGAGCAAAGTCTGTATTGTCCCAGAACTTGTTGCTAGCAACTATCTCAGCAACCTACAAATAATACAAACAATCAAAGAATGAATGAAATATAAATGATGAAAGAAATACTTTGTAGCTATCAATTTTAATTTTTAAAGTTTAAATACATACCTTTTTTCCCGCTGTTGTTCTTGAAAGGCTACAATCCATCCATTGATCAGAGATGAACATCCGTCTCATCTCTTTCTTGTGATCCCTTAATGATTGCAGTGAGAGGAATGCCGTAGCAAATCTTGTAACCCCCGGTCTCACAAGATCACCCTTAGTAAACTCTCTAAACAATTAAAGAGGCTTGGTATGATTATATATAAATACCGATACACTTCTCCCCATTGTAATGGCATTATGAATGGGCTTGAACTTGGCTATGTTACATAACATCAAGTTCACGGTGTGCGCTGCGCAAGTGGTCCAAAATATGTTTTTCCTCTTCTCCTTCAATATTTTAGAGGCCGCCATATTATTTGAAGCTCCATCGGTGACAATTTGCACCACATTTTCCTCCCCTAACTCATCAATAGCCTTGTCCACAAAGTCACAAATATAGTCAGCATCATGTTTATCGGCCGATGTATCATGTGAAGACAAAAAACATGCCCTCCCGGCAGAGTGTACAACTATGTTCATGATACTTCTAGACTTTCGATCACTCCAAGCATTAGTCATCAGGGAACAACCGTTGACAATGCATGTCTTCTTGAAGTTCTCAACAATCTCCTTCGTTGCATCCACCTCTCTCTGCAAGCAAGTCTCACTCAACTCATACATTGATGGAGCTTGTAAATGACTTCCAAACATCCCCACGGCTTGCAGCATTTGATGGAAAGAGGGAAGTGTAGCTGTATGAAATGGAATGCCAGCTTCAAAGAACCATTTGGAGATGTATTGCATAACATCTTCCCTTTTCTTCTTTCTTAGCTTGGAGTCCATCGATGGTTGTTTGCCCTCAGCTACTAATTGGGCGGTCTCTTCGGGAGAGCGAGCAGCAAAAGAATCCATAGGGCCTACTGTCTTGTAAGAGGATGATGAGCTTCTTTGAGTAGTCAAGGAGTTATGCTCCTCCTCGTCCTCCCCTATATGCACTTCACTCAACAAATTATGGATCTTTGTCTCCTTATCCTCCTTGCTCTTCTTTGCATTCTCCACCATTTCAGAGACTTTTCTTTTAACATCATCAGGGACTTTTATACACGGTGTGCAATTCCCTCTCTTTCCGGCTAAATGAGCTTTGAATCTAGTAATCCCGCTATTGAATGTCTGAGTGCAATATTTGCATTTAATCTTGTTGGTATCGGAGCCAACTCTCTCCCCATATGCCCAACATGGATCTTTACCGCCCGGTTTTGATGTTGGCGGCTTAGTAGACCCTTGTCCTTCTGATGACATGTTTGATGTTCCTAAAAATTACAATAGACAACAAACATATAATTAGTTAAACAAACTTAAAACCAATTACATATTTACAATTCAATCAAATAATTGTGCATCATGATTCATGCATGGTGATTAACTAATTATACAATTCAATCAAATATTTATATGTTTATAATTTATTAGTTAGCATGCTAATTACTAGTTTAAGCTCTTTTTTCTAATTATACTAATTATTAAATTGTTGTTGCTCATTGACTTTGTTTTTATTTTTTATAGATTATACTTAAGAGTTAAGTAGCAACGAGCAAGAATGAAGGATCAATCAAATTTCCCAACAGGGCTAACGCAGCTACCAAAATTATTGTACAACGATTAAAGCAATTATGTAAATAACAGTTTGAAACAAAAGCTATATGTACAACGTTCGCTGAAAATTGAAGTTCTATTTCCATTTGATCGGATGTAATACATATATTAATATTTGATTACTTAAGCACAGATACATGGACTCGACAAATTATCCAAAAAATAAAACTACTGTAGAAATAATGTCAAAGCAATACAGATATTAATATCTAAGAACCAGATTAACCAGAGCAAACTAAATTACTATAGAACGAATAGATGAATATAAATTCAAAGAAACCAAAATTTCAACTCATAAATTCCACCATAAACAGAGCCATACTAGTGAATTTCATAAACAAATTTTTCTACAAGAGAAAAAGAAACATCCAAGCTCCAACTTTCATGATAAAACAAAATAACAAAGTTAACTGATCTACAGATTCACAACACCCAGATCCAATCCAAAGCACCACAAATCCCACTAGTTGCAGATTAAAAAGAAAGAAATAAACAAAAAAAAAATCAAACAGAGGACTGTCCTAAATTACCAGAACCGCTAGCAGTTCCAAACTTCCAATACCTGCAAATTAATTTAAAAAAAAAAGACTCAGCCACCAATTAGAATCACACAACAGAAGAATGAATCCCAAAAAAGATCAAACTACATAAAGATTAAAACTTTCATTTACCAGCAAATAAAATCGAGCAAGATAGAAGATTAAGGAGTCGGTCGGCGGTCGAGCAAAATAGATAATCTTGCTGCAAAAAAAAGAAGGGAAAACAATTATTTTCAAAAAAAAAGAAGAAGAAAACAAGAAAAAAAAATGAAAAAAAACCTGAGTTTGAGGAGTCGGTCGGCGGCGGATCCGGAGGCGAAGGAGTCGGCGGTGGTTGGCGTCGTCGTCGGCGTCGTCGGCGTCGGCGTCATCTGGCGTCGGCGTCGTCTGTTCGGCGTCGTCGCAAGAAGGAGCAGCTGGGAGCCTGGGATTGATGAGCGGCTGTTTTGGGGGAAAAAACTCTAAACATAAGCTTAAAACCATATGGCTTATTGGGTCGTCGGGTTCAAACCTGACCCAATAAGCTTAAACCGATATTTCTCTCATTTGGCCGATTTTTGTTGGCCGAAATTTCACCCGCTATATTCGATATTGACCGATATGTCCCCGCCATGACCCAAAAAAAGCAATACGAGTTAAAATCAATGATATCGTATCGGCTAGGCTACGAAACCGCAATATCGGCCGCCATGTCCGACATGGCGGCCGATATTTAAAACACTGTTTCAAATTCCGTTATTTTGGTAGTTATCCACGTGATTCTCACCCACGATGTTTCCCACGTTCTTTGACAGTTAATGGACATGTGTGTGGCAATTATTTTAGTAACTTTTAATCATCTCAAAGCTGTCTCGTGTGCGAGATAGTAAATACTATCTCGCATTGCGAGACAGTAAACACTGTCTCACATTACGAGACAGTAAACATTGTCTCGTTGCGAGATAGTAAACACTGTCTCGCATTGCGAACAATAAACACTGTCTCGCTAGCAAGATAGTAAATACTGTCTCGGGTGCGAGACAGTTCACACTGTTTTGATTTTTCTAAGACAGCATGAGGTCAATTCTTATGATCTTTTGGGTGATCTTCTCTATGTTTGGATATCTATCAGTATTTTTTGACGCCTACAAGGTGAATGCCTTGATGTTCGCTCAAGCAGTAAAGAAGACTGACATTGTGTGTCCATACCTAAGGGAGTGGGAGTCAATTCCGTACCCTTCGAAGTTTAGTTTGATCAATTTCATGCCATTTAACAGGAAAGCCTCTCCTACTGAGCAGTTAATCTACTTCAAATCTCACTTGGGTATGATTTCTGGTAATGATCATTTGATGGTATGGTCATTCGTAGGCACTCTTCGTGGGGCCGCCTTCGATTGGTACCGACGCCTCAAGCCAGGGAGCATTAATAGTTAGGATGGCACGAAAAGTCTCTTCCTTAGTAACTTCTTTGACGATGACATTGATGTATCAATCGGAATTCTTCTAGACAAGAAGCATAAGAACGGAGAGTCAGTCAACACCTTTGTCAATCGCTTCTGCAATAAAGCTGAATTGCCGGGATCTAGTCATGGAAGAGTTCATACTGTAGACTTGCTATAATAATAATCTTTCCCTCGACGTTCTGGAAGTTATGGGGATTATCACATCCAAGACTTGAAAGGAACTGAAGTTACATAGAGAACAAGTTGAACACTTTCTCAAAAGAAAGAAAACTAAGAGAAGTCAACCGACAACATCTGCAACTAGTGTGAACGCTAATCAAACTTCACAACAGCAACCCCAGAGGCAACAGAGGACTCTCGATCCGAGGTCCCAAAAGGAGTATTCTTTCGAAGATAATGAAGTTCCATCCATCTTTAAGTATCTCCTCACTACAACAAAATCAAGTTGTCACCTATTGCGAATCAAGAGGAAGCTAGTAAGACTTCGGACCCAAAATGTCGTGCATATCACAAGAGGGTTCAACATCCCACCAAGAGCTATTTTGCCCTTAAAGACAATATTTAAGTCTTGGTTGATGCTGGTATCATAACGGCAAAACAAGCCAAATGGAAACGACAAACACTCCGATGAGTATACGAGTATAAATTACTTCTCCCACACTCCAAGAGTACACGAGTATAAACTGCTTCTCTATGTTCCTCTGACGGGTGTACGAGGTTAAACTGCTTCCCTTATTTCTAACAACAGGAAGTTCCTGGAGAATATTACTCTTAATATTCTTAAGGATAACCCAGCAATGTGACCGAATATAATTGGATTCAGGTTTACCAAAGAGTTGGGAGTGGAATACCTCAATGCATTCCAATGGGAAGTTCCTAGAGAATACTACACATGATATTCTTAAGGATAACCCAAAACCAATTGATTATTCAAGGTGAAAACTAATCATCAGAATAATTTATTCTTAATCATGATAAAAATGATTAAGAACCTCCCACTATTGCTATTTAGTCATTTCCAAGATGATTAAACCCCCCCCACTATGATTTTCGGAGTACTCTTTTGTTGAGATGAGATTTAATTATTGCATATGGTCAATCTTTCCTCACAAAATTCCTAGAGTGTAATTGTGAAGTGCTTAATGATTCACAGTCCTCCACTACAAAATCCATCACTGATCAAATTAATTGATGGTGGGTCCATTAAAATTCTTCACGGTTAAATTCATTCAAACTCCCACTGTGTCTAAGCCTTTAATACTCCCACTATTGAAGTCCTGATATGACATCTAAAATTTTAATATGCTGATCCATGGAGATTATCAAACCCCTTCGTGTTAAGTCCTAGCCACTTGACACCAAAAATCCCCCACTGAGTGATTTGTACAAGTCAACACCCCCACTGTTATTTGTATCTCAACTCTCATTTGGTCAAACCATTAAACAGTTAGGGCCAAAGCCAAAATCCCCTCTTGATTTCTTTCATAAACGAGAGGTCCTCTTTTAAATTGAATGATTAAAACTTTAAACAGTTAGGGTCGTCTCAACTCCCATTTGATCAAACCTTTAAATAGTTAGGACCAAAAACCAAAATTTTCTTTCGATAAACGAGAGTCTTTCACCCACATCAGGTGATCAAAAATTCCTACAGTTAGGGTCGTTTTAAAATTCCCGATTGGTTAAACCTTTAAAATAGTTAGGGTCGAAGTTAAAATTTTATCTTGATAAATAAGAAATCCACTTTTAGATTAGGTAATCAAACCTTCCGACAGCTAGGGTTATCTAAATCTTTCAGATTCTCAGAGTGGAGATCCTACTCTTAGTTTCGCCTTTTAGATTCTCAGAGTGGAGATCCTACTTTAAGTTTCTTCTGACGCAGGAGATAGAATATAAAATTCTTCCTCTCAGGCA
This sequence comes from Asparagus kiusianus, assembly GCA_022839385.1. Taxonomy (NCBI): domain Eukaryota; kingdom Viridiplantae; phylum Streptophyta; class Magnoliopsida; order Asparagales; family Asparagaceae; genus Asparagus; species Asparagus kiusianus. The sequence continues at coordinate 218,082 of BQKN01064932.1, read as the reverse complement.
TCGGGTTTGTCTTCGCCCTAAGAGAAGACACAATCTTTCAGTACCAAAATCCTTGTATTACACGCATAGGGGATTTTATCTCAATCCCTAATTAGAGATAAGTTTACATCTAACACATGCTGCTGGATGGTCCGTTCCTACAAAAACGACCAAGTCTACGTATTCAACATTATAGCAACAAAAATCCATGTCTTTCATGCATGGGGAACATTATCACGATTCCTAATTAGAGATAAGCCTACGCCTAACACACGTTGTCGGGTGGTGCGTTCACATAAAAATGACAAAGTTTATGTATTCGATATCATAAGACTATATCTAAAAAAGTTCATTCTTTTAGCACAATATTACATGTAGAACGGACGTAGATAATCTACATGCTAGCCCGACTCAAACGGTAGTTGGTAAAGGCTCATTAAACCCGTTGATGGCTGAGGGTTTGCCAAAAATCCTGTAATGAACAGATTACGATGACAGATTCACTCTTCTAACTCGGAGAGTTTCTCTTCATAAAGCTTATAAAAGCTTCATCTTTAATCAGCTTTAATAGTTATTGACGCATCAGCTTCATCAGTTTGTCACATGACTCAAGCGCCTGAGGTAGCTTTAGAGATAGTAGCTATATCAGCATCTACAGCTGGTCCTACAATCAGCTCAACCTGGCGAGCTTCCGATGTATTCTCAGCTTGCTCTTCCTACACTCTAATGAGTATATGAGTATAAAATGCATCTCCTTGAACCTCCGATGGGTATATGAGGTTAAATTGATTCTTGAAACTCCAATGAATATATGAGTATAAACTGATTCTCCATACTCCAACTCCTTAAGAGATTAAACTGTGTAGACTCTAGTTAACGTATGAGTATAAGCTGTGTTCATGCCGTAACAAAGGTCAACGCCAGTCAATGCGTTAATAATTTCACCGAAATAAGGCTCAGGATATTCTTAGTTCCAAATTACCCCCGAGAGTTCAATCGCAATTCAGTTACAAACTCCCGACAAAGACGATCAGTTCAACGTTGATTCAACAACGCGAGCTAATTCAGAAATCAACACACTGGTTTTTAATTCAAGATTTTGATAACGGTTAGACGATAAACACAACACTGGAAGAATTTCTAACTATTTGACAAAAATACTGAATAGATGAAAGCTGAAGAAGTTAAAGAAGTGAAGGCTAGGCCTATCTTATCCCAAGTATTCCAGACTCATCAATAAAAGAATGAGGCTAAAACACTTTGGAGGAAGTATCTGTAGGTATCAAAATTTGTATATAGGTTCCCGCACGTAGTTCAAGATGAAGAGAAGATAATGAACATCAATGTCTGAGTCAAAGAAGTTCATCCGATGCCAAAAGGAAGCAAAGGAACATGCGAAGGAACGCGCGAAACAACGGGACGCGAAAATCGACGAAACAACAGAACCAAAACTTGGACAAAGTGTCTCACCTACGAGACACTTCAATGTGTCTCACATGCGAGAAACTACAAGGTGTCTCCCGGGTGAGACACTTCAAGGTGTCTCACGTGTGAGACACGATGATGTGTCTCGCACACACAGGGTGCCTCGCCAATCAGCCTCTCAACGATGTGTTTTTCGATAAGTTTCTCGTAATTCATTCGGTCCAGTGGCCTCTTAACTACCGTGGGGTTATCCCTGAACATTATGAAGTCGTTATTAACTGGAGATAAGACCAAATCATGAAATCCTATCCTTGAACACGGCGTTCAAGCCTTATAAATACCCCCTTCATGCATTTATGAAGGGTACTGATGAGATTTGAGCTCTTAGGCGAGTTGCTGATGTTTTTCAGAGCAGAGCCATGATTTATAGAGAGAGAGAGAGGCAAGGTCTTGGCAATTTTCTGAATATAAAGGGAGAATTTCGAGAGATCCATAGCCTTCCACCCGTTTCCTTGAGATCAGACCTTGTTTTGATCTTGAGAAGAGTGGTAATCTCACTTTGTTGAGGTTATTCACTTCTGTTCTAAGTTTCTCCGATTGAAACAAAGAACACTAAGCCTTCTTTCAGATCAACCCGGATCTATTATTCGGTGGTCCACGGATCAAAGCGTCCATGACACAGGCAAAGATCTCATACAAGCAGCGACCGATAAACGATCATGCGTGTGTTTCTATGAAATTTTTGTTTACTTCATTTGTTTAAGCGAGAAGTCTTATAAAAAGGCTAGACTCTCTTTGAATCTGTAATTGATAAATAATTGTAATGGATTCCACAATAAAATCAATTTCCAACGCAAACAAATACATGGTGCTGCAGTTAGTTGGCGATCGATGTTACAGGCTACAGTGACACTTTCTACTACAAAGGCTAAGTACATGGTCATGGAAGAGGGAGTGAAGGAAGCATTATGGTTGTAGGGTTTTCTAGATGATTTGGGGATTGAGCAGGAGTGTGTGAACTTATGGTGCGATAGTTAAAGTGCGATTCATTTGGCAAAGAATCAAGTTCATCATGCTCGTACCAAGCATATTGACGTTAGGTATCATTTTGCGCGTGATGTCATAGAGAAAAGTGATATTTCTCTCATAAAGGTGCACAAAAATAAGAATCCCGTGGACATGTTGACCAAGATGGTGATAAGTAGCGACTTTGAGTATTACTTGGATTTACTTCATATCAGCCCGTGTTGATCTGTCCAAGATGGCATGACCCTTCAGAGCGGTGATAGGGTGAGGTGGAGACTATATGGAGAACAATGTGCAAAACTATATAATGGTGCACCCGGTTTGGTGTTTCACATCTCTCTTGTGATGCTCACAGAGTTCTTCTGGTGTTCGTCCAAAATTTAAGGTTTATCAAATGATGTATGAGGTGGAGAATTGTGAACAGCAGCACGCAGACACCGCGAGACACTAAAGGGTGTCTCGCCAGCGCTCGAGACACCTCAGGGTGTCTCAGGGTGTCTCGGAGCGGGTTTTCCAGATCGTTTTTTGGACCCTGGTTTCTTGATATAAGTAGGAACTTCGTTCATAGGGTTTTGTAGGTGAAAAAGGGTATTTTGCCGGCTGCAAAAAAGAGAGTTTTTCAAATATAAAAAGGTAAGATCTTGAGGAGAGAAAAAGATTGAGTGCTTGGAGAGATTTTACAAGAAAGAAGCCATCTTCTCTTGGGTAAAAATTAAAGCTTCATCTTTGAGATGAGCTTGTGGGTTGTACAAGGCATCAGTGTTCTCCATCATAATGAAATCTCCCTTCACCCCTCCCCGTGGACGTAGGCAAGTTTGCCGAACCACGTAAATCTCGTGTCTTCTTTATTGTTTTTTTTGTATTTTCCATTGCTTGTTGTTCCCTCGATATTCAGATCTAGATCTGATATTGGGAAGAGTGTATATCTCACCTTGCTGAGATATTTCACTTCTGTTCTTGTTTCATATCGAAATAGGAACATTGAGGTTGGTTTGAGTTTTGTGAAAAATAACAGCCAAGGCTTTCTCTCGAGGTGATTCGTTTCCGCGGCGAGTGGGTGTGTCGCCCCCTAACAATGTCTATTCGCAATTAACCAATTAAGATTATTTGAGACTGTTTGTTCTTATGACAGTTAAATATCATTGTCTTGTTGTCATTTGATAAATAATTTTTAATAAATAAAATTTTTCTCCTTGCATACCTGTTAATTCAATCAATATGATCTCACATTGATCAATTATCAAACAAAAGTTTTTATGAAGGACCCAATCAAGGTGGTAAAAATTAATTTCCGGATCAGTTAGAAGTCTAACGTTCGGATCATCTCGCATATTTGTTCTCAGTTTGTCTAGATATTTGTAACATTAAAGAAAAGTTAAAAAATTTTTATACTCGGACGTTGAACTACTTAGAGAACATTAAAATTAAAACAATTTTGTCTAGCATAGCATAAACCAAGACCAAAAGCTTCACACACACCCAAAAAAAAAGAGGAGCCCTACTAATATATAAAGAATTAACCAACAATTGGTAGTTAAAAAAAATGAATGAATGATGGACATTTCTTTTCACTATTAGCACTGTTGCACGTGCAAATACACGTTCAATAGAAATTAAAACATAAAAAAAATCCAATTTTTTTTTTTCATAAAACTAGTATGTCATACATGCGTTGCACGTGTCGTATGTGATTTAAGAAGTTAGTAAATAATATATTCTACATTATTGATTCTTAAATATGCACTTGCGGTATAATATTTACTTATTGTATATTGATTCTCAATATATCATACACAAAAGATACAAAAACCACTAAATAAAAAATTAATATTAAATGTCTAGTATCTTGTTGGAGTAGCAAAAATTGTTATTAGATGTAAAATTACAAAAGTTATAATAGCAAGATGGAATCCCAACCTATATCAAGATATTGTTTGAATAACTCAGTTCATGGTAATTTTATAGGTCAATTTTTTTATCCAAATTAAAGAATCTCAATCAAGAGACAAAATTAGTGTAGATTTCATATAAGAAATCAAAATTTTATGCAATTCAATCAAATATATCATACATAGGTTTGTGTATTCTGATTCACTCAATGAGTAGAAGATAGATAGCTGATATGTTGTATTAGTTAATATTTGTAGCCTAAAGTTCATAGAAACAAAAAAAATTTATTGGTGGTCAATCAAAAAGAAGACAAATACAATTTTATGATTCAACGTAATTATTAAGACAAGAACATAAAAGATGCTTAACAGAGGTAAGAAAATCAACATGATAAGAAACATTGAAAGCGTTGAATAAATTGACAACACTTTAAACTTATAGTGCATGTGAACCGAGTAATTAGTTAAGAATTAAAGCATAAATACATCTAATGACCAAGAAAGCACAACTTATGACCTATATTCAAAAGAAAATGCACAACTTATGATAAATAGCACAAAAAGCTCTTTACAAATCGTGCAAGGAAGAAAAATCGTTAAATAGCTTTGCACAAACTCCTAAAATAAGATCGTACATTCTTTCTAAGTATCAAAAGATTAATAAAAATCCTACCTAATCCACAGTAAAAAAAGCACACATATTCTTTCTAAGTATCAAAAGATTAATAAGAATCCTACCTAAGCCACAGTAAAAGAAGCACACATTAAAAAATAATTTTTGGCTCCCAAATTAGATTTATACATACTCTAAACTAGGGGTGAAAACGAACTAATTCGAATCGAATACCATGGTATTCATATTTGTACTTAGTTAATTTTCACGAATTCAAAGTCAAACTTGAAATTCGTGTCGAATAGGGAAAGGGTATTCAATATTGGTTCGTTAATTACACGAATCTTTTACAAGAGTATACATTAAGGCAAAACCAAAAAGTTAAAAACTCACTAGAGGATGACACATCATCTTCCTCCTTTTCTAAATTTTTTGACACATGCCATATCATCTAATCTGTCCATTTAAATTGCTATTATATCACAACCTTTAATTCAAATATATATAATTAAGTTATAATTAATTAGAATATATTTAGCAATATCTTTAGTAACTAATTCAAATCACATATAAATTAAATCCCGTCATTTAGGCATTTCTTTTCAATATATGGAAAAGTATACATTTCGATTTTCTTGAAAAATAAAAAAAATCTATTTATCCTGAAATTTGTTTTTATTTTCCTGGTCACTTTTCCCGTCTCAATTTTTACATTTTGATTTTCCTATCTTATTTTTTATAGGACTCCAAATTATTATTCTGATATTTGATAAATACATCAGGTAATTAATCTAGCACCATCTAATATTTATGTTATTTTAATTTGTGTATTTTTTGATATTAATTCTTTTTTAATTTTTTTGTTTTTTAGATTATCTATTTTTAATTCCTACTCAAAATTATTATTCCGATCCCCAAAAAATACATCAGGTAATTAATCGAGCACCATCCAATATTTATGTTATTTTAATATGTGTGTTATTTTCCCCACTTTCACGTAACGAGTCAGGTGCATGGAGAGCCGTAGCTTGATGGAATTGTTCTAGTTACCATTTTTAATTTTTGCTAGTAGTTTATGTCAGAACTCCACAATAGATGTATTTATGAAACATTTGAGTTTTTATTCTAGTTTTGTATAGGCAATGTGCCTTAATATCATTTCATTTGATTCTTATGTCGAGACATTTGTATTCAGTTCAGATATTACCTTTTTAGAGACTTATCCATTTATATCAGTGGTAGTGATTATTCTTCTGAGTATCTATTGTTTAGTTTCCTTTCTGTATACTCTCTTTTGCCTATTTAATTTCTACCTACACCTGTTGTTGATTCTATTAGATAGGTAGTGACTGTGATGGTGAAACTTGTCGTAGCATGGTGTTTTGATGCTTGACAGGTTTGACATTCTTAGTTTCATCTTGGACTACAGCCTTATTAAAACTAGGGGCGTCACATCATAAAAAAAAAATTAAATACATAGAAGAAAGATAAACATGATATTATAATTTTTAATTTACACTTTATAAAAATCAAATTGAATAATCAATATATAACTCAAATATGTATTTAACTTTAAGTGCAAACTTACCTTACAAGTAATGGATGGAACAAGCATCACTATATTTGTAATATTCCATCATGACGTTCATCATTTGATAAAATTATTTGCGATCAAGAAATTAATTCGTAGAAATATGTGTTTCCATGTTAAAGTTACAAAGTTTAACAGAAGTAAATACATTGAAGGATTACATGTTATTAAAATCGTTAATGATGATGTGGATGATGAAAACTCAATGGGATTTTAGTGCTAACTAATGGAAAGATAACATTTTTATAATTTTATTAATAAAATTATATTCCTCAATTGTATGCAATGTATTCATTATTCTAATACTAAATTTATTTTTATCAAAAGATGAAAAATCACTTAATATGATGTTGGTTAATGGCGATGACAGTCAATCAATTTAATATACTTTAGACTTATCAAACATCTGAAAATAGTTCTGATAAAAATTCAAAGAAGAAGGTTTTTTCTAAATTTAATATTAGTTTCATTATTTCAAAAATTAAATCATTGACATGTTATTCTAGGACGAATGTATTATTATCACAAGATGAGAAACCAATTAAATTAAATCAGGATGGTACCATTGATAAGCAATTTACTGAATTAACTCCAGATTTTTGCACATCGATACCCACTACTAATAGCAAAGGTAAAAAGAAGATTTTATATGTTTTTCCTATTGCTACACTTAACTCTTCTACATTTAAAGCCTCACCTAGAACAAGTGAAAAAAATAAGGATACAAACAGGTTGGCTTATTTATATATTATTTAATTTTTATATATACTTTTAGTGTTAAATTTAATAAATAAACATGTTTTTTATTTTATAGAAATGGACAAAGAACCAGCTCTTTTAACTTTTAATAAGAGGATTAAGACGGAAAAAAATAACTAAAAATTATTAGAACTTTTCTTAATATTTTGCTTATTATATCCTATGACTGGTTGATTGATTAAGAACTTTTTTAGTGATACATCATTTGCGAATAATATTTTTTGAACATTAAACCGTCTTATATCTTAATTTCATTCAAGTTAAATTTAGGATATTTTGATTATCTTTATTTTATTCATTTATTATGAAAAATTAGTTTAAATAATCTTAATTTTAATTATAATTTTTAAATTGTTTAATATCATTATTTCTAGGCGTGTATATGTTATCTGACATCGATAGGGTGGGTTATAGTGTGATTCACGTGTTTCGAAGGGGGTTGAGTCATTAGATCTTTAAAATTATATTCAGATAAGAGTGATTGAAACACGACGAAATATAAATGAATTGTGATTAGACCGTGCTTAGCATGTGCTAAAATACTAGTATTTGTTAAATAATAACACACTTGTTAAGTCACAAGGTCCTCAACCATGAGGTGTTAAGACTTCAAACCCTATGTTTGAAGTCTTTTCCTATTTATTTTCTATAACATTATACTTAATTGTTATTATGATATTTCATATAATAATTATTATAGTGTATGTTTATAAATTATTAGTATAATACTTATAAATAGCAATATTTATAAAATTATGCGCGCGTAAAAGATAATGCAATATAATAATCTAGAAGTAGAAAAACATAAATGAATGTTTTATAATCAAATGAATCGACTATACCTTTGGTCAAACTCTATTCATTTATGCACTGAATACTAAAAAATATTCTCTTACTATTAAATGAACTACTGAATCAAATATGACTGAATATTTGAACAAATATTAACCGAATTATTTATTAATTGTTTTGTTCATTTCCATCCTTACTCTTAACTATCAACACTTCCAAATAATAAATGTATAATAATCTATTATCTTTCTCTTTTTCAAGGATTCAAGAGATAAAACACAAATCAAGAGCTACAAATTTGAACATAAGGCATAGTCAATCTTTAAATCTACAAACCATTTAACAAATATTATTCAATGTATGCATGTGCACATACATATACCATCCACATACACTATAAACCATTTGACAAACTTTCAATCTAATATATTTCATAAACTATTATGTTGGTATATGAATTTAGCTTAGTAGGTAATGTTGTGAGTTGAAGATAATGGATAGCCGTAATTTGTAGCGTGGAGATAAAAAAAAGGTTATCTAAAGGAAAAGTGAAAGAGTGTCCATAACATATGCTTTTAAATTAAATAAGTTATAAAATATTTAAAAGCCTAAGAAATAAATTAAATCTTATTATTATAATGATATGCAATTAATTTAATTTAAGACTCGTTGAATGAGACTTGGAGATAAACAAATAAAGAAAATAATTAAAGTTAAAATTATCAAAATTGAGAAGGTTAAAAAGAACAATCAAAAGTTTTACCATCCCAATCGTCTTTCATATATATACTATAAAGGGTTTACTTCCCTAAGGGTCCCTAAGGGATCATAAACTTTTCAAAGAACATTTTACGGTGTTTGTTCATCTAATAGGCTATATTTTATTTATCTTATTCGGAATCTGCTATAATAAATATGTCAATTTGAGTGATAACATAAATTTCTTATATAATGGTCTTTGAAAGAGTCTATTTTTCATATTTCATTCAAATTATTATTTTAATTATTTTTAGCTGGGGTATCTAGATATACACTTTTGATGATATTTACGTTGGAACATATTGACTTTCTAATCGTTATTTTTATTGTATTTATTTATGTGCCTTTTTTGGAAAAGAACTTTGTCATTTTATATTTATATCTTTTATAATATGCGATGTAATGGGTATGTTATTAATGAGCTTTAATAATAAGTTCATGACTTTAGAAAGTTCTAGAGAAAAGAAAGAGAAAAGAAAAAAAAGGGAAATAAGTTCTCCTATAAAATTACAATTCTACGCTTTCTAATACAATAAGAATGGAGGAAATGTCCATCTCTCATCCATTTTTGGTCTACTCCCACTATTTCTATCATATTGTAGTATAGATAGTAATTGTCATGGGAAAAAAATTAATTTAAAACATTGGCTCTTCGTTATATTTTCAATTTAATATTAAAAAAATTTAAAGAAGGAATTGTATTGTCGGACCAAGCTAATGAAGTGACTATGTTGTGATTTGATATAAAGGGGAAAATAAAAAGAGAATTTGAGAAGAACTTTCTATAAATTAGAGTGAAAAAAAATCATGAATGAGATGCTAGAGACAAAAATCTATACTGATATCCATAAAACTAAATAAAAAACCATGTGGGGACAATACAATCTTGAAGCAAAAGTACACACGTCCTTCTTTCCATTTTAATTTAAATGGTAAACTTAAAATTTTGCAACAATTAATTATTTAATTTTCCTTTTTTACTTTTAGAATTTCCTATATCATTTCCATATGATGAAAAAAATGTAAACCTGTATATTTCAACTTTTTAAACAAATAAAATAGGCAAAAACAATATTTCTTTCGGTATCACGTGTCAATTTTCTAGTAAACACACAAAAAATTCTTAAAAAATTAGAAAAATGCTAAACCAAAACCTCTGCCGTTAGAATAAGGAGTAGCAGATTATTTCCGCAGATTATTTCCAAAAGGAGTAATTAACTATGGAAGTATGTCAATACTGCACAGATTAGGAACAACAATTTATGTATGTCAATACTGCACAGATTAGGAACAACAATTTATGTCAATACTGCAAGAACAGGAAAACTACTAGATTTTTATGACTTCGATAACTAGTAAATATGTTATACATCTTGAATCAGGATCCGCGAATCAGGGGGGCCAACCCCCCTGCGCGCAACCCAACCAGAAACAGGGGTCCAACAAACTTCCACCGGAAACCAAGGATTTCGATGAGGAATGAGATGATACAAAATCTGCAAAATATCATACAATTCCTGAGACCTTTTCTCATGATTACAACTGTTTGTGTTTAGCCCAAATAAGAAGCTGAGCAGAACTTGCAGCTGTCAGTGAGAAAATCCCAATCATTATGGACCAGAAATAGTGAACCAGTGACCTTGTGAAATATACCAAACCAGAATGCTCTGTAACTTGAAACTTCTCCAACCAAGAAATACTGATGCAGAATCACGCTCCAAGTGCAAGAACAGCCAGTACTTCTACTGCCCTCATTAAATCATTTTGGTTGACCAATTTCTAAGAGCTTAAGTGTTATTTCAAGAGACTCCAAATGGCAGTTCAATATGTCCTCAGCTACTTAACCATGTTGTCCCCATAATTATTTACCAAACCAGAGCCTTCACAATTCATGCAGCACGCACAAAGGATAACAATCCACCACTTTGCTAAGAGTGGACTTTTTGTGCATGTGCGTTGCAATGGTGAGGAAATAGGTAAATTTCACCTAACCCCCTGAACTTTGGGGATTTTGTACATAACTTCCCTGTACTAAGAAGTTTTTGCAACAAACCCCCTGACGTCATTACCTGCTGATGATACTGTGCTTTCACGTGCTTGCCCCATAACCCACTCAATCCCATTTCCTACTTCCAATTCAAACACAGAGTTTGGAATCTTCGAGAATCTACAAACTCTCCTCCTCCTCCTCTTCTCCGTTCTCTTCCGCCTCCACTGCTCTCGTTCTAATTCTCACTGTATTACGATCATTTGTAACAACCATTCCTCTTCGCCGCATCGCCACAAGCTCAAGAAGCTTCATCCTCTCCTCATAAATAGGATTTGATTCGATCAATCTCCCCTTATAATACGCCTCTCTTAAAAACACCGTATGCCTCTTCCCCTTACTAGAAACATAGAATATACCCGGGTGATCAAGAAACAAATCCCTAATATTGAGATCAATACCGAACCATTTCCTAAATTGGCTCACTTGCTCGACTTCCGCCATTTTCTCCACAGTCAAGCTCAAGAACTCATGAACCATGCCTACTGCTCGTTTCTCCATTCTCTTTAATCCGTCTTTTGATCTTTTTAATCTGCCATCAAAAGGTTCGTAGGGTCGAACATAAGGAAGTTGCTGCCATTCTTTGAGCTTTGATCGGAAGTTCTTGGTCAGTTTCGTTCCTGGAGGGAATTCTTGTTTGAAGCCGTACCTGCATTTGAAAATAATTTCTCCTAGAGTTGAATTTTTTACTGGAGATATATCTAATGTCATAGCATAAATGAACCTAGTTCATGGACATCTCACAAGCAAAAATCCTTACTTCTTGATAACACATGCAGAAGACCAGAATGTTTAGGCTGCTACTTGAGTTTCAGGGACTTTCTAGACACCAGAATAGTTAAGGCACTCTTGTTTCTTGCTTCTAATTTGAAGTAGATTGTGTCAATTTTGGATGCTAGTATTAACTTTTACAGATCACAGTATTCATGCGGTAGTATAGTTACTTGAATGTACCAAAAAAAAAAAAAAAA
>BQKN01064932.1:140143-161231 GCA_022839385.1 Asparagus kiusianus | reverse complement strand
AAAAAAAAAATAACTTGGATCTTTAACTCAAGGCAATTAGACCTTAGATCAAAGAGTACCAAGCTCTGATACCAATTGTTAGACCCTAGAGGGGGATGATTAGGATCTTGTGCTAACCTAATCCGATTTTATGCCAATTAAAACTTATTAATAAATTATTCTTCCAAGATAGATATACAATATGTTATGAGCAAGAATATGTAATATAAAAAATGGGATATATCCTAGCAATGAGATATATGGTGAAATACATGCAAGGATATATAAAAGACACAAGGGTAAACAATCTAAACTAGATAGTGGGCAATATAAATAATGCAAACACACAATATGATCATAGAGTTCGGTCCCCACGACCAACGTCTCCGCTCCCCACTCTCGGGGAGAAATCCACTATCACAACCGGGTTTTCTACTCTCACCTGAATAACGTTTACACCACACAATATCGGTTTTTAACAGTCACCGATCAACGTTCACAATCTCACAATATGACTACACTCCACACCTCACAATACAGTTTTCTAGCTAACCGAAAACTCTACAACACTTTCAATGTAACAAATTTATTCTCTACAATAGATGAGAACTAAATGTAGGCTCACTCTCTAAGTTACACAATCCCACAACCCAATTATACAATATATGCAAATACAATAAGCTCAATGGTTGTGTGTCTAAACAAAGAGAAATAAAATCAAACTCAATTAAAGTCTAGCAAATATAAATATGACAATGTAAATGTAAACAAGCTAGATAATTGAGTTGAGAAAACTTCTCTAGAACAAGAGATATGGAGATGTGAAGTGGAAAGCTCAAACCAAAGATGATCTCCTCTTCTTGTGAAACAATCTTCACAAACTTGAAACTTTTAACACACACTTAAACAAAACTTAAACTCTTATAAAAACTTTTTTAAAACATCCTTTAATAGTAGAAAATAGTTATGGCAAAGGGGTATATATAGGGTAGAAGAAAATAACCCAAAAAAACTACAAAAACCCACTAAAAAATCAAAATAAGCAAGTTATCGTTACTGTGCAACGGTAACTTCGGCAGTCGACCGCGAGAAATAAAACTATAAAATTGCCCTCTGGACTACAGACGGTCGACCGTGGCAGTCGACCGCACTGTAGCATGGTCGACTGTAGCGGTCGACCGCACTGTTCACGGACAGTTTCTGATTTTGACAGATTTTGGAATTTTGTTTATCTAACTTTGTAAAATCAATTAAAAATAGTAAATCAACTCTATAAATCATGAAACATTGAGTGAAGGTTCTAAACATGTAGATAAACATGTTATAGAAAGAATTTCTGAAATATCACTTTCCAATTGAGAGAAATGAATATTTGAACACAAATATATAGTTTTTGAAAAAAACTGCAGAAAACTTGGTTTTGTAAATTCAAATAAACATAACAAATTAATTCCAAAATTGATAAAACTTTGGAAAACATTTATAAACATGAAATTAAACATGTTAGAAAAATAATTTCTCAAATTGAGTTTCTAATTTGTGAAAACTCATGTATGTTGCAAGTGTGTCCAAAACATAAAAATGTGATATACATAAAATTTGATATTTTGACATAAACAATGTTTTGAAACCCTATGAAATAATTTTATAGACTTAATAAAATATGTATACAATGATTATTAAGTCATAAACCAAAACTTGTGTATATATATAACTATATATGTAAAAACCAAATATGTGTGTGTATATATGATTGAGCTTAAAGTACTAACACACATAATATAAAACCTAAACTAAATATACCCAAGCTTGATTGATCTTCGATGTAACTCAACTTGGTACACTTGGAGATGAAGCTAGAACTTGGATCTTCAATTTGAATTGCATAGGCTTCACTCTACAATTCTGCCAACCTTCATTGGATATGATCGTGAATGCACAATTCCATCCATCCTCCAACATGTTGTTTGTCTACAATAAATAGAATTATACAAATACTAGACAAACAACATTAGAAGTAAATTGTTTGTTAAACATCATCAAAACAAGAAGGCCAACAGTTTTATGGTTTCTTTTGGGATTGTATTGGAGATATTTGGAGCACAGAAAAGAGTCTTTTCTGGAGCTATTGGTTAGAGTTTTGTTTGAGAGATTGAGAGCTTTGTGTGAGAGATTAGTTTATAGATTTATAATCTCTATTTGTATTCTTCTTCTCTATTAGTGAAAATATCACCCCCTTCTTGCCCCGTGGACGTAGGCAACTTGCCGAACCACGTACTATTCGTTTGTTTGTTTTCGTGCCGTTATTTTGATTGTGTTTGTCCTTCTCTCTCAGCGTTTGCGTTAGCCCTCGGAACCCCAACAATATCTCTCTTCACTGAATTCAACAACTATTAACAATTTCTTTTTTCCCATTTTCTAATAAGACACACATGTAATCCTCTTATTCATGTTACATATTTTTCCTTCTGTGTTAGGTAATACAATTATATTGTGTACCAAAAGACAAAGGTATACGTACAAGTTGTTTAGCTATACATTATAGTTTGCTGTTGTCATGTCATTCCCTTTTGTCGTGCAGTTTGGATATCAAAAATGGAAAATTATCAAACTTAAGCATGAAAAGGTCAGGCTTCGTCTTAAAAAAATAAAAGTTGTGTCTAAAATATCATGAACTTTGGGATGTTTTGTGCAAATCCCCCAAACTTTATAATCACAGAAAACACTCTTGAATTTTCCAAATTATATACTAAACCTCCCTGAACCATTGAAAATTGACATAAACATGCGTAATGGAAACGTTAAATGGGTTTTGCCACCTTCATCAATGTCGCAAGTTATTGTGTGCATAATGAGAGATATTTAGATGCATAAATTCATGCAAAAACTAGAAACCATATATATGTACATCTTGTAAACGTGATCCACCTCCAGTTATTTAACCTTGCTTTGTCATTGCCTTTTCTTTTCTAATATTTGCGTTAGATATTTGGTTTAGGGAAAGAAGAAAGAAAAGAAAATAAATCTATACTTCCTACTTATAAAAGAAAACAAATGTCAAGACTTATATTATAGTTATATTAATAATTCCTTGCTGACAAAAAGGAAAACAAATAGTATACATCTGAAATTAAAGGTTAGGAAAATCAGTCCTGAACGGGTGCAGTCGTGTTTTCACTGCCCTAGAAGATAGAGGACCCGCCAATCGCCCTAGCGCAGTCGATCGTCACCCCCTAGCGGTAAAAGCCTCCGGAAAGCGGCCGACCTCTGTACTCGGGCGAGAGTAGCAGAGCTTCTGCTCAGACGAAGATAGTTGCCCAAAAAATGATTAACACGGTAACAAAATTTAGAGAGCGAGAAGCTTTGAGAAAGAAATGAGAATGTTGTTTGTTTTTGCTGTGATTTCTATGAACGAGAGGCTAGCTTTATATAGGGCTCGAAGAGTTGTCTGTTACGCCCAATCTGCGCACTCCCCGCGTCCGTTACGCCCCATCCGCGTAACTCCCCGCGCCTTACTCTCTGCATCCGTTACGAACGGGTCAATCGAAAGAAACGGTCAAAAAATAAAAACCAGTGAACCAAAAAGAAGTGTGCGTGTGCGGCGTGGCGTAGCGTGGCGTGCGTGCACGCGTGTGTGAGTTATGTAAAGCCCACAAAACCCAAAACACTATTCAAGACCCAATAAAATGTGAACCAATATAAACCTCTAGGACTTCTTCTCATTTTCCGATGTGGGATTATTCATAAAGGCAAAATTGCCTTTTCATGAACCAAAAATCCAACAGTCCCCCCTAAAAGGTAATATTGACTGAAAACTCAAAATCAATAAATAAATTATTAATCAATAAATCATAAAAGGATATAGGTTGGGCAACCTTTCGTATCGTGAATTTGAGAGAGGTAGCTTTCGGCTTTAAACATTTCCTTAGTGAGTTCATCGCCACCTGAGGGACATAATGGACTAGGCCTTGAATCATGCCCCTTGAACCAAGTATTGATGAAAACACACATAATACGTCTTCATCTATTGAGCAAAGTGGGTTGAGCGTTAAAGGCCATGCTCACAATAACCAACTCATGAGAGTTTCTAGGGGTTAGCCCAGCCCCCACGAACCGTGGTCATCACGGTTCCTCTCACGTAGGTAAGTCCTCCAAGGGTACTACAGCTGAATATCATACCCTCCGCAATACACACGTTGGACTTATTAAGAGTAAAACTTAGCCTAACCAGCTGTATCATAAGAGCATCGTCATCATAGAGAAGGGGTAGTAGCATATGCTACATAATTATATAAATATATCCAGGTCGATGCTGCACACGAGTGTCACTTGTCCAGCTTGTTTCTATCACATTGAACCAACATTGGGACTACGTCTCCAAATAAGGGTTGGGTTACCGCTATCAGTGACCTCATCTATGGGCTTAACCCCATCTCTCTCGATGAATCCAGAACTACACTCCTAGATAATCCCTTAGTCAAAGAGTTAGCAGGATTCTTCTCGGACTTTACAAAGTCTAAGATTACAACTTTTCCTAACAGACGTTGTATAGATTTATATCTTATTTGAATATGTCTGTTGAGTTTTTTATTTACATGCACTTGCTTGAGAAGCTCTATGGTGGATCTACAATCAGAGTGAATAGAAATAGGAGGAGAGGGTTTAGGGACCAAAGTAAGTTCAGAGAGAAGATCTTTTAACCATTCTGCTTCTGTGTAAGTGGTATCAAGAGCAATCAATTCAGACTCCATGGTGATCCTAGCAATCACTGTTTGCTTACAGGATTTCCAGGATACAGTTACACCACCAAAAAGAAATACATATCCAGACGTTGACTTTACACTGTTAGAATCTGTGACCAAATTGGCATCACTGTACCATTCTATAGCATCAGGGTAACCAGTGTAAGATAAGCAATAGTCAACTGTGTCTTTCAGGTATTTGAATACTCTTTCTAAGATAGTCCAGTGGTCTTGGCTAGGGTTGCTAGTATACCGGCTTAGTCTCCCTACAGCATAAGCTATATCGGGTCTGGTCTGGTTGGATATGTATAAGAGAGATCCAATAAGCTGAGAATACTTCAGCTGAGAGACAGGTTCACCTTCATTCTTCTTCAAGAATGTTGAAGAATCATAAGGTGTGAAAACAGGTTTAGAGTTATGAAAGTTGAATTTAATCAGCATTTTCTCAATACTGTGAGAAAGACTCAAAGATATTCCTCTAGTGTCTCTAGTGATTTTCATTCCAAGTATCATATCAATAAACCTAAGTCTTTCATGTCAAAGTTCTTAGATAGATAATCCTTAACCTTTATGATTAATTCAAGAGTTGTTCCAAAGATAAGGATATCATGAACATAGAGACAGAGGATCACATAATCATTGTTTATCACTTTAGAGTAAACACACTTGTCGTGTTCATTCACAATGAAACCATATTTCGTAATGACTTTGTTAAATTTCTGGTGCCATTGTTTAGGAGCTTGTTTAAGATCATACAAAGATTTAACAAGTTTACAGACTTTGTTTTCCTGACCCTTGGCAATGAATCCTTCAGGTTAGTGCATATAGATCTCCTCATCTATATCATCATTCAAGAAAGCAGTCTTGACATCTATCTGATGTATGATCAGCTTATGGATAGTAGCAAAGGCTAACAATACTCTAATAGTGGAGATTCGGGCTACAGGAGCATAAGTATCAAAATAATTAATACCCTTTTGCTGTGTATAGCCTTTAGCTACAAATCTAGCTTTAAATTTATCTATGGAATCATCAGCTCTAAGTTTTTTCTTGAATATCCACTTATAATCAACAGGTTTACAGCCTGGAGGTAAGTCGATGAGTATCCAAGTATGATTTTCCATGATAAATTTGATCTTATTATCAATGGCTTTTTTCCAGAAAGAAGATTCAGGTGAATCCATTACTTCTTGGAATGATTTGGATCACTTCAACAAGAAAGGTAAAGAAGTTTTCTTCAAAATCCTTTTGAATTCTACCTCTTTGCTCCTTCGAGGTTCAATGTCAAAAGGCTGAGAAGAACTAGAAGATGGTAAATCAGAAGGAAGAGATGAACAAGGATTTTTTAGAGATTTTGGATTTGAAAGGAAAGATGTTTTCAAAATAGACTGCATCTCTAGCTTCAATGGTAGTGTTGTTGGATATGTCACTGATTCCAGAGTTAATGACCAGAAATCTGTTAACATTGCTATCTTGTGTATATCCAATAAAAGAAACATCTACAGTCTTAGAACCAATTTTCCTCTTCTTAGGTTCGAGAATAGCTATCTTAGCCAAGAAACCCCAAACCCGGGAGAAGTTTAACCTAGGAGATCTCGCCTTCCAATATTCATAAGGAGTTGTCTCAGAATATTTCTGGGGAATTCTATTAAGAATGAAGCAAGCAGAAAGAAGAGCTTCACCTCAAAGATTTTCAAGTGCTCCTAAACTGAGTAACATGTAGTTTACCATATCCATTAGAGTTATGTTCTTTTGTTCAGCTATCTCGTTAGACTGTAGTGTATAGGGAGCAGTAACCTCATGAATAATACCATGTTCTTGGCAATATTCAGTCATTTTATTTGAGGTATACTCCCCCATGATCAGATCTTAGAATCTTGATCTTCCTGTCAAGTTGGTTCTTAGATTCAGTTTTGTACACCTTAAACCTATCTAAGACTTCATCTTTAGTTCTGAGAAGTAGGTGAAACAATATCTAGAGTGATCATCTATATATGTCACAACATATCTCATACCATCTCGGGTGAGAACTCGGTTTGAGTCACACACATCACTATGAATTAATTTGAGAGGTTCGGAGTTTCTAGTTATAGACTTGAAGGGTTTTTTAGTGTGTTTCCCTTGAACACATATCTCACACTTAGATGAGGAATCATGAGAGGATTTAGGAATAAGATTCAATTTGATCATTCTTTGTAAAGTTTGGAAATTGACATATCCCAGTCGTCCATGCCAGACATCACAAGACTCAACAATTTGTGCAACAGGAAACTCAGAAATTTTATTGGAACTGGAAGTATTAACATTGAGTTTGAAAAGACCATTACAGATAAAACCTTTTCCAATGAATACATTATTTTTGGTAATCAAAAATTTATTCGATTCCTTAACAATCCTAAAGCCATCTCTAAGGAGAAGAGATTCACTGATTAAATTGAGATGGAGAGAAGGAACATGATGGACGCCTTGCAGATTAAGAGCTTTCTCAGAGGTCATGATGAGCTCTATACATCCACTTCCAATTATTTATTTGGTGTAGTCATCTGCTAAGCTTATGCTTCCTCCACATGATTTCTGATAAGTTGAAAACCAAGAGCGATCATTGCAAATATGAATTAGCTCCGGAATCCAGGTATCAGTCAGTGAAAGAAGTAAGGGAATTCACAAGATAGAATGAAGAGGCTAACCTGAAGGAAGTTGGATTCTCTTCAATCATGTTAACTTTGTTGGATTCATTTCCTTTAGTAGCAGGTTTAGCCGGTTCGTTCTTCTAAAAGAAACAGTTAGGAGCCAGGTGATTGGTTCTACCACATATATAGCAGAACTTTCCATCAGACTTATGGCTAGAAGAGTTGGGATTAGATTTGGAAGAAGATTTGTTGAAGGATTGATGATTTTTCTTGAACTTTTTTCCTTTCGGTTTGAAATTCTTAGATTTAGGCTTATCCTCTACCAAGTTCACTTTAGCTTTTGACTCAGACTTTGTTTTGGAATTTTGCCTATGCTAGTCTTCAATACGAATAGCCTTGAGGGCTTCAGTTAAGGTTATATCTCATTGCTTGTGCCGGAGATCTCTAGCAAATCTAGACCAGGATGGATGGAGTTTATCAATCAGACATGAAACTTTATAGTCATCAGTAAAGATGTCTTGTTTTGATTGGAGGCGGCGAAAGAAATCTTGGAATTCATGAATTTGTTCATTAATGGGTTTGTCATCAACCATCATGAACTTATCGAAGGAGGAGGAGGAGGTGAAACGCAGAATTCCGGCATCATCATAACCATATTCTGCTTCAAGAGCATTCCATAGGTTCTTAGCACTTTTAAACTCATAATAAATGTTATAGAGATTGTCCGCAAGTGCACTAAGAATCCTATGGCAATAATGATAGTTGATTTCTTCTGGTTTTATATAGCTAGAAAAGGATCTAGCACCAGAACTAGAAGTGGAAGGAACAGGTTGTTCAGGATCAAGAGCCAAAGGTTGAGAACCGCTAGTTGTAGACTCGGGAATGTCTATAGCAGATAAGAGGCCTAATGTGGTATTTGGTTCAGAAATTACTTTCATGGGTGAATTCATTACAACTTTGGGTATTACAATAAATTTAAAAGAAATAGTCTTTTTATAAGACTCTTACACAATAAAAATTTAAAAGTTACAATCTCCTCAAACAAACGTACAAATGCAACGGACGTTTATCTCCCGCTGCTTGCATGAGATCTTGGCCTGTGACGGGGACGTTGATATCTGTGGACTACCAAATGATCAGGTCGATCCGGAGCTTTGTTGATTCACAAACGAATCAAGAAGCCAAAATAATTATCTTAGTAATAGCGAGATAACCACTCTTCTCGAGATCATAGTAACAGGGCAATCTCAAGGAAAAGAACTGCGTACTGTAGATCTGACGAACTCTTCTTCTTTATGTCAAAGAACTTGATCCGATCTCCTCCTCTCTTCTAAAATTCATACTCCTTTAGTCTTCAATTCAGCAGGGCTTCACCGACACTCAAGAATTCCGGATCTGTACAAATGAAGGCCCTAGGGCTGTATTTATAGGCTTCAGGAGCCCTATTTTCGGATAAGAATGAATGATTTGCTCTTATCCTCAGTTGTAACCACTTTATCATGTTCTTGGATGATATTAAATTATTTAAAACAAATCCAAGTGGTTAACGGTTAAAAAATAGCTCAAAAACAGTAAAAACAGTGTTTTGGGGTCTGGGACACCCGCGGTGTCTCGGCCTTGGCCGAGACACTCAAAGTGTCTCTGCTTTTTTTGCCTCTAACTCTCTCATATGATCTTTAAATAAAATGATTCAAGATGCATTAGAAAACTAACGAAGAGATCTATTAATTTTATCTTTTGAACTTTCTCATATTCAAATAGAATCATGGCCAAAATCTCCATTTTTCTCTGAGACACTAACACTGTCTCGGAATTCTAAGATAGTTTGTAATATCTTCGGTATTTTGACTTTACCTCTCTCATACGATCTCAGAATGAGTTGATCCAAGATGTGTTAGAAAGATAAAAAGGAGTTATACAACTTTTATCTTTTGATATTCTTCATATTTGAAGTGGATCATGGTTAAAATAGCTCTATAAATCCTAAGATAGTCTAACTGTCTCGGCCTTGGTCGAGACAGTACAAGTGTCTTTTTACTGTTTTGCTTCTAACTCTCTCATCTGATCTTGGAATGAGTTAATCCAAGATATGTTGGAAAGCTATCGAGGAGCTCTACAAATTTTATCTTTTGAGATTCTTCATATTTGAAGCTAATCATGATCAAAACTGCTCTATAATGCCCGAGACAGTCCAACTATCTCGGCCTTGGCCAAGATAGTGCAAGTGTCTCTCTGCTATTTTATCTCTAACTCTCTCATATGATCTCAGAATGAGTTGATCTAAAATGTGTTAGAAAGTTAGAGGAGAAAGATACAACTTTCATCTTTTGAGATTCTTCAGATTCAAAGCGAGACAGTTTCTACTAAGGCCGAGACACTTAGAGTGTCTCCGCTAAGGCCCGGGGCATTGTTTTGTACGTCCCGTCCATTTCCATCGTATCTTCATCGTCTGAACTTAGAATTGCGTGATTCAAAGTGTGAAGGAAAGCCGACGAGAAGATCTACAAGCTTCTATGGTTTAATTCTATAGTTCTATTGCTTCACATGGTTCATTGACTTACTTAATGCGTTTATCAACATCAATTAAGCTTCTGTGACCCAGATAGTAACGTTCATCATCTTCTCTCTATCTCAAGCTACGTGCAGGAATCCATAGATAATTTTTAACGCCTACAGATACCTCCTCTAAAGTGTTTCTATCTTATTTTTTTACAAGAGCCAGAAATACTTTGGATGTGATCGGTCCAACCTTTAGTCGGTGAGAAAGGACCTGTAGTTAGCTTCGATTCTTGACTTCTTAGATTTTTGGTCTATTCAATATATTGGCGAATAGTTGAAATTCCTCTGATGCTGTGTTTATTGTCTAGCCGTCATCGAAGTCTTGAATCAAAATTGGTGAGTTGGTTTTAGCTCGTGTCATTGAGTTGACTTTAAACTGACTATCTCTGTCACAATGCATTGACTGACATTGACTCAGAACTACGTGTTGACCGACGTTGACCTAGGGCTACACGTTGACCGATGTTGACCTTAGGGTTGTAAGCGCTAAAAATTGCCCATGAATTCCTGCAAGCTACTTGAGACAGAGAGAAGACAATGAACATCACTATCTAGGTCATAGAAGCTTAATTGATGTCGACAAGCACATGAAGTGAGTCAACGAACCATGCAAAGCAACGAAATTTCGGAATAACGAAAACACGAATGAACCAGGAGCTGCACGTTACTTGCAAAAGGCGAAGCACCCCTCATGTCCTATTTACTCTACATATGATTCAATCATGGGAGCTTGTAGGTCTCCTCGTCAACTTTCCAACGCATTCTGGATCGCGCGATTCCGAGTTCGGATGACGAAGATACGACAAAAATGGACAGAACGTGCGGAACAATAATCCAGGCCTCAGCGAGACACCCATAGGTGTCTCGGACTTTGTATAGCTCCTTGTTAGCTTTCTAATGCATCTTGGATAACCTCATTCTGAGATCGTATGCGAGAGATAAATCCAAAATACCAATTGCCTCAGAATTCCGAGATAGTGTTGGTGTCTCGGAGAAGAATAGAGATTTTGTCCATGATTCGATTCGAATATGAAAAAGCTCAAAAGATGAAGTTGTAGATATCTTCTTCATCTTTCTATATCATCTTGAATCATATTATTTGGAGGTCATATGAGAAAGTTAGAGCTAAAATACCCAAAATACTCAGTGGTGTCTCGGCCAGGCCGAGACACCCAGAGGTGTCTCAGCCAAGCCGAGACACCCACGGGTGTCCGCAGTCCCAAAAATTGAGTTTTGGCAGTTTTAAGCTATTTTTTGATGTTAACCACCTGGATATGTTCTAACTGATCTGAATCTATCTAAGAAACTGGCTAAGTGGTTACAACTGAAGATAAGAGTGAATCGATCGTTCTTATCCGAAAACAGAGGTCCCAAAGCTTATAAATATAGCCCCAGGGTCTTTATTTTTTTAAATCTGGAATTCTCGAGCGTTGGTGAAGCCCTGCTGAACTGAGGACCGAAGAGCCACAAATTTCAGAGAGGAGGAGGAGATATCAGTGAATTCTTCAGTATAAAGAAGAGGAGTTCGTTAGATATGCAGCTCGGTTCCTTCCCTTGAGAGTGCCCCGTTGGTCTTCAGATCTGAAGACTCAAGAAGGTGATCTTCCTGCTACCGCTACTATAAATGTACCTCGTAATGATCCACCAGCGTCTAATGAAGCCAGATCTGCAGATCTGAACTCCTCCTCGATCAAGGAGTCGACTGTTAAAGGAGTGCCAAATTTATCATAGAGGGCTCGAGGGCTCATTAGAGGCGTCGCCAACGCCTCACCCGCCAATTGGCTAAAGGTTTTGATCAAGTGGATGGACTTCGTTACCAAACGGATCTGGAGTTCAGAAAGCGCCAAGTGGCTAAGCCATCTCCACAGCAAGCTTCGCGAACCTCCTCCTAACCACCTACTAACGAATGTGTTCGTGTCAAACGGAACCATTCCACTCTTGAGGAGTGCATTCAGAAGCGTCGCGCACTTCTTGCGCATGCCCAGATCCTTGTGCAAAAAGCACAAGAAATGCAAAAGAAAAAGGTGGTTAAGAGATCACCGAGATCCAAACAAACTTTGATGCCAAAGGCCAAATCAACGCCTAAGGCAAAAGCAAGCAATGTTGCTCCCCAGCCTTCGTTAACTTTGGATCCCGCTCCTTCTGCCACCACACGTTCAGTGAAACCCTACAGTGACATGGACCTCTCTAAATTTAGAATTCCATTAAAGGGTCGCCTGGGTCCTTTACATGAAGATTAAGGCAAAGCGCTTGTTAAGGAACGCTTAGGACTGTTGAAGGAACCCCGAGCAACCTCCAGACTGGGGGTCGTACGCGACATCCTAATAAGTTGATTTCCGTAACTACCCGCGTGGAGATGCCTGCACAAAACCAGGAGCCCGTTAAAATTTTATCCTCACACGTGTATGATTCCAAATGTGTGACTCCTGTTAAAGCTAATAATGCGCTACCTATTCAGAAGAAGACGCGCCGAACAGACGACAACGTTCCATCTGAGGAATCAAATCAACAACCGATAGATTGCTCTGACCGCAACATCGATGAGTTGTACTATCGAGCTGGGGGTATGAATAAATCTCAAAAGAGAAGTACCCGGGAAACAGACTCTCACTGTTTGTTAAACAAATTTATCAGGGTAGTATTATCAGCGTGTAGCTGCCCCAAGACTGCTCCACAGAGGGTCTCAGTATTTGAAAGGATCTCTACCAGAACGTCCAAGTCTAAGCCAAGGTGTTTCTATAGAAAAAGATCAGTTGTGCAAGATGATGAACTCCCAAAGGTCACCATCAATATGGTCGATAAGGAGAAGTCAACGCGAAGTTTCAATCCCCGATATTTTTGGACATATCCTAATATATAACTCGGTTACGTGTAGGAACTACTAGGCGTAGGGACTATCAGAGGACGAATAGTGGATTATTCTCGGAAGATGAAGCATTAGATGCGAATTCTGCCATCGTTTCTGATAATACAGTGTCCAACATAGGATAATCCCACGCGGCATTTATGGTCAACATCGAGCAAATGACCAAAATCATCAAGGATGCCTTGGCTAAGCAAAAAGAGGACTTCAAGTTCGAAATGGAAATGGCTATGCTGTAAATTAGGGAAGAGCATGATCAACAGATCCGAGCCTTATCGAATCATATAGGTGAATCCAGTGGTCGCAATAATATTAGTCAAGCAACTAACGATTCAGATATGGATGAACACCTTGATGTAGATAACCCTCCCGTTGACCAAAACGCTAGGAGTGGCCCTACTGAGAATAATAATGTCGGGGGTGATCCCGCCAATAATGACAACACTGAGGAAGGCCCCATTATTCCACCTCAAAATCGACCAAGGAAGGATACGAGCGAGGATGAAAAGATAAAAGACCTCGAGAGCACAGTCAATGCTCTGATGTCTACTCGAGAGGTGAAGAAGACCGGTATTCTGTGTCCTTACCCAAGAGAGTGAGATTCGATACCGTACTATCCAACGAAGTTCAACCTGATCAACTTCACGGCATTTGACAGAAAGGGTTCCCCCACTCAGCATCTAATCTACTTTAAGTCTCACTTGGGCATGATCTTCGGTAATGAAGCACTGATGGTTCGGTCATTCGTTGGCACCCTTCGTGGGCCCGCCTTCGATTAGTATCGCCGTCTCAAGCCTAGAAGTATCAACAGCTGGGACGACCTGAAGAACTTGTTCCTCACTCATATTTTTGATGATGACACTGAGGTGTCAATCAGGACACTCTTCAATGAGAAACAGGAATACGATGAGATGGTCGACGACTTCGTCAAACACTTCCGGAATAAGACGATGAACTGCCGAGATCCGATCATGGAGGACTTCATCCTCCAAACCTGTCATAACAACCTCTCTTTGGACGTGTTAGAAGTTATGGGAGTAGCATCGTCCAGTACCTGGAAAGAGTTAAAAGTGCGTGGAGAGCAAGCTGAGCGCTTCCTTAGAAGGAAGAAAGCCGAGAGAAGCCAACCAATGGCTAACTCTCCGAACTCAAGCTTCGTCTCCCATGGTAAAAGGAAGATACTTGCAGCAGTCGTTGACGTTAATCAGACGTCACAATAGTAACCCCGAAGAAAGCAGAAGACTTCGGGTCCGAGACTCCAAAAAGAGTACTCCTTCAAGGACGAAGATGTTCCAGCCATTTTCTAATCCCTCTTTGAGAATAACAAGATCAAGTTACCACCTATCACAAATCAGGAGGAAACTGACAATACTATGGATCCAAAGTACTGTGCGTACCACAGGAGGATCATTCATCCCACCAAGGCTTTCTTCGCTCTCAAGAATAGCATCCAAACCTTGGTTGAAGCTGGCATCATAACGTTCAATTAAGTTGAATGAAGACTCCGACAAGTATAAGAGTATAAACTGCTCATTTCGACACTCTGAAGAGTATACGAGTATAAACTGCTTCTCAATCCTCCAACATGTATATGAGGTTAAACTGCTCCCTACATACTTCAATAGATATATGAGTCTAAACTGTTTCTTTTCTTTCACGGGAAGTTCCTGGAGAGTGTCATGTTTGGTATTCTTAAGGATAACCCGGTCATCGAACTAAGTACAATATTAGACCCAGTTTTGCAAAAAAACTGGGGGTGGATGATTCATGTAACAGGAAGTTCCCGGAAGAATATTACATGTAATATTCTTAGGGATAACCCGATCATTATAAACAAAGTGATAAACACTAAACTCCCACTGTTAAAGTCCTGACATAGTACTCGGAATTTTAGTCTCGTGATCATTGACAATTGTTAAATCCCTTCGTGTTAAGTATTTGTTACTTAACACTAGGGACTCTCTTCGTGTGATTTGTACGAATCAACACTCTCGCTAAAATTTGTACTCCCACTCTCACTGTCTATTTAGTCAAATCTTCTTACAGTTAGAACCACAACCAAAATCTCCTCTCGATTCCTTCTATGAACGAGATGTTCACTTTCAAATCGAGTGATCAAACCTTCCTACAGTTAGGATCACCTCAAACTCCTGCTTGGTCAAACCTTCCTATAGTTAGGGCCAAAACCATAATTCACTCTCGATAAACAAGAAAATTACCTTTAGTTCGGTAATCAAACCTTTCAACAGTTAGGATTACCCAAATCTTTTCGATTCTCGGAGTGGAGATCTCACTCTTAGTTTCACTCTTCATATTCTCAAAGTGGAGATCACACTTTGAGTTTTCTTTACAACTGGAGATAGAATATAAAATTCTTCCTCACCAGCATCGGTTCGTCTTTGCCCCAAGAGAAGATACTATTTTTCAACTCTCAAAATCCGTGCTTCACACGCACGGGGAATTTTATCTTGAATCCTAAATAGGGATAAGTCAACGCCTAACACGCATTGCCGGTTTAGTCTTTCACCGATTGAAAAAGGTACCATAATCCGAGTCTGGGGACTTTTATCCCGAAGGCTAAGTAGGGATAAGTCAGCGTCTAACACGTGTTGCCGGTTAGTTCTTGACCGTAAAAAGAACAAAAGCCCACATATTCAACGTTTGTGGCAGGTTGTTATTCATAACACCATAATCTGTGTCTCACACGCACGGGGAATTTTATCCTGAATCCTAAGTAGGGACAACTCAGTACCTAACACGCGTTACCGGTTTAGTCTTTCACCGATTGAAAAAGACACCAGAATCTGAGTCTGGAGAATTTTATCCTAAAGCCTAAGTAGGGATAAGTCAGCGCCGAACACATGTTGCCAGTTAGTTCTTGACCGTAAAAAGAACAAAAGCTCACATATTCAATATTTTGGTAGCTTGTTATTCATAACACCATAATCCGTGTCTCACACGCACGGGGAATTTTATCCCGAATCCTAAGAAGGGGATAAGTCAACGTCTAATACGCGTTGCCTGTTTAGTCTTTCACTGATTGAAAAAAACACCAGAATCTGAGTCTGGGGATTTTATCCTGAAACCTAAGTAGGGATAAGTCAGCGCCTAGCACATGTTGCCGGTTAGTTCTTGATCGTAAAAAGAACAAAAGCCCATATATTCAACATTGTGGCAGGTTGTTATTCATAACACCATAATCCGTATCTCACACGCATGGGGAATTTTATCCCAAATCCTAAGAAGGGGATAAGTCGACTCCTAACACGCGTTGCCGGTTTAGTCTTTCACCGATTAAAAAAGACATCAGAATCCAAGTCTGGGGACTTTTATTCCGAAGCCTAAGTAGGGATAAATCAGTGCCTAACATGCATTGCCGGTTCTTGACCGTAAAAAGAACAAAAACTCATATATTCAACATTATGGCAGGTTGTTATTCATAACACTATAGTCTGTGTCTCACACGCACGAGGAATTTTATCCCGAATCCTAAGAAGGGGATAAGTCGACGTCTAACACGCGTTACTGGTTTAGTCTTTTATCGATTAAAAAAACACAAGAATTCGAGTCTGGGGACTTTTAACCCGAAGCCTAAGTAGGGATAAGTCAGCGCCTAACATACGTTGCCGGTTAGTTCTTGATCATAAAAGAACAAAAGGCCACATATTCAATATTATGGTAGGTTGTTTTTCATAACACCATAATCCGTGTCTCACACGCACGGGGAATTTTATCCCGAATCCTAAGTAGGGACAAGTCAACCCCTAACACGTATTACCGGTTTAGTCTTTCACCGATTAAAAAAGACACTAGAATCCGAGTCTGGAGACTTTTATCCCGAAGCCTAAGAATGGATAAGTCAGCGCGTAACACGCGTTACTGGTTAGTTCTTGACTGTAAAAAGAACAAAAGCCCACATATTTAATATTGTGGCAGATTGTTATTCATAACTGTTGGCCTTCTTGTTTTGATGATGTTTAACAAACAATTTACTTCTAATGTTGTTTGTTTAGTGTTTGTGTTTTTGTATTTATTCTAGGCAAACAACATGTTGGAGGATGGATGTAATTGCGCTTAAACGAACATATCCAATGGAGGTTGGTGGAATAGTGGTTGAAGCTTATGCATTTCAAAGTTCAAGATCCAAGTTTAGCTTCATCCGCAAATATATCAAGTCAAGCCTATTGAAGATCAAGATCAAGCTTTGGCATATTTAGTTTAGGTTTTATATTATGTGTGTTAGATACTCTAAGCTCAATATCATATACACACACGTATTTGGTTTCTATGCATATATATAGTTATATATATACATACAAGTGTTTTAGATTTTGATGTTTATATATACATACACGTATTTGGTTTCTAAGCTCAAATATTATATTCTCAGTTTATAGACTTAACAATCATCATATACATATTTTATCAAGTCTATGTAATCATTGTGCAAAGTTTCAAAACATTGTTTATGTCAAAACATCAAACTTCATGTATATCACTTTTTTATGTTTTGAACACTTTTGCAAAATAATGAGATTTCACAATTGGGAAATTCAAATTGAAAAATTCTTTTTGTAACATGTTCAAAATATCATTTGCAAACATTTCTCAAAGTTTCATCAAGTTTGGAATTGATTTGTTATGTTTAAAGGAATTTACAAATTCACGTTTTCGCTCGTGCACATGTTCGTGTATGTTTTACAAAACTGATGAGTTTTCACAAATGGGAAGTGATATTTGAAAAATTCTTTCTCTGACATGTTTAACTACATGTTTAGAAACTTTCCTCCAGTTTTTACTATTTTTGGAGTTGATTTACTGTATCAAATTGATTTTACAAAATCGTGTATGTCTGCAGTTTTTCAGAAACTATAAATCTGTGTTCAAATATTTATTTCTCTCAACTGGGAAATGTTTTTTCAGAAATTCTTTCTCTAACATGTCATTCTACATGTCTAGAACATTCCCACAAAATATTATAATTTTTGGAGTTCATTTACTATTTTAAATTGATTTTACAAAACAGATGTGCACTGCTACAGTAACTCCGGTCGACCGGACCGGTCGACCGGAAATGTCTCTGGACGTTACTCAGCTTTGCATATGGCTCCCGGTCGACCGTACCGGTCGACCGAAGTTACTGTAGCATCCGACCATTGCTACAGTAACAGCTAGTTCTGTTTTTTGTTTATTTTAATGTTTTGGGGGTGTTTTTATTGGTTTTTGGGGTTGTTTCATGAGCCTATATATACCCCATGCCCTCATACCTCTAAGGTTAATGAAGAGAGTTTTAAAAACAAGTTTAAGAAAGTTTTAATCAAGGCTTTAACTTTGTTTAAAGTGTGTTTATGAGCTTTTAAGCATTTGAGTGTGTTTGAGTTTGTAAAATTCAATTTCACAAGAGCAAGTGGAGATCATCCTTTGGTGTTTGAGCATTCACTCTTCTCCTACTCTCTTGTCATCTTTAGAGAAGTGTTTCTAAACTCATCTAGCAATTTATTATTTTAATTATAATTTCCATAAGCTAGATTTATATTGAGTTTAGTTTAATCGTTTTATTGATACTCTTTGTTCACACACAATCTATTGAGTTTAGTGTATTTACATTCATAGTATAATTTGGGGTTGTGGGTTTGTGACTAAGAGTTGTGCTTAATTGAGTTCTCACCTTGTTTAGAGAACAATCAAATTGATTTATATTGTGCTTAATTGTGAGGATTCACTTGTAATACACTTGTACACCGAAAGAAGTGTGTGGTGAGAGACGGGGTCGAATCCAAGAGGAGTGGCGTCGGTTGACGTGCCTAGGGAGAGGTTATAACCGAGCACTTGAGGAGGAGGACACGGGCTAGAACCAACACTTAGTGTGTGAGGTGTGATTACATAGTGATTGTATTGTGAGGTGTAAACGTTATTCGGGTGAACGTAGAAAACCCGGTTGTGATAGTGGAGATCTCCTCGAGGTGAGGAGCGGGGACGTAGGTCGTGGGGACCGAACCTCGTAAACATATCGTTTTGTTTGTGATTGCATTGGCGTACTTTTACATTCGTGCTTATTATTCATATTGCCTTTGTCAATTGCTCATTGTTGTTTTTCCCTCTATCTAGTTTATGATTAATTCACCCTTGTGTTAATTTTATATCCTTGCACATATATTGTCTATATCTCTTTGTTAGGATATATCTTTTTGTTTATATATCCTTGCATATATTTCTATCATATAGGATATATCACCTTGTGTATATTACATATTCTTGCACATAACACTTTGTATATCTATCTTGCAATAATATATTTATTAATTAGTTTTAATTGGCATTTAATCGGATTAGATTAGCATAAGACCCTAATCACCCCTCCTCTAGGGTCTAACAATAACACCATAATCCATGTCTCATACGCACGAGGAATTTTATCCCGAATCCTAAGAAGGGGATAAGTCGATGCCTAACACGCGTTGCTGGTTTAGTCTTTCACTGATTAAAAAAGACACCAGAATCCGAGTCTGGGGACTTTTATTCCGAAGCCTAAATAGAGATAAGTCAGCGCCTAACAAGCGTTGCTGGTTAGTTCTTGACCGTAAAAAGAACAAAAGCCCAGATATTTAACATTGTGGCAGATTGTTATTTATAACACCATAATCCGTGTCTCACACGCACGGAAAATTTTATCCCGAATCCTAAGAAGAAGATAAGTCGACGCCTAACACGCGTTGCCGGTTTAGTCTTTAACCGATTAAAAAAGACATCAGAATCTGAGTCTAGGGACTTTTATCCCGAAGTCTAAGTAGAGATAAGTCAGTGCCTAACACGCGTTGCCGGTTAGTTCTTGACCGCAAAAAGAACAAAAGCTCACATATTTAATATTATGGCAGGTTGTTATTCATAACACCATAATCTGTGTCTCACATGCACATGGAATTTTATCCCGAATCCTAATAAGGGGATAAGTCGATGCCTAACACGCGTTGCCGGTTTAGTCTTTCACCGATTGAAAAAGACACCAGAATCCGAGTCTGGGGACTTTTATCCCAAAGCCTAAGTAGAGATAAGTCAGCACCTAACACGCGTTGCCAGTTAGTGCATCTATCTTCTATTCAGTTGGTCTAAAGGAGATTCAAGTCCTTGCGACATCTACCTTATGCACAACGATTGAAACGACGGCACCATAACACGACACTAGTTTAAAAACTTGTGGGGGATTGTTGGATTTTTTGGTCAAAACTGCTTTTCAAAATAAGTTTTTAAACTATATATATATTAACTACAAGTACTTTTCATAAATGCTTAGTAGCCTAGTGGAAAGTTTATGTTTTGATGTTTCTAAATGTCCCTTGTTCGAGGCTTGCTAACGGCAAGCCAATACGTGTTTTATTTGAATTAATCATTCATAAGTTCTAGTGGGCATATATGTGAGGCTTTATGTTTAATACTTCAGTACAAATCATATTAGTATTAGGACATATATGTTTCAAAATATTTTCTTTAAAAATCATATATGCCTGGTTTGTTCATAAAAATTAGGTGTTTGTAACGAATTTGTCATTAATTTCATTATGCTGAGTTTGTGATCTACCCTAAATGTTAGATGGTGAATTGAATACAGGTTTTCTATTGATCTCATGTCATTTAAAACAATTAACTCATATTTAGAATGATTTTATTACGATCTCATGTAAAGTTTTTAATGTTTTTAAATAAAGTTTTATTTTACAAATTATTTCCTACAAAAAAACACGATATTTAATAAATAATTGAAGATTGCAGAGTAAAATTTATTATTTGGCATTCAAATATTTCAACCCTTATCATCTATTAATATGAATCACATGCACCGTACATATTGCATACTAGTTGCAAGAAAGGAGATTATTACTATTATTTTATATTCTAGATTCTCTTCAAAGTTCGAAGAGAGAACTTCTTGTTATTCTACATTCTCTTCAAAGTTCGAAGAGAGAGGACTTCTTGTTGGGCCAGGCATGAGGAGAATTCCTACGTTGTCTTGAAGTGTACAATGATTGGGCCACTCGTAGCCCAGTTGGCCCACTATAACTGAAGCTTTTTTTGAAATGAAGCTTCGTTGTAGTCGTTGACTGAGTGTCATTGTATCATTCTCGCATTACCAAGGTAAGTTTAAAAGATCAGTATTGATCATAACAGAAATCTCTCCAGATCTCGCATTACAAAGGTAAGTTTAAAAGATCATCAGTATTGATCATAACAGAAATCTCTCTAGAAAATGGCAAAGAGATATTTTTGTGAATTTTGTCTGATAATCCATTTAAATGACCTTGGTTATGCGTTTTTTGGGT
>BQKN01064932.1:109033-133529 GCA_022839385.1 Asparagus kiusianus | reverse complement strand
TAGAAGCACGAGTTTAGAAAAAACTTTTCATGGTCAATATTACCCTTTACTATTTGGATATTTTATTTAAATCTCAATCTATTCTAATTTTAATCATATCTTAGCTAATTATTGTAAACTAACTATAACTCAATAATTAAAAAAATTTATTTTTAATATTATATGTAAATCTTAATCTATCCAAATGCTAATTATATCTTATATTAACTACATATAACTCAACAATTTAGAAAAAAATAAGATTAGGAAATTATACATGGATAACATAATCTAATACATGAAGTATTACAAAAAACTCAAAAGTTTTAAAAATTGCATATAATAGCGCTAAAAGTTTAAAATTATAAAAAACACCTTGATTTTTTAAAACTAAAAAACAAACATGATATTTAAAAATTTAAAATTTGTAATAAACACCCTCAATATTTTAAATATTGTAGAAACAACCTCAAAAGTTTAAATTACAAAAAACATCATAAAATTTAGAGATTTCAAAACTTAGCAACAACATAGATGGATTCCAAAGATTACCATTAAACCCTTAAATATTTAAAATTTATAAAAAATAACCTCAAAGTTATAAAAATTACAAAAACTCCCTTAAAAGTAAAAAATTACAAGAAAACTTGAAATTTCAAAACTTATAATTGGGACACATCAAATTTAGAAGTTATCAATAGATCATTGGAATTTTAATTTTTTTAAAAACAACCCAAAATTTTAGTAATTGTAAAAATAACTTTAAATTTTCACAGTTACAAGAAACATTTTAACATTTGAAAACTTACCATCAACACATGAAACATGAATTATAAGCACCCAACTTATAATTTAAAATTTTATAAAATACTATCAAAGTTTAAAAATTACAAACATACCCTCAAAAGTTTAAAATCACAAAAAATAAAATAAAATTTGGCAAAGAAAAGAGGAAATGTTTGATATTATAACATTAAGATATATAAATTTAACTTTCAATTTAAAATTTATCATCTCTTTTCAACATCTAAAAGTAGTCTAAGTTGATGCCGGTAAAAAATAGTAATTATCGTAGATTAAAACTATCCAGTTAAGGAATAGGAATTTAAAAATATATGATAGAGTAAAAATTAAGATTACTATATGAATCCAAGGAACTGCATATAATTTTACTAATAACATTCATTGATAGAATACAAATTAATAAAAGACTATAATATAGTAGGTTCGCATTAAATTATTATAATGTATAAAAATTTATCTCTAATGTTGATAATATTTATAGGGTAAAAATATAAGAAGTTATGTATGGAGAAACTATCACAAAGTTCAGAGATATTATTTAAAAGAACTAAGTTGTTTTTAGTTCAAATGGAGAAGTGAAGGAAATAAACTCAAAATTCGAAAACATTCATGAATCACTTGAATTAACATTGATAAAATACATATCTGACAAAGAAGCACTAACTGAGTTCTCCTTGAAGAACATATTGAACAATTTTGTCCTAATTAAAAAAGCATTATTCATGAAAGATACAAGAAAAACTAGTAAGTATTTATAAATTTTCATACTTTATTCTTGAAATACTAAAGAAATCATAAGCTTAATATAAAATTACATATAAATAATCTTGCAATAGAAACTAAAGTAAAGGCATTGATCAACTATATTACGAGATATAATAAAAGCTAGATAAGATGAGAAAAATCACTATAATTAACAAAAATTATGCACATAATATTTCGTTACCATAGCGTAAGTAAGAAAAATAAAATTGATATTTTTCTTTTTTCTATATAGTAGCACGACCCTGCAAGTAACCTTATTTGGGGATATGACTACCGACGAAGAATCAATTTTTAGAGACACAGTCAAAGATAAGCATGTAATAATACTATCAGATTTTAAAATCTTTAAATATGAAGGTAACATATTTTACAATTAAAATTCTTATTAAAGGTCATTAAATATAAAATTCACCTTATATCTGTCTTAAATTTATGGGAAGATATGTATGTTATCATAAATTGTGTTAATAATATATATCAATCCAAAGATACAATTTATTGAAGAAAAAAGAGAATGATGAGTAAACCAAACAAACATCCATATAACACGATAAAGAAAAACTATTACACTTTAAAGCTAATATGTAGTGTTCATTCAGAACAAGCTACTAAAACAAAAGCATCTCTATCAAGTCTCTTTATAAATACAACACAAATTTAAATTATTGAATATTTTATAGAATAGCTTAATTTTTGACGAAGATTAGGAATCTTTAGAAGGGATTTTCATGAACTCTTTTAATACTTTTATATGGTTATGTGGATGCTTTTATCATATAATAGTTATAGGCGCCAAAAATTACCTATAGGTTCTTGTACAGAGCTCAAGACGAAGCGAAGATGATAAACGCCGTCATCCAAGTCGAACGAGATGATCCGATGCTCTAAAGAAAGCAACGAAACGTATGAAGCGAATCGATGAATCGTACGAGTCCACATAACAACAAAATACGCGTAACGACACAACAAGATCAGCCTGGAAAAAACTTGGTAGCCAAGCCGCATCAAAATGGCTCGGCCAAGGCCAGGTGGCTCAGTCAAGGCCGAGCCACCCTGGGTGGCTCGCACAGTGCTGAGCCACCCTAGGGTGACTCACGCCCAGGAATGCCCGAAACGCGTTTTTGACGGTTTTCTCGGGATTCTTCTATTCCAGAACCTCCTAACTGCTTGGATATCATATCTAAACATGGTTAGGTTGTTATTAACTAAAGATAAGGCCAAATCCCTTGTTCTTATCCAAAAATACTACTTCTGAAACCTATAAATACAAGCCTAGGGCCCCTATTTCGGGGGATCTAAAATTCTATCAAAGAGGACGAGGTGCTGCCGGTTTGGAGAGTGTAATCCATGAATTTTAGAGGAGGGCTAGCAGAACTTGACGAAACCAGAATAAAGAGGGAGCTATTCGAAGGATCTGATGCCTATTTCATCATTCCTTGAGATCAGACTATGTTTTGATCTTGAGAAGAGTAGTAATCTCACTTTGTTAAGATTATTTACTTCTACGATTGTTTCCTTTATGAAGCAAGAGCATAGATCTTTTATTCTGATCAACCGGATCTGATCCGCAGTGGTCCACGGACAAACCCCAACGTAGGCAAAGATCACACGCAAGCAGCGGGTCATAAACGTCCTCTGCGTGTGTTTGAAGAGAGTTATAATTTTCATTTTTATTATGTTAGGAATCTTATAAAAAGTCTTTCCTTTTAAACTTGTTGTAACAATCGAAGTTGTAAAAATTTTAGCAATGAATAAACTAACTTTTACCCCAAACACGCTAGCAACCACAGTGGGAGCCAACAGTCTCGTTGCGAGACTGTCGTGTCGCAAGCGAAGATCAAGATTCTGGTTGATTTAGTGGTCGAGTACGAGTTCGACGAAGACTAGTTCAAGGAATATTTCTTCTTATCTTCATCAAAAATCCTCCTCTCCCTACAAATGCTGAAAGATGTTATCTTTGAAGGAGGCATATTCACCAATGAAGGCTACAAGTGACTCCTCTCCAATCAAGGAGTTATCCAATCAAAGTATGCAACCTCTGACGAAGAGGGCTCGTCAGAGGAGATGCCAACGCTAAGGTCGTCAAATCTCCAAGGCATTGGAACAAGTCGACGGGGTTGGATATTACACAAACTTGGAGTCCAGGAGGCGTCAAGCAACCGAATCATTTCAACAGCATGTTGCTGACAAATACTCCAAGCCATCGACAGAAGAATGGATCATTGCCAAAAGGAATATCATTCAACTCGAAAGGAGCGTATCCAAAGGTGTCGTACACGTGCCGCACATGCTCGCACCCTTTTGCAATAGGCACAAGGCATGAAGAAGAAAGAGATGGCCAAAAAACCACCAAAACTATGCCAAGTCTGGAGGCCAAAGTCTAAAACAGTGACCGAAAATCCAGAGTCACTTTAGAATGACTCGGCCAAGTGTGGGTCACCCCAGGGTGACTCGCGCTAAGCCTGAGCCACCTCAAGGTGTCTCGCACCTAATTCGACTCCCGCGACCATTTCTTCGCTTCCGTCGAGTCTTGTTCCTGCTCCAGTCAATCCCGCACCTCCAGAGAAGTCTCACGGAAGCGTTGACCTGTTGAAATTCAAGGTTATGATGGTAGTCCATTTTGGACCTTCGCACGAAGATAGAGGCAAATCTCCGATGAACAAAACCCGAGTAGTTCCTCAGGCTGGAGGTCGTACAAATACTCCCGTCAAGCCAAAGGCCGCTCAAAGGTGTCCCGCCATCTCCAAACAAACCGGGGCACCTCATTGTACATGTTCGTGCGTCATGCACAAGAAGACTCCTGTCATCGATCGCCTGGGGGTTCGTATCGAAACCCAGGAGCCTGCTAACACCTCACGCTCGCAAGGGGGTGGTTCTAAACGTGCGACTCCTGATGTGACCTTGGATCATTCAAAGGCAACAATAAATCATCCTTAGAATGTTAACAAGGTTCTTCATCACTAAAATAAGACGTGTCCGTCAAAAGACAACGTTATACTTAGGGCATCACACCAACAAGCGATAGATTTCTCCAATGAGCTACACCATCAGGCTGGGGGTGTGAACAAATCCCAAAAGGAGGGTGTCCAAGAAACCAGCTCTCACTATCCATGCGGGAGATCTATCAATGTAGTATTATTATAATGTAGTTGCCCCAGAACCATTTTACAAAAGGTCTCGGTATTCGAGAAACTTGCCACCGAAGCGTCGAAGCCCAAGCCAAGACATTTTCATGAGAGAAAATTCACCATCCAGGATGATGAATTCCCTAAAGTCATCATTAATATCATTGACAAAGGAAAGTCTACGATTACTTTAAACGGCTCTAATCTCGACTTTTCTCCCGGAAGAAAAGTCAATTCAGGTATCTCGGCTCCAGCTAGAAGCCATCGAACATAGGGATTACCCGAGGATGCACGAATGACTATCTTTGGAAGATGAACTGTTGGGTACATGCTTCGTAATCGCCTCCAATGATACAATATCTAGCATGGGGGAAGCAAGGGGGTCGTTCACAATCACTCCCAACCTAGTGTCTCAAGTGCTTCAAGAGGCTTTAGCTCGACAGCGAGAGGAACTCAGAGCTAAAATGAAAATGGAGATAGAGTTGACCATGCAGCAAGTGAGAGAGTTACAGGCTACACGACTTCAACCACTACCTGAGTCCCGTCAGTGGGCTGAATCCAGTCACCGCACTCAGAACATCACAGTTGACAATGATTTAGAAGTGGACGAAGTCATCATGGCTATCACACCCCTCAAAAATACTGGGGGTGACCCAATCACATCCCTCAGTAACACTAGGGGTGGTTCAATTGCACCCTTTAATATCGCTGGGGGTGGTTCAGTTGATCTTTCTCAACATCCTTTGAAGAAAGATACGGGCGAGGATAGCAAGATGATGTTAGAGCTGGAAGATAAGTTCTACACCTTGCTATCGGCTCAAGAAGTGAAGAGGACCGGCATTCTGTGTCCATATCCAAGAGAGTAGGATTCAATCTCGTACCCCGTGGAGTTCAATCTAATTAACTTCACGCCGTTTGATGGGAAAGGTCCACCCAATCAGCACCTAATTTATTTTAAGCCTCACCTTGGAGTGATCTCCGAGAATGAACCCCTGATAATTCGATCATTCGTGGGTACCCTTCGTGGGGAGGCCTTCGATTGGTATCGACGTCTTAAGCCGGGAAGCATCAACTACTGGAACGACATGAAAAGCTCGTTCATTACCAATTTCTTCGACGATGACACCGAAGTGTCGATCAGAGCTCTTCTGGAAGAGAAGCAGAAGGACAGTGAATCAGTTGACAGTTTTGTCAAACATTTCCGCAACAAGGTAATGAATTGCAGGGATCCTATCATAGAGGAGTTCATCTTGCAGACATGCCACATCAATCTTTTTATTGATGTCCTAGAATCCTTAGGGGTCGTACCATCCAAAACTTGGAAAGAGTTAAAACTATACAGTGAACAGGCCGAACGCTTTCTCGAAAGGAAGAAAGCCGAAAGAGGCCATCCGACGGTTAAAGCACCTACAACTGTTGTCGACATTCATCAACAGCAACCTTGGAGGCAACAAAGGACTCTTAATCTGAAGTTCTAGGAGGAGTATTCTTTCGAAGATGATGGAGTTTCAGCCATCTTCAAGTACCTCCTCGCCAACAACAAAATTAAGCTACCACCGATTACAAATCAGGAGGAAGCAAACAAGATTTTGGATCCAAAATACTGTGCATATCATAGGAGGGTTCATCACCCTACCAAGGCTTGTATTACTCTGAAAATAGCATTCAAGCCTTGGTTGACGCCGGTATCATGATGGTAAAATAAGCCAAATGAGAACAAAATCCTCCAACAGGTACATGAGGTTAAATTGCTCCCATACTCTAACGGGTATACGAGTATAAACTGTTTCCCCAACCTTCAATAGGTATATAAGGATAAACTGCTTTTGTTATTTTTAATGTGAAGTTTCTGTAGAATATTACACATAATATTCTTAAGGATAACCCGAGATCAAAGGATTGTTCAAGTCTATGCCCAACACGCATTGCCGGGTAGCCTATTCTCGTAACAATGGCGAAGTCTATGTATTCAATATCATAGCACTAAGTCTAAGAGAGTTAACTCTTTTAGCCAAAACATTACATGTAGAACGGACTTAGACAATCTGCATGCTAGCCAGACTCAGACGTCGGTGGAGGCTTATCAAATCCGTTGATGGCTAAGGGTTTGCCAAAAATCCTATAAGTACGATAGTCACTGACGCACCCGTTTTATCAGTTGGTCTCGTGACTTAAGAATCAAGGACAACATCAATTCTAGCTGAAGCCTCCATGAGGAACCTTTAAAGCATTCACAATGGTAACTATATCAGCTCCAATAGCTAGTCCTATAACCAAAACTCCCCTATGGTTAATCAAATAACTAGCAGGACGTAAGGGTAAGATCCGTACCTGCAGATGAACTAGCATCAACGGTTGGTCCTACAACCTACACACTTGGGCCTACCACACGTTACAATGCCGGTTAAGCTTAAACTGTATAGACTCCAGTAAACGTACGAGTATAAACTGTGTTAATGCCAGACAATGCGCTACAATGAAGGTCAATGCTGATCAACGCAGTGATAGATTCGCCGAAATAAGGCTCAGAAAAAATTCCTGACCAAAGGATAATCCCTGGGAGTTTAATCGTGATTCAGATACAAATTCCCGATAAAGATGATCAGTTCAACGCTGATCCAATGACACGAGCTAATTCAGAAAACAACACTCCAGTTCTAATTCAAGATTTCAACAATGGTCAGATGATAAATGCAGCACCGGAAGAATTTTAGCTATTTGACAAAATATTGAATAGACTAAAAGATGAAGAAACCTAAGAATTGAAGGTTAGGTCTATCATATTAAAAGTATTCCAAGCTCCTCTATAAAAGAATGAGCCTAAAACACTTTAGAGGGGGTATCTATAGGAATAAAAAATTATCTATAGGTTCCTACACATAGTTCAAAATTAAGAGAAGACGACGAATGCTATTATCTGAGTCAGAGAGGATTGTCCAAGTCAAAGAGAATCATGTGATTCTATAAAAAGATGCGAAGGAACGCACGTGAAATGTCAAAAACGTGTGAAACGACGAAGCAAATATAATCAGGAGGACTCTAGATTGACCTGCACGAAGAACTAAAATTTTTACCATGATGAGATTTGAATCCGAAAAATCTTAAAAGATAAAAGTTATAGTTCTCTTCATCAGCTTTCCAACGCATCTTGAATCAGTTCATTCTGAAATCAAACGATAGAATTAAAGCTAAAATACCAAATATAGTACAAACTATCTCGGAGAATCCGAGTCACCTCAAGGTGACTCGAAAATTCCAAGTCATTTCGAAGTGACTCATGCCCAGGTCAGCTCCTGATGTGTTTTCTGATAAGATTAGCTTCTAGAACTTCTTAGGGTTATCCATAAACTATAGGTGTCAAAAATTGCCTATGGGTTCCCGTACGTAGCTCGAGACAAAGATGAGATGATAAACATCATCATATGAGTCAAAGAGGATTATCTGACATCGACAAGCTAATGAAGCAAGTCGATGAAATGTAAGAGTCAACGGGATGACAGAATAGCAAATCAACGATCCAATCGGTAATTACGTTTTACTCATGAAAGGTGAATTGCTACTCATGTATCATCTGTTCCACATATGATTCGCCCATGGAAGGTTGTAGATCTCTTCTTCGGCTTTCCGACACATCTTGAATCGCGTCATTCCGAGATCGGACCTAGGAATTACGGCAAAAACAGTCAAAAGGGGGAAAACAACGTCTAGGCCAAGGCCAAGACACGTTTGTGTCTTGGCCAGGGCCGAGACAGTCTCAACTAAGCCGAGATAGTCTTGGCATGGCTGATACTATCTCGACATGGCCCATACTGTCCAGACCTGGCAAGGCCGAGACTGTCCAAGCCTGCCCCGGACTATCCCGGCCCCGAAAAAAGCTGTTTTACGCTCGTTTTCTCGCTATTAACTGCCCGATTCTGATCCAGAGCCTCCCTAACTAATTTAAGGTTATCTATAAATGTGGTTAAATAGTTACAATTAAGGATAAGATCAAATTGTTTGTTCTTATCTAAAAACAAGACTTCTGAAGCCTATAAATACAGTACTAGGGCCTTCATGTATACGGATCAAGAATTCTCAAGCCTCGGTGAAGCCCTGTCGAACTGAAGAAAGAAGAGCATGAATTTTAGAGAGGAGGAAGAGATCTCAGTGAGCTATTCAGCATAAAGAAGAAGAGTTCGAGAGATCTGTATTAGTTTATCCATTTCTTTGAGATTGTACCTAGCTGCGATTCTCGAGAAGAGTGATTATCTCGCTTTACCGAGATAGGTACTTTAGTTTCTTG
This sequence comes from Asparagus kiusianus, assembly GCA_022839385.1. Taxonomy (NCBI): domain Eukaryota; kingdom Viridiplantae; phylum Streptophyta; class Magnoliopsida; order Asparagales; family Asparagaceae; genus Asparagus; species Asparagus kiusianus. The sequence continues at coordinate 124,574 of BQKN01064932.1, read as the reverse complement.
TCTCCTTCACGAGGCAACGAAACCTTTATATTGGATCTAATCAGTCGGTGGTCCATGGATAAACCACAACATATGCCAAGACCCCACGCAAACAGCGGGTGATAAACGTCCATTATGTGTGTTTTTAGAAAGTTATAATTTTTATTTTTATTTGTTGAGATCATTGTAATGACTGAAGTTATGATGAGTCCGTTAATGAAAGAACCAACTTTCCACCAAAATACGCTGATGATCACAGTGGGAGCCAACAGTCTCGTCACCGAAGCTGTAGTGTTGCAACCAAAGATCAAGATCCCGGTTGATTCAGAAGTCGAGTATGAGTTAGACGAAGCAAAGTTCAAGGAATGTTTCTTCTCATCTTCATCAAAATCCTCCTTTCCCTACAAGTGCGGAAAGATTCCATCTTTGAAGGAGACGTATTCGCCGATGAAGGCTACAAATGACTCCGCTCGCCATAACTCCTCCCCCGACAAGGAGTTGTTCAATCAAGGTATGCCAACTTTGACGAAGAGGGCTCGTCAGAGGCGACGCCAATGCCAAGATCGTCAAATTGATAAGGCGATGGAACAAGTCGATGGAATTCACTACTACATAGACTTGGAGTCTAGGAAGCATCATTTAATTCAGCCGCCTCAACTGTAGGTTGCTGCTACTTCCTCCAAACCATCAACAGAAAAATGGGTTCTTGTTAAATTGACTCATTTAACCTTGAAGGAGTGCATCAAAAGCGATGTGCACGTGTTGCACGCGAGCGTGCCTTTGTGTAAAAAGCTCAAGGCATGAAGAAAAAAGAGATGGTCAAAGAATCACCGAAATCCAAATGAATCTGGGTGCCGAAGGTGAAAACATCGCCGAAAATAGCCGAAACGCTTCCACCTGGGGAGAGACACCACTCGTGTCTTGCACCTAGGGCGAGACACAGGGCATGTCTCCCACCTGATTCTAGCCCCGCGGACGTTTCTAAGCCTCCATCAGCCTCGGAGCCTACTCGTCTTGCTCCCACACATCCGGCGAAGCCTTATGGAAGCATGGATCTGTCAAAATTTAAGATTCTGATGAAGGATCGCCTAGGTCCTCTACACAAAGATCGAGGCAAAGCTCCGATGAATAAAACTCAAGAAGTTCCTTAGTCTGGGGTTCGTGCAAACACTCTCGTCAAGCCAAAGGCCACTCAAAGGTGTACCACCGCCTCTAAACAAACCGGGGCACATCGTTGTACATGTTCATGCACCGTGCACAAGAGGACCCCTGGCATCAATCGCCTGGGGGTTCATATTGAAACCCAGGAGCTCGTTAAGGTTTCACGCTCACAAGGGGGTGGTCTAAAACGTGCGACTCCTGATATGACCTTGGATCGTTCAAAGGTAACAACAAATTGTCCTGAGAATATCAACAAGGTTCTTTATCCCTAAAAGAAGACGTGTTCGTCAAAAGACGACATTATACTTGGGGCATCACACCAACAAGCGATGGATTACTCCAATGAGATGCACCATTAGGCTTGGGGTGTGAACAAATCCTAAAAGGAGGGTGTCCAAGAAACCAGGTCTCACTGTCCATATAGGAGATCTATCAGGGTGGTATTATTGAAATGTAGCTTCCCCAGGACCGTTTTACAAAGGGTCTCGATATTCAAGAAGCTTTCCACCGAAGCGTCGAAGCCTAAGCCAAAATACTTCCATGAGAGAAAATCCACCATTCATGATGATGAATTCCCAAAAGTCACCATTAATGTGGCTGACAAAGAAAAATCAACACGACGCTCGAATGATCCTAATCCTGACTTTAGCCCAGGAGGAAAATTCAGTCTAGGAATTGCCCAACGAATGTCTTGGCTCCAGTTAGAATCCATCAGACATAGGAATTATCCGAGGATGCACGAAGGACTATCTTCGGAAGATGAACTATCAGATACATGTTCTGAAATTGCCTCCAACGACATAATATCTAGCATGGGAGAAGCAAGGGAGTCGTTCATGATCACCCTAGATCAAGTAGCTCAAATGCTTCAAGAGGCTTTAGCTCGATAGCGAGAAGAGCTTAGAGCTTAAATGAACATGCAAATGGAGCTGAACATGCAACGGGTGAGGGAGTTACATGACCAGCAGTTTCAAGCTTTATCAAATCAGCAAGCTGAATCTAGCCGTCGTACCCAGAACATCGTAGTTGACAGTGATCCAGAAGTGAACGAAGTCATCATGGCTGACACACCCCCCAAAAAAACTAAGAGTGGTCCAATCGCACCCCTTAATAACACTGGGGGTGGTTCAAATGCACCCCCTAAAAATAAAAATGTTGGGGGTGGTCTAACTCATTCTCCTCAACAGCCTTCGAATGAAGATGTGGACGACAACGAGATAATGAAAGAGCTAGAAAATAAGGTCAATGCCTTAATGTTCGTTCAAGAAGTGAGGAGAACAGGCATTCCGTGCCCATATCCAAGAGAGTGAGATTTAATCTCGTACCCGGTGAAGTTCAATCTAATTAACTTCATGTCGTTTGATGGGAGAGGATCACCCACTCAACATTTGATTTACTTCAAGTCACATTTAGGAATGATCTCCGGACATGAACCCTTGATGGTCCGGTCATTCTTTGGCACCCTTTGCGGGGCCGCCTTTGATTGGTGCCGCCATCTCAAGCCGAGGAGTGTCAATAGCTGGGATGACATGGAAATCGCGTTCCTTAATAACTTCTTCGACGATGTTACCGAAGTGTCAATCAGAACCCTTTTGGACGAGAAGCAAAAGGATGGGGAGTCAGTTGACAGCTTTATCAAATGCTTCTGCGATAAGGCAGTGAATTGTAGGATCCTGTCACGGAGGAATTCATGCTACAGATGTGCCCCAACAACCTTTCTATCGATGTCCTAGAAGCCCTGGGGGTCGTGTCATCCACCATATGGAAAGAAATTAAAACTACACTGTGAACAGGTCGAACACTTTCTCAAAAGGAAGAAAGCAGAGAGAGGCCAACCGACGGCCAAAGCCCCTACAACTAATGTCAACATTCATCCACAGCAACCTTGTAGGCAATAACGGACTCCTAATCCGAGGTTCCAGGAGGAGTACTCTTTTGAATATGATGAATTTCTAGCCATCTTCAAGTACCTCCTCGCCAACGATAAAATCAAGCTGCCACCGATCATAAATCAGGAGGAAGCAAACAAGACTTCGGATCCAAAGTACCGTGCGTACCACAGGAAGGTACATTACCCCACTAAGAATTGTATTACACTAAAAAATAACATTTAAGTCTTGGTTGACGCTGGCGCCATAACGCCGAAGTAATCCAAGGGAGAACGGTTTCCTCCGATAGGTATATGAGGTTAAATTGCTCCCATCCTCTGATAGGTATATGAGGTTAATTGTTTCCATCCTCCGATTGGTATATGAGGTTAAACTACTCCCATCATCCGATAGGTATATGAGGTTAAACTGCTCCAATCCTCCGATAGGTATATAAGGTTAAACTGTTCCCATCCTCCGATAGGTATATAAGGTTAAACTGCTCCCGTCCTCCGATAGGTATATAAGGTTAAACTGCTCCCATCCTCCGATAGGTATATGAGGTTAAACTGCTCCCCGTAGGTTGTCTAAAAATTACTACAAATAGCTGATCCCCACAAAACAACAGATGATGAAAGATACAATTTGACATCCTTCACATCAACAAGCAGAAGTTATAATCTGACGACCTCCGCAATAATCGATGAAAGTTACAATGTGAAGAGTTTTACAGCAACATGCGAGAGTTACAAATTGACGACTCTCACATTACACAAGGGCCAAGTGTAAAGATTACAAGATGACAATCTACACAAAAGTCAAAGAAAAGAGATTACAAATGACGATCTCTACAAATCCAAACGCGGAAACCCTCTTTCACGTCCCAGAAGCTCAAAACACAGGGGTCACCCCGCACTTCCAAGGCAAAATGCAGGGTTCACCCCGTGTTGCCAAGCTTAAATGTAGAGGTCGCTATGCGCTTCAAGAGCTCAAACGTAGAGGTCGTCATGCGTTCTAGATCCCAAATGCAGGGTTCACCCCGCGTTGCCAAGCTCAAACGCAGAGGTCGTTCTGTGTTACTAAGACCAAACGCAGAGTTCGCCCTGTGTTTTCAGAGCTCAAACGCAGAGGTCGCTCTGTATTACCAAGACCAAATGCAGAGTTCACCCTATGTTTTCAGAACTCAAATGCAGAGGTCGTTTTGTATTGCCAAGACCAAACACAGAGTTCACCCTGTGTTTTTAGAACTCAAACGCAGAGGTCACGCTGCATTTCCAAGACCAAACACAGAGTTCGCCCTGCGTTTTTAGAACTCAAACACAGAGGTCGCTATGTGTTGCCAAGACCAAACGCAGAGTTCACCCTACATTTTCAGAACTCAAACACAGAGTTCACCCGTGTTTTCTCTCCAGAACACGACCCTTGCGTTTCTGACCCAGGAACAGTTTTAAAACTATCCTATCAAGGTATGGGCACATTTAAGGGCCTTTTAAAGGCACCTTACCCCCTAATTGCCCTATATATAGGGCTGGATCTCTATCAAGAAAAAAGGCAAAAAAAGGAGGAGAAAAGGGGAGGCCAAAAATAAGAGAAAAAGAGAAAAAAAGAGAAGAAGAGGGGCTTCTTGGAGAGGCTTCTTGGGGCATTCTTGCAGCTCTTGGCTTACTCTTCAAACTCATTTCAGTTAGTTCTCTTGGAGGTTCATCTCCTCTCTAAAATCAACCCTTCTTGGGGATTCAAACTCGGCTAGAGTTCTCAACTCTCTTACAGAGAGTTTCTAACTTGTTCAAACAAGTTTCCTTAAAACTCGCCTAGAGTTTTTAACTCTCTTACATTGAGTTTTCAACTTGTTCAAACAAGTTCCCCCCAAACTCGTGTAGTGTTCCGAGCTTATCTTGCAAGTTCTTAACACTCTTTTAGAGAGTTTTCAAAACTCGGCCAGAGTTATAAACTTGCCTTGCAAGTTCTCTTAAGACGTCAAAGTCTAGAAGAGAGGGCCGACGTCTCACAAAGTTGAAGTGTTTGGATCGTCAACGGGATACAAGATTCAAACTCCTATCGACACAAAGAAAGAACACAGTTTTAAACAAAGGGAGGGTTTCATCCTTTCCTCTTTTGTAAATCGGGGAACCGATAAAGAGAGTTATAGTTTCTTTTTCTATGTCAGTTAGAGAGAAGTTATATTGAGAGGATTGTAATCATTCTTTTTCAAAGTCAGTTAGAGGGAATAATACAGAATCAATTCTTAAGTTTCTCACAACTTCTCGTGCATACAAAAGATGGTGACTCTGCTGGGGACGTGCTCTTTCACCGATGAAGAAGTGGTGGTGCAATCCGACACCCAACTAGTTTCGACTACTGTTAAAACTATAACCATTGAGTTTGACCAAGCCAAGTATGAGGAGTTTCTCTCCTCTAGGTCCCTTAGCCCTAAGGCTATGCACAAGGCCCGTAAAGTCTCTAAAGAGACTAAAGCTGCACCCATGGCCGACCCACCAAAGGAGAGTCTCTCCCTTAGGTTGGACCGTTCAGACAATCCCTCCTCCGAAGGAGAAGACTTAGCTCTAATAGAACTCGTCAATCGAGTTGAAGATCATACATTCATGCCCAAACAACGGGTATTGGGTCGCAAAAGGCCCATTGAAGTGACAAAATTGATCTCTATGGAGGAAGACACTGTTGTAAAAGCCTTAAGATAGGCCAAGAAGAGTGTCACTTGCCGGAGAAGAAGATCCCATCGACGAGCACAACTCCAAGCAAGCCGATTCTCTAATCAACACGAACATCGTGTTTGTGAGCCCAAACATAGCCTTGAGCTTCGTGTTTCTGCTTTAGAGCGTGAGCTCCGCGTTTGTGTGCCTAAACACAAGCTTCATCGAAGCTAGACCGAACGCAGCCCTCAGTGGCGTGTTTTACAGTCAAGATGCAAACCTCAAGACTGCTCTGAAGGCAGACCTTAAGACTGCTATGAACGCAGACCTCAAGACTGCTATGAACACAGACCTCAAGACTGCTCTGAACGCAGGGCTCAAGATTGCTCAGGACGCAGACCTCAAGACTACATTACCCAGTCGGAGCACAGATCTCATGACTATGTAAAGCATGGCCCTCGCATTGCCAAGCCTGAGCGTATAAGCCAGCTCCGTATTGAGCATGAGCATCAGCTTCACACAGCTCAACCAAAACGTGACCTTTTCATTTCTTCTCCAAAACGTGACCTTCGTGTTTCCTCTCCTCAATGCGACCTTCGTGTTCTTCTCCAAAATGCGACCCCTGTGTTTCAATGTTAAAACGTGACCCTCACGTTTCTATTGTTAAATGCAATGTGAGCCATCACGTTCAAGGAGATCAACACAGATTCAAGATCTATGTTCGTCAAGAGCCTGCCTCATCTAGTCATAGACAGGGGGTGCCGATCAAAGTCTCCCCTTTAATGAGTAACTCTTCTCAGAGCTATGTAACAGATTTGAGAGAGTTATTATCGAGAGAAAGTCTGGTTCACGCATTCATGTCAATGTGAACAATTGATTTTCGCGGTCCTCTCAGGATGCTGGTGCTGCTCACATGCAACCAAGCCATCGGTGTTCGACCGATTAACAAATATCGCCTCGTCAAGGCTATACAAGCGACGATGCTCCCATAGGAAGAAGGCTACAGAGGATGAGTATCTTGGAGCCACTTCTAATGTGATCGGAATGAGGAGGTCACCAATCCCTAGCTCCAACGAGTCAGAGGAGGATCAACCACATGGCTTGAAATAGGCTTTGAACGAATCTGATGGAATTTTCCGAAGTACTCGGATGCGAAAAGAAGTCATACTCCATGTTAACTACCAAAGACTAGATAGAGGGATGAAGTTTAATGACGAACATTCAGTTATCACAGAGTCTCAATCCTCTAGCTCCTCCGCTGAACATGAGAGCTTCGCTTATATGACAGGAGGTCCCGAAGATCTAACAAAGAGACTTGATGAACAACAAGACATGCTCAGATCACAACAAGAGACATCAATGAACTTCGAAACATGATGGCCCAGCTAGTTGCAGACAAAACTAAATCCCAAAGAGAAAACTCCCCACCCAGGCATAAGACTTTTTAAAAGGAAAGATTGTCTTCATCAAAGGGGAAGAAAAAGGTGATCGATAATACTGCCTCCAACCAAGAAACCCACAGCACAGGTTCTTTCTCTAAAGAAAAGGATGAGACTGAAGATGAGCAAAACCCTCAATCTACTAAGATGGAGGAATTGGAATCTCGCATCAATGCCATTACAAATAAAAGTAAACTCAAAGAGGAGGGGGTTGTTAGGCCCTATCCTGCCGAATGGGATGCTACCCCATATCCTCCAAAGTTCAAGGTCCCGACCCTACAGGCTTTTGATGGCACAGGATCCCCCAATCATCATATCTATTACTTTAAGTCACAGACTAGGAATGTGATAGCAAATGACACGGTGTTGACTCATTTGTTCATTGGCACCCTCAAGGGGATTGCCTTTGAATGACTCATAAATCTGCCTGCGGGATCTATCCAGAAGTGGGCAGACCTAGAGAGATTGTTTATAGCCAGATTCTTCAAAGATGACTTAGAAGTTTCAGTTCCTTCTCTTCTTGCCACCAAGAAAAGGAGAGGAGAGCCCATAAAAGTCTTTGTTGAAAGATTTCAAGGCATGACTCTCCGATGCCCATAAAACTTTTAAAGCGGGATTATCTATCTAACGAGCCACATGTTAGCATGCTACATGGTCAGAATATACTTCAGTGCAGTATGATAAGTGTAAACCTTGATAAGAGACATAATAATATAGGACCTAAATTTTCCTAAGGAAAAAATACCAACTAAAGACTTCTTCTTGGTGATAGAGAAGATTTGTTGGGAATTGTTCAGTATCCTACTTGCATGGTAGATCACATGAGGCTTTCTAATATTCATTATCCTAAGATAGCACTAATTGTAAACTGTAATACATCACACATTAACTCAAAGCGTAGAGTCCAATCCGGTGCATGAATGATATAGGTTGTGGTTAGAACTTCAGATGATTCAATACCCTAAGGCATTCACGGGAGAATTCAAAGGGTGTCTCTTTGGCTAAAAGATTGGCCAAAGTCCTAGAAAAGTCGCTAAAGTATTTAATAAATTATCTGTAAAAACCAGCATGATTATGGAATGATTTGACATCCTTAACATTTTTGGAAGGAGAAAGGCTAGAAATGAGAGCTACATTAGCTTTGTCAACTTCTATTGAAGACTACATAGCCAAAGATAATTTCATATTTGACCATGAAGTGATATCTTTCCTAATTGAAATTAGATTTTTCTCCTTACACCCTGCTAGGATAAATTTGATATGATGCAAACATCCAAAAATATGTCACCAAAGATCAAAACTTTGTCCATAAAAATCTCTAAGAATTGCCTAGTCCTATCAAAAAAGATGTTGATCATGCAATATTGAAATGTGGTGGGGGCATTGCATAATCCCAAAGGCTACGACGATAGGCAAAACTCTATACATGCATGTGAAAGTAGGTTTCTTCTGATCTTTAGGAGCAATGATTGTTTCCTGAATATCCATACTAGAAATAATAGAACTCATGTCGTATGAAACATTTAAGCATTTGGTCTATGAAAGAAAGGGGGAAGTGATCTTCTGTGTGGATAAGTTAGGTTTCTATAATCGATGCAGACTTGTCATCTAGTTTGGATTTGAGTAGGAATCAACTCTTTAGCCTCATTTGGGATCATGGTGATCCTAGACTTATCAGAATCAAACTAGACTAGACTCACCCAACAACTATCAGAAATAGGATAAGTAATCCCATGGTTAAGATATTTCAGAATGTCTTCCTAAATGATTCTTTCATCAATGGGTTTAACCTACACTGGGGATCCCTAGGTTTGGCATTATCAAAAAGATTCTATGTTAAACAATGATCGGACTAATCCCTTTGACATCAACAATGGTCCATCCAATGGCTTTCCTATTTTCTCTTAAGTCATCTAAAAGGGCTTCTCGTTGATCGGTTGTCAAATTAGAAGCAACTGGTAGGAACTTATTCTCTCCTAAATAGGCATAGTCCAGATTTTTAGTTAATGGTATGAGCTCTAGCTTAGAGAGTTCCTCTATAGGCGGACGAAGTTGGACTTGGGGTTTTGTATCCAAAAAAAAAGTCCAGTTTGCCATCTTAGTGTAGATACATGATTTGTCGACTGATCTAACTCTTCTAACAATTTAATTTCTTCATCAAAGATGTCTCAAAACTCGAGTCAGATAAACTAGGATTTGACTCACATTCTCATTCTAACTATTCATTTGACATTCCTTGAATGAAGTTCACTTCTAGGGGTTAATCTAATGGATCACTTGGCTACTGCCCTATATTACAGATGGTAAGAGAAATAGTCATGTTCCCAAAGAATACCTTTATTTGACATGTTCTATATTTGATCAAAGCATTTAAAGTGGCTAAGAACGGTCTTTCTAAAATGACTGGGATCTGACCCTTGAGATTGGAAGCATGTTGAGTTTTCAAGACTATAAAATTAACAGGAAATATGAACTCCTCAACCTTAATCAGAACATCATCTATCTCTCCCTTGGGTATCTTCATAGATCTATTAGCTAATTGGATAGTACATCTGATTAGCTTCAATTTCCTACCCCTAACTATTGATAGACCGAGCACGTTAGAAGATTTACACTAGCTCCTAAGTCTAGAAGTGTCTTATCGATAAAAGTGTTTTCTATAATACATAATATATTAGGGCAACTTGGATCCTTATATATCGGGTGCATGAATTTTGAAAGGATATCACTGATATTAGCAGCTAAAAATACTTCCTTGAAAATATTGGTTGCTCCTTTCTTAGTGCACAAATCCTTCAAAAAATTTGCATAAGATAAAGTTTATTGGATGGCATCTAAGTGAAGAATATTGGCCTTGATTTGTTTAAACATTTTAATATTTTCTCAAACTGAAGAGAGTTTTTCATAAGTCTCAGAAGTCTGAGTCTATCCATAAAAGGATAGCAGACTTATACTTATCTACATTATGCTCAGATTTGATCTTAGGTTCTTAATCATCAGAGGAGAGGGGTGACTATTGTACATGTTGGGTCTTTTTATTTTGATGATGTTTTAACAAACAATTTACTACTAACGTTGTTTGTCTAGTATTTGTGTTTTCCTATTTATTGTAGACAAATAATGTGTTGGAGGATGGATGGAATCGAGCATTCACGATCATATCCAATGGATGTTGATGGAATAATGGAGTGAAGCTATGCATTCAAGTCAAGATCCAAGTTCAAGCTTCATCCGCAAATTTACCAAGAAGAGCTTCGTTGAAGATCACAAGCTTGGGTAAATTAGTTTAGGGTTTATATAATGTGTGTTACTTCTATAAGCTCAAACATACACATACACATATATATTTGTGACGTTCTCAAAACATAGGTACTTTTATGCAAATTCTATGTTAATATGTTTTGGACTATATATACATCATAAACATCTTTTATAATGTCCATATAAATATTTCATAAGTTTTCAAAACTTGTTTTGAGTCAAAAATCAAAAATCACATGTTTTATTAAACATGTATTTTAGTGTTTTTGAATATTTCTGAGATTTTACAAATGGTAAGAGCAAATTGAAAAATTCATTTTCCAATCGCATTTGTCAATTGCTTATTGTTTATATTGCCCTATCACTTTAGTAGTTTGTTTACCCTTGTGTTACTTGTATATCCTTGCACATATATCTTGTTACATATCATATTTGCTAGGATATTTGTTAGTGAGTTTTAAATTAGCATAAATCGGATTAGATTAGCATAAATCCTATTCACCTCCCTCTAGGGTTTTTCCTAGTGGCATTAGGGTGCTTTCAATAGGTATCAGAGCTTGGTGCTCTTTGATTTAAGGTTTAATCGCCTTGAGTTAAAGATCCAAATTATCTTTTTGTACTAATCTAGTTTTAAGATTTATTGTAATCTTGCTTGCACATTTTTTATTATGGATATGCATGGTGCATCTTTTTTAGGCTACGATCCTAGTGTTGCTCCTAAATTCAATTCTTTCCCTTATGCTCAATGGTGTTTTAGATTTAAAATATTTGTTCAATCTAAAAATATCAATTTATGGAAAGTCATTGATTGTGCTTATATTATGCCCACATTAGAGAAATCCAAGCGGAGTAAACATGATAAAAAGATGTTTACTATGAACAAGCTTGTGTTAGAATTTTTATTAAATGCCTTTGATTCATCTACGTCAAACAAGCTTGATTTTTTTGATAGCGCTTATACATTGTGAAAACTCTTAGAAGCGCATCAAGGAAACTTGGAAGGCAATCCGACGAGCTTTGGCGGCTTCCTCTTCAAGTTCAATTGGAGAGATCACGCACACGTCCATTAGGGGACAACCCTAGTATGGTAAGCGATTCTGATTTCGATGATGAATTATCTATTAGTGAACTCGCTTGTGCATATGATAGATTAGCGTATGCCTACAAGAAATTATAAAATAATTTTATTGATCTTAAAAGCAAGCATGTAGAATTAAAATCCGATCATGAGTTGCTAGGTTCCAAATTTAATATCATTACTAAAGAGAATATTACACTTAAAGAAAATAATGATATGTTGAATTTGGAAAATAAAAATTTGAGCTCATCTATTGCTAGCTTAACTCATGCAAATAAAGATGCCATGCTAGAAGTAGAATGCATTAGAAATGAATTTGATAACCATACATGCTCTACTTCTATTATCAATGATGTTGTGCCTAATGTTGAGTTAAATCTTGTCAAAAATCGCATATCATCTTTAGATTCAATAAACTTCATGCATTGATAATCGTAAGAAGCTTATGAATATGTGTGCCAAATCTAAGTCTAAATCATCCACTCATTATGCACACATAAGAATGATAATGTTCTTTGTGCATCTCATCAAGTTTCTTCATCATATTCACATTTACACACACATATAGATCATCATAAACATGCCCATGTGTACAAATGTGAGTTTTGTGGTCGTTTTGGTCATTTGACCAAATTTTATTTTGATTTGAGGAGAGTTTCTCGCTTGCAAAATAATTTCCAAGATAAACCTATTTTTTACAAATGAGTCCCGTGCACAACCGTTTGGTCAACATATATATGCAAATGCTTCCTTTCCATTGTACTTTTCACAATCGGAAGGGTCATTTGAGTAATTTTTATTATGACCGTGTCCATGCACCACATGTGCCCAAGAAGGTTCATAACCCTAGGGCTTTGAGCTTGAATGATAGGGGTCATGTCTCAAACCAATCCGGCACCAAGAATGCTTAGGTGCCAAAATCTTTTTAAACCAAGAATTTTATTATTTTTTATTTTTCATGTATTGATTTTGAAAAATGTTTTTGAATTTTTTTTGAATATGAAAACAATTTTTCTTTGATCAATTCTTTTGTTTTCATGATTATTAGTTTCGATTTTGATGAGAGGTTTGTGTTTATATAACCCTCCTGGTTTATTGGGTGTTTATTCCCAAATCTTGTTTACCAGGTGCTAAAAATATTTATATGAGTTGGAACAAGCTCAAGAGCTTGATATTGTCACCTCTCTTGCCATTTTTATATTGGTTTACTTTTTATGTGATCTACTTGTGAATTATGATTTCATTTGGTTGATTTGTTTTCATTCAAAAACATTTTTGCATGATTCTCATGTTCTTCTTCTTTTGATTTTATAAATCTATTTTATACATGATTTTTATATTTATGTTTAAGTAATGAGACACTATTTTCATATTGATATATTTATATGTGTTCTATTTTTGTATGTGAGTTGTGTTTAGCATATTTTTTATATATGCTTGCTCACATGTTTTGCCTTGCATTACATTGCATATATTCATTAAGGCATTCTGATAGGGGGACCAATCCCTATATTTGTTTTATACACACCATGCTTATAGGTAGGGGGAGCTTTCGTTCTCTTTATTTATTTTTCCCTTTTTGATGTTGTCAAAGGGGGAGAAATATTGTGAGTATATCATTTTTGTTTATATGCATGATAATTATAATTTGTATATTCATTTCCTTTCATGCATATATCACTTTTTGTAAATTATTTATCATCATAAAAAAGGGGGAGATTGTTGGGTCCTTTTGTTTTAATGATGTTTTAACAAACAATTTACTACTAATGTTGTTTGTCTAGTGTTTGTGTTTTCCTATTTATTGTAGACAAACAATGCGTTGGAGGATGGATGGAATCGAGCATTCAAGATCATATCTAATGGAGATTGGCGGAATAATGGAGTGAAGCCTTGCAATTCAAGTTGAAGATCCAAGTTCAAGCTTCATCCATGTTACCAAGATCGAGCGTCATGAAGATCATTGCTTGGTATATTTAGTATAGGTTTATATTATGTGTGTTTGATACTCTAAGCTCAATCATATACACACATACACGTTTTGTGGTTTTTATATATATATACAAGTTTTGGTTTTATAGTTTTCAAGTTTATATATATGAAACCAATAAATATAATTGTAAAAAACTAACTTATTTCATGTTTATATGCTTATATATGATTTCATCAATATCAAGTTTATATAGTTCAATAAAATCATATTTATTGTTTTGAAAGTTTGCAAAACATGCATTTTTGTAAAAATATTGAGTTATTTGTTTATGGACTTAATAATCATTATATACATCTTTTATCAAGTCTATAAAATTATTTTGTAAAGTTTCAAAACATAGTTTAGCTAAAATATCAAAAACATGTGTTGTTTATTTTTATGTTTTGGACATATTTGCAAAATGATGATATTTTACAAATGGGAGATGCTTTTTGAAAACCAGTTTTTGTAACATGTTCATTTTCATGTTTACAATCATTTCCTAAAGTTTTATATTTTTTTGAATTTATTTGCTATTTTTAAAGAGGTTTGAAATTAAGTTTTAATGTTCATAACATGCTGATAACACGTTATCAGTCGACTGATACATGTGTTCAGTCAACTGAAGAAACCGTCTGGAATAACAAAAAGTTTCTATTTTGTTTTAGTTGACTGACCAGTCGACTGATGAGGTCATCAGTTGACTGACCATGCTTATCAGTCGACTGATGAGGTGTTGCTGGCCTATAATGGTCAGCTCATCAGTCGACTGATCAGTCGACTGACGGCATAACAGCTAGTTTTTTCAGATTTTCATGTTGCCGTTATTTTGTCTTTTGTTGGGATTTCTTAGGTTTTTGGGCTTTGTCTTATGATCCTATATATACCCATTGCCCTCTAACGTTCTGAGGCAATTTAGAAAGTTTTTAAACAAGTTTAAAGGTTGTTTAAGTTTGTTTTAGTGTTTGTTTCAAGTTTGATTTGTTAAGAAAATTCCACAAGAGCTTGAGGAGATCATCCATTGGTGTTTGAGCATTCAACTCTTCTCCCTCTCTCTTTTTATCTATAGAGAAGTTTTTCTTAAACTCAATCCTAGCTATTTTATATGTTTGAGCATAATTTCATAAGCTAGATTTACATTGAGTTTATATTTGTTTTATCTCTTTGCTTACACACACAATCATTGAGCTTATTGTATTTGCATACATTGTATAATTGGGTTGTGGGATTGTGTGACATTGAGAGTGAGCTTTCATTATGTTCTCATCTATAGTAGAGAACAATCATTTATTGTATTATTGTGAGGTTCACTTTGTATTACACTAGTACACCAAGAGGAGTATGTGGTGAGAGACGGGGTCGTCCCAAGAGGGGTGAGGTAGGTGGTAATGCCTAGAGAGGTTGTAATTCCTAACACTTGAGGGAGACACGGGCTAGAGACCAACAATTGATGTGGTAGTTAGTGGGCTTACATTGTGAGTGATTGTAAAGTTTTTAGTGAACTAGAAAACCGAGTGTGAGGTGTAAACGTTATTCTGGTAAGCGTAGAAAACCCGACTGTGATAATGGAGATCTCCTCGAGGTTAGAAAAGGAGACGTAGGTCGTGGGGACCGAACTCCGTGATCATATCTTTTATTTGCATTTGTCATTGGCGCTCCTTTATATTCGTGCTTATCATTTATATCGTTTTTGTCAATTGCTTGTTGTTTATATTACCCTATCACTTTAGTAGTTTGTTTACCCTTATGTTACTTGTATATCCTTAACACATATATCTTGTTGCATATCATATTTTCTAGGATATTTGTTAGTGAGTTTTAAATTGGCATAAATCGGATTAGATTAGCATAAACCCTATTCATCACCCTCTAGGATTCTTTCCTGTTAGCCCTTATGTTTTGATGATGTTTTACAACCACCATTATCGGTACTAATAGCTTATTGAGTGCAAATGTAGTGAATTCATATATCAAGCTTATTAGTACCACAAATAGAGGATTGGATGGAATATGCGCGACAATGATGATATCCAAAGGAGGAGGAGGCATAGTGATGAAGCAATGTTATTTCAAGAACAACAAATTCATATAGAAGCTTCATCCATATCAAGCTATATCAAGACTCAAGAATT
>BQKN01064932.1:97966-109023 GCA_022839385.1 Asparagus kiusianus | reverse complement strand
TGTCAAAAAACAGTGTTTTGGATGTATCAGAATGCGGTCGACCGCACCGGTCGACCGCACTTATGTTCATTCTTCACTGGGCAGCAGAGAGTTTGTCGGTCGACCGGTGCGGTCGACCGAGAGCTCCCATCGGTCGACCGAGAGATCCCATCGGTCAACCGAGAGCTTCCATCGGTCGACCGCGCCGGTCGATCAGAGAAGTCTCTGCTTATTTTTCTCGTTTTCGACCTGGATCACGGTCGACCAAAAATTCCGTCGGTCGACTGCCGTATTTTTCAAACGGTAATTGTTTGTCCTTTGTCAGCGCCGCTCAGTATAGATTTCAGTGACGTTTTGCTTCCAGATTTTGGGGGATTAGGGGTATGGGTTTAAACAACTATTTTTCCCTATTTATACTCATCCTCTTCTTCCTCCTCAGTTTGTCCCATCTTTTGCAAAAACCAGTGACGTTGTTTTTCACAGAGCTAAAATTTCAAAACCTGTTCTTTCTGTGTTTTTGTGTGTTCACTTCCCAGCTTCAGTGTGCTCTTTCTCTTTGCTATAGGGACGTGTAAAGAGAGAGTCTTTCACCATTTCTACTATCTTGAGAGTGTGATCTTGTGTAGATCAAACTGTGTGGGAGTGTGATCTTGTGTAGATCAAACTGTGTAGTGTGAGATCGTGAGGGGATCGCTGTGTAGACGAAGTTCCGGCTTCCAAACCGGGTTGTGTAGTGGATTTCTCCTCGAGAGTGGGGAGCGGGGACGTAGGTCAGCGGACCGAACCTCGTTAACATATCACACGTCACAGGATAACGATTCCTTACCCTATCTCCTCTATTTTGAATGCATTAGATTTCTGTGGTTTGCTTATCTTAATTTTATTATATAATTATAGCCTCTTGACCCTAATCACCCCCCTCTAAGGTCCAACAATTGGTATCAGAGCTTGGTCTTTATATTAGTTTTTGGTTTAATCACCTTAGAGAAAAAATCTAATGGAGGCTTCAATGAATGTGCATATGCTAGAGGGACAATCCACCACTAGACCACCACTCTTCACCGGTAGTAACTTTGCTTATTGGAAAGCTAGGATGAGAATTTACCTTCATTGCATTGACCTTGACATCCTAGAACTCATAGAGAAAAAATACGTAGAAAAATCCAAAGTTGGGACTATGACCGATGGAGAGAGGCACCAAGCTAATCTCAATGCCAAGGCTATGAACGCCTTAATTTGTGGTCTTTCCCCAAATGAATACAATAGAGTTTCTACGTGTGCAACCGCATACGAAATATGGGTGAAATTGTGTATCACACATGAAGGAACCCCCAAGTTAAGGAATCCAAGATTAGCGGACTTATGCATGAATATGAGTTATTTCAAATGCTTCCAAATGAATCAATTGATGATATGTTTTCTTGCTTCACTAACATTATCAATGAATCGCATGGTCTTGACAATAAATTGACTATTCAAGAGACGAACTACAAGATTCTTCGTTCATTGACTCCGATGTGGGAACCCAAGGCGACGGCAATAGAAGAAACTCATGACCTTACCACCTTACCTCTCGATGGCCTCATCGGAAAGCTCAAGGTCCATGAGAAGAAGCTCAAGGGAAAGGAGAAGGAGGAAGCGCCCTCACGAGAAGTTGAGGAGCCATCACCAAAATTGAAGACCATAGCTCTCAAAGGAGCTAGTGATTACTCCTCTCCGTCATCGGATAGTGAAGTTGATTTTTCTAGAGAAGTGGCTCATCTCTCTAGAAGAATTTTTAGACTCATAAAAACGAACAAGAAATTTAACCCACGATCTAACAACAAGTTTCATTCTCGTGTAGAAAAATATTTTGAATGCAATGAACCGGGCCATATCGCTAAGGATTGCCCAAGGCTCAAGGAGAAGTACATGAAATACAAAAAGAAGAAGGCCATGTATGTCGGATGGGAGGAATCAGAACCAAGCGACTCGGATAGCAATGAAGATGGAGCTAAACTTGCTCTTCATGATCCCAACGTTTGCTTCATGGCTCTTGATCATGAGGTAATATCCGACACCGAGAGTGAATCATTTTACATGCAATGTGATCTAGCTACCGCTCTAGAAGAATTAAACTTTGAATTTAAAAGAATGTCAAAAGAATTTTCTTCTTTTAAAAAGTTGCATGCTTCTTGTGATATTAAGCTTGAACAATTACAAACCTCTCTTGCATTAAAAGATGAATTGCTTGGAGATCTTGATTTTGAAAACAAACAATTAAGATCTAAGATTGAGAGACTTGAAATTGAGAGTGGTAGGATTAGACCCACTCATGCTTATGCTAATCATCATCACCATGGTAGAAATAGGTTTCATGGTTCTCGTGCTCATACATACAAAAGAAACTTTGTGTGCACATATTGCATAAAACATGGTCATATTTCTACTCATTGTAGAATTAAATATAACTTTAAATTTTATGGATTGAGATGGGTACCTAAAGATACCAAGACTACTAACCACCAAGGACCCAAGACTTGGGTACCTAAAGCTACTACATCTTCATCTTCATCTCTTGTAGGGAACATCACGGCAACGATGTAAGGAGATGTGGTACCTTGATAGTGGTTGCTCACATCACATGACGGGCAACAAAGAGTTATTTGCAACCCTATCAAGGATTGAAGGAGGTTGCATCTCCTTCGGTGGTGGTGAAAAAGGTAAAATCATTGGTGTTGGTTCTATTGGTAAGAATCCCTCACCCATTATAGAAGATGTTTATTTGGTAAATGGCTTGAATCATAATCTTCTTAGCATTAGCCAATTAAGTGATAAAGATTTTGATATTTCCTTTAAACCGGATAAATGCATCATTAGTATGAATAGAAAAATCGTTTTTATTGCTAATCGCAAATCTAATGTATACATTTTTGAGATGAATGAACTAGTGAATCAAGATGTGAAGTGCCTTGCGGCAATTGATGAAATCCCTTGGATTTGGCATAAGAGACTTGGACATGTAAATATGGATTTGATATCAAAATTATCTAAGAGAAATCTTGTAAAAGGGTTACCAAATTTGCACTTCATCAAAGATAGCACATATGAGGATTGTGCCAAAGGTAAACAAACTAAATCTTCTTTCAAATCTATCAATGAGGTATCTACTTCTAAACCTTTGCAATTACTTCATCTTGATTTGTTTGGTCCTATGCGTGTTACCTCTCTTGGAGGGAAACACTATGTTTTTGTAATTATTGATGATTTTTCGCGTTTTACATGGACAATATTTCTTGCAAATAAAAATGATTATTTTGAAGAATTTTCTAATTATGTTAAAAGAATTGAAAATAAAAAGGATTTAAAAGTTGTAAAAATTAGAAGTGATCATGAAGGTGAATTCCAAAATGATTATTTCTATGCTTTTTGTGCTCATCATGGTATAACTCACATGTTTTCCGCTCCTAGAACACCACAACAAAATGGTGTTGTTGAACGAAAAAATCGCACCATACAAGAGATGGCACGTACTATGCTAAATTCTTTTTATTTGCCAAAATATTTTTGGGCGGAAGCCGTCAATACGGCTTGCCATGTTTTAAATCGTGTTTTGATTAGACCAAAGCTTAAGAAAACTCCTTATGAACTTTTTTATGGAAAAACTCCTTTTATTGGTTATTTCCGTATCTTTGGTTGCAAATGTTTTATTTTAAATACAGAAGATCATCATGACAAATTTGATTCCAAAATTGATGTTGATATTTTCTTGGGTTATGCACCTCGAAGTAAGGCTTATAAGGTCTTCAATAAACGAAGCCTCGTTGTTGAAGAATCTATAAACATTACTTTTGATGAGACTAGTGTTGGCTCTCAAGTTGTTTTACCTAGGAATGATGATGATGATGATGTTGAGGGAGGATTGGACTTTTTACAAATCAATAATACTCCCTCTATAGAAGCTCAAAAGGATGTGGATAGCTCCAATGCTCATGAACAAGTTGAACTTCCTAAAGCTTGGAAATTCGCATCAAACCATTCAAAGGAACAAATTATTGGGAGCCCTTCAAAAGGAGTTGTTATTCGCTCAAAAGCCTTGAGTGAGTGTGGTAATGTTGCTTTTCTATCTCAACTAGAACCTAAAAAGATTAATGATGCTTTAAATGATGAATTTTGGGTTTTGGCTATGCATGAAGAACTAAACAATTTTACAAGAAATGATGTTTGGAAATTAGTTCCAAGACCTAACAATGCTAGTGTAATTGGTACTAAATGGGTTTTTAGAAACAAACTTGATGAACATGACATTGTTACTAGAAATAAAGCTTGTTTGGTTGCCCAAGGATACAATCAAGAGGAGGGCATAGGCTATGATGAAACCTTTGCACCGGTTGCAAGGTTGGAATCTATTAGGATGTTTTTGGCATTTGCTAGCTTTAAAAACTTCAAATTATTTCAAATAGATGTTAAAAGTGCCTTTTTAAATGGTTTTATAGAAGAGGGAGTATATGTTGAGCAACCCCCCGGTTTTATAGATCATATTTTTCCTAATCATGTTTACCGGGTTCAAAAAGCTTTATATGGGTTGAAACAAGCTCCTAGAGCTTGGTATGTTCGCCTCTCTAGTTTTCTTGTTGAAAATGGTTTTTCAAAAGGAACAATTAATAACACTCTTTTTGTGAGAAAAAGGAAAAATGATTTCATTTTAGTTCAAATTTATGTTGATGATATCATTTTCGGTGCTACTAATGAATCTTTATGCAAGGAATTTTCTAAGGTTATGCAAGAGCATTTTGAGATGAGTATGACGGGAGAGCTTACATTCTTTCTCGGGCTCCAAGTCAAGCAAACTAAAGATGGGATATTCATTTCTCAAAGCAAGTATGCAAAGGAATTGGTGAAGAAATTCAATTTGGAGAATTCTAAGCATGCACCTACTCCCATGAGTATAAGTGTTAAGCTTGATGCGGATGAAAGTGGTGAGGACGTGGACCAAAAACTATACCGAGGTATGATAGGTAGTCTTCTTTATCTTACCGCTAGTAGACCCGATATCATGTTTAGTGTGTGTGCTTGTGCACGTTTTCAAGCTTCTCCCAAAGCATCTCATTTAATTGCGGTTAAAAGGATCATTAAGAATATTAATGGAACTTTTAATCTTGGTTTATTTTATCCAAAAAGCACCTCTTTTGACTTATATGGTTTTTGTGATGCCGACTTTGCCGGGTGTAAGGTAGATCGCAAGAGTACGAGTGAAACATGCCAATTCTTAGGAAATTCACTTGTTTCTTGGGCTTCCAAAAAACAAAATTGTGTTGCATTGTCCACTACGGAAGCGGAATACATTACCGCCGGTTTATGTTGTGCTCAAGTTTTATGGATGAAACAAAGCTTGGTTGACTATGATTTGAGTTTTCAAAACATAAAAATCTTTTGTGATAACACTAGTGCTATAAATATTTCCAAGAATTCGGTTTTGCATTCTAGAACCAAGCATATTGATGTGTGTCATCATTTCTTACGCGATCATGTAGAGAGACAAGATGTATCCCTAGTGTTTGTTGACACAAAATCTCAATTAGCGGATATATTTACTAAGCCTCTTAGTGAGGATGATTTTTGTCGCATAAGAAATGGTTTGGGCTTATGCAATATGTGAAAGTTCTATTTGCTTGCTTGTTTAGTTACATTTTGTATTTTGCATTTTTCTTTACCCTATTTTTGATGGTGACAAAGGGGGAGAGAAATCTCCTCATTTGTTGTACATATTTAGGGGGAGCTCATAGATAGGGGGAGCACCTATCTATAAGCTATATTTAATTTTGCTCTCATATAATGGTTGGTTGTCATCATCAAAAAGGGGGAGATTGTTAGCCCTTATGTTTTGATGATGTTTTACAACCACCATTATCGGTACTAATAGCTTATTGAGTGCAAATATAGTGAATTCATATATCAAGCTTATTAGTGACACAAATGGAGGATTGGATAAAATATGCGCGATAACGATGATATCCAAAGGAGGAGGAGGCATAGCGATGAAGCAATGTTATTTCAAGAACAACAAATTCATATAGAAGCTTCATCCATATCAAGCTATATCAAGACTCAAGAATTGTACTCTATGTGAGGATATTAGCTAGTTTTTATTTTCTCTCTAGTGCTAGAATGTAGGCAAAGAGTTATCGAATTCACTTGAAGCTATCGGGATATCACACACACGTTTTCATACTTATGTTTTTAAGCGTTTTTCACAAAATACTATTTCTTACAAGTATGAGGACCTATTTGCAAAATTCCTTTTCTAAACAATTTGTTTTCGGTATTAAAAACATTTTACAAAGTTTTACAATTTTCAGAAGTCAAATGAATATTTTACAAATTGTTTAAGTGTGTCAAAAAACAGTGTTTTGGATGTATCAGAATGCGGTCGACCGCACTTATGTTCATTCTTCACTGGGCAGTAGAGAGTTTGTCGGTCGACCGGTGCGGTCGACCGAGAGCTCCCATCGGTCGACCGAGAGATTCCATCGGTCGACCGCGCCGGTCGACCGGAGAAGTCTCTGCTTGTTTTTCTCGTTTTCGACCTGGATCGCGGTTGACCAAAAATTCCGTCGGTCGACCGTCGTATTTTTCAAACGGTAATTTTTTGTCCTTTGTTAGCGCCGCTCAGTACAGATTTCAGCGATGTTTTGCTCCCAGATTTTGGGGGATTAGGGGTATGGGTTTAAACAGCTATTTTTCCCTATTTATACTCATCCTCTTCTTCCTCCTCAGTTTGTCCCATCTTTTGCAAAAACCAGTGACGTTGTTTTTCACAGAGCTAAAATTTCAAAACCTGTTCTTTCTGTGTTTTTGTGTGTTCACTTGCCAACTTCAGTGTGCTCTTTCTCTTTGTTATAGGAACGTTGTAAAGAGAGTCTTTCACCATTTCTACTATCTTGAGAGTGTGATCTTGTGTAGATCAAACTGTGTGGGAGTGTGATCTTGTGTAGATCAAACTGTATAGTGTGAGATCGTGAGGGGATCGCTGTGTAGACGAAGTTCCGGCTTCCAAATCGGGTTGTGTAGTGGATTTCTCCTCGAGAGTGGGGAGCGGGGACGTAGGTCAGCGGACCGAACCTCGTTAACATATCGCGCGTCACAGGATAACGATTCCTTACCCTATCTCCTCTATTTTGATTGCATTAGATTTCTGTGGTTTGCTTGTCTTAATTTTATTGAATAATTATAGCCTCTTGACCCTAATCACCCCCCCTCTAGGGTGCAACATTTCCTAGTTGCATTAGGGTGCTTTTAGTACAGTGTTATCAGTAGGGGAGAGAGTGTTTGTTCAAGTTTAATGTTTTGGATATGAGAAGAGGAAGAAAGAGTTTGGTCCTGAGGCATTCTAACTTGGTTATTAACATGTTTTCCCGACCTGAATGTGCAGACTACTTGATCTTTAGGATTTGCAACTAGTTAACTCAAAAGTTTTCCTTTCTCGCTCACATTCATAGCACTAGCTGGAGGTCCTAGTTAAGTTTCTAGGCTAGCTATGACTTGAGTGTTTGAATTTAATATTTGACTTGTTATTTGCATAAAGAAGTTTAGAGTGTTGGATGAGTTGGTCAACATGATGGTGGTCTATGTAGATGCTTTTATCATGGCTTCTAGACCTTTCTCTAAGATATTAAATTATTTCTTATAGTTAGAACTCGGTGGAGCAAGATTTTTCATTGATTATGAAGAGGCTAATTTGCGTATGAAAGATTAAGTTGTGGATCATGAAAATTATTGTGATGTTGAAAGGACCCGTGTTTCCCTCTAAGAAATTGTAGAGTTGAAGCGAGAGTGATGTTTAGATTTTTTTTTTGAGAAATTTTCCAAATTTCATACAATGTTTGGTTAATTTTTCCAACCCGGATTATAAGTTAGAGAAAATGGATTATTTTTAAAGCGCTAGAACTCAACGTTTGTCTCATTAAGTGGTTGGTCGTTTCCTAAAAGAGGACGCTCCTCTGAAATATGAGCTAGAGATAGACAATCATGACAACCTGGAAAGAAAATTGCTTGATTTAAATAGGAGCTTGTTTCTTGGTCTCTACAGCTTGTAGCCGGCACAAGATCGTAGCCATCACAGCTTCAGAGGCTACTATCAACTCTAGAGATAAACCAGTAGATTTGGTGGAGGTAACTGATGAAATTGCTCTTTCATCATAGTATTCATATTGCATAACTTTCTCAAATAAATTTTCTAAAAATTCACATAATTCATCAACATTTTTCGTCATGAAATTCCTTGACATAAAGATCTTAAAGATGTCTTTAATGAATAATCAAATTCTTCATAGATAATTAGGCATAAATACCATTTATCTAAACCATGATGAAGAATATTGGTTAAGAAAATTCTTAACCTATCGAAATAACTTGCAGAATATTTCCCCAAAAATTCTCTACAAGACATAATGTTGTTCCTAACCTTTACCATTTTATGAATTGGCAAGAAAATTTTCACAAAACGGTAACAAATTCATCCCAAGTGGAGATAAAATTATGAGCAAGTTATAAAACCATTTCTTAGCATTATCCTTAAGAGCAAAGGGGACAAACTGAGCTTAATTGCGTTATCCGATAACTCTCTAATTAATTATAAGACAAACTTTATCAAACTCGGATATAAAAATATATGCATCTTCGGACTTATTTCCTAAAAATTTGGGAAGCATGCTTATGAAGTGAGGTCTAAGCTCATAACTCACACTAATAACATCTGAAAGTCTAATGCAAAATGTGATTACATTCCTAGTAGGAGAACGCATATCCTGAAAAACCAATAAATTCAAATTAGCCATTTCTTTTGACTCAGATTCAACAAAAACTAAAGAATTTGTATTATCCCTAAATTAAGCTTGCATACACTAATCAAAGTTCTTTTTTATAAAACCTAAGAAAAAGATTTAAACAATTTTTTATATATATTTTATTCTTGGAAAACTAAAAAGATCTAAATGGTTTTTATAAAAGAAAATGAGGGAGGAAAAAAAACCTAACTAAATAGATGAAAAGACGACCATTTGAATAATAACCCTTAATTTCTAGGGCTAAGCCTAAACTCCACTAGACGAGCTCCTAAATAAAAACTTCTTTACTGAAAACTTTTAAGTTTAATTGATCACTTAGCTAGGTAAGGATATTACTGGAGTGAGGTCAGAGATCATTTAAGACATTCATTCCTTACAGAGTGCTTTACGCAACCCTTAAATCTTACCCTAAATACCAATATCATCAAATAAACTTAAATCGATTCATTAAGAATTTCTTATTTTCTATTAAGCTTAAATCATTATGGGCTAACATCTTCTAAAGCTTTGATTTGTGTAATGATTAATACTTGATTTTAGGCTAAGGAATAGATGATAAAATCTCTCACCTATCTTGATTTGGGGCGTTTACCCTTAAAGTATTTTTCAAGTGTGTGCTCAAATCAAAATGTTCAAATCATTTTGGAGAATTTCTACTAACTACATGCAAATGCAACCCAAAGAATTAAAAGCACTTCAAGAGAATGTCAAAAGAATATTTTTTTTAATTAGATTGACACAAACAAATGACTATGAAAGAGAGCTCTTATTAGATTTTATTATCATTATTTAAGTGAATTGTGGATTTTATTATGGCCAGCAAGAGAATTTTTTTAATTGAATTACCTAATTGTCTCTAATTATGAAAAATCTAACTAGAGAGAGAAATTAAAAATCATAAGAAAGAGAACTTACCTTTGCAAGGGGTTGGGCTCTCCTGAAATAAATCTTCTTCTTCAACTTTTTAACCTTTTTCTAGCTCAATTTTTCACAATGAGACCCACAAATCAAATAATCAAAATAGAAAAAAAATCCTAACTATAAGCATCTTCCTTGGCCAAAAATTTGATGCAATCTAAAAAAAATGTTGCAAGTGCACAACTACAATGTGTAGCATGCAAGTGTCATCCTATGAGGAAGGAGTGTATTAAATAAGCCCTAAAGAGGTTCTTGAAGTATAAAAGAGAAGAGAGCGTGTAGAGTGTGGTCTGTGTGAGGTTTGTTGCAAATAAAAAGGCTAAAAACAAAGATTATGAGAGAAAGAGAAGATGCAAGTAAAGGAAAATAAAAAAATTGAAAGGAGAAGTAAATAAAGAGACGGAGTAAATCAAGCGAATAAACTAGAAATCTTGGATTGAATCCACAAATTAATTCCTATTTATATTTAAGAACTACTCTTTTTTAATTCTCATATTACTTAGAATTCTTAAGCATATATTACAAAGTTATTGAAAACAAGCATAACGTATCAAAAATATATTAAGCAATATTATCATCCATGAATACAAATAAATAATTAGATAGTAATTCTAGTATTTAGAAAGTATAAACCATCAAACCGTTTAAGATAAGTATATCCTATCGACCAATTATTAAAATAGATGATTATCCTAAGCATGATCAATTAAGCACAAAAAGAGAGTAATCCAAAAATTAAAAAGAAAACTAAAGTAGTTTCATCTAATCCTGAAAATCCTAAAGAAATTAGCTGCTCATATTACAAAAGAAAATAAATCTTAAATTATAAAGCATGAACAAAAAGCAAGGAGATAAAATCTAAACTACAAAGCAAGAATAAAGGGTAAGAAATTAAATTCTAAACTACAAAATATGAATAAAAAGTAAGAAATTAAAAATCTACTCAAGCATAAAATAAAAGTAGAAATAAAAATCTAATCTACATGAAATTAAAAAAAAAGAAATAAAATCCTAAACATGTAGTACTAAACAAAAAATAGAAAGGAGAAAATAAAAACTTACATTCAAAAGAGTTAGTCCTATGTGAAGCAAATCTTCATCATCAAAAGAGAAGAAGAAAATTAAAAAGAGAAAAATATATATTTATTACAAACTAAAATTTATAATTTTGAATGATTTGCTCAATTAAGAGTGTTGGCCTTCTTGTTTTGATGATGTTTAATAAACAATTTACCACTAATATTGTTTGTCTAGTATTTGTGTTTTCTTATTTATTATAGACAAACAACGTTGTTGGAGGATGGATGGAATAACGCTTCAATGATCATATCCAAA
>BQKN01064932.1:57221-97956 GCA_022839385.1 Asparagus kiusianus | reverse complement strand
TTGTAATACACTTGTACACCGAGTGAGGAGTGTGTGGTGAGAGTCGGGGGTCGTTCTAAGAGGAGTGGCATCGGTTGACGAGCCTAGGGAGAGATTATAACCGAGCACTTGAGGGAGACACGACTAGGTCCAACACTTGTGTGGGTGTAGAGTGTGATTGCAAGAGTGTCGATTGTAAAGTTTTCGGTTAGCTAGAAAACCGAGTGTGAGGTGTAAACGTTATTCGGGTGAACGTAGAAAACCCGGTTGTGATAGTGGAGTATCTCCTCGAGGTGAGGAGCGGGGACGTAGGTCGTGGGGACCGAACCTCGTAAACATATCCTTTGTTTGTGATTGCATTGGCGTACTTGTTTTCATGTTCATATCTTACATCGCCATTGTGTATTGCTTGTTGATCATTTTGCCCTATCACATTTGTAGTTATATTGTTTACCCCTTGTGTTAGTTTATATATCCTTACATATATATTATCATCATATAGGATATATCTCATTGTGTATATTGCATATTCTTGCACATAACTCATTGTATATCTATCTTGCAAGAATATATTTGTTAATTAGTTTTAATTGGCATATAATCGGATTAGATTAGCATAAGACCCTAATCACCCCCCTCTAGGGTCTAACAAAGAGTAGTTCATCTTTTCAAATGGAGATTTTATAAAAATATTTATATCCCTCACCCTCAATCTCTACTCCTATTTATAGTCTATAACAATCAACAACTTCAATAGTCTTGAGCTCCAAAAAATTAAAATTAGCAATTATTGAGTTGCTATTACAACCAAATGGATTAACTCATTGATTAGTTAATCGATCAGTTGATCGATTAGTTTGTAACATAATTTATTTTCTTGCGTTGACTTGTTGACTTAATTTCTTCTTGGTGTTTTGGGCTTTTTCGGTTTCTTCTAGGCTTCTAGTAAGCTTCAAGAAGAGGTATTTTGGTCTTCTTTGAGCACTTATTTGGTAAATTCTTTACTTCCTACAAATGTATAAAATAACAAATATTAGCAAGTATATTTTTATTCAATAAAATAAATAATGAGGGTATAAAATTTTAGTAAAATAGAATAATCAAAGGCCATCAGGGATAGGGAATTTCTCTAGGTTAAGGTTTAAGATGACACCCTTGATTTCATTTGGGGAGAAGGGCTTGTCCAAGCAGGAAACATCCATATTTGGAATGGGGTATAAATAATCCTAGTCCACAAAGAAGTATGATGTTGGTTTTTTTTAATATTGGACAAGAAGCTGTAAAAGGCATTTGGTTTTTCCATTCTAGTGCAGAGAAGGAGGCTGTCAGCAAAGATTTAGGAATAAAATTTCTCCTACTATGATTTGATGCAGACTTATGAAAACAACGGTGTTGAGATCGCCCTCCTTAAGCCAATTGATCTTGGCTCTCTGCTTCCAATAGATTTCCTCTTGGTTAGCAATGGAGTAATTTGTCTCTAATGGATCTTTTGAAAGCAAGTTTCCTCAGAGGAAAGAAATCTTAGATCTTCCAAAGGGTAAAGCCTATTTAAGGAGGAAAGAATTTTCTTCTTGGAAGAAGTGAGGGATTCAAAAACACATTTTTTCCATCACTTAATACGATATTTGATAAGTTTTAATTTGGAAGCTAGAAAACCTATAGGGTTACCCTCACATTTGAAAGATAGCCAACAATGGTGAATGAAGCCAACAATGGTGAATGAAGTGCGACGCCCATGTTTTTACACATGGCTGCAGTCCAAGGTGAACCAAGAGATATCAAACCTACCATGCACCCACACTGTGCAACAACACGTTTCACCATCACAATAATATCTCTCAAGTGGAATCAACAACAAGTGTAGGTACAAAACAAGCAAAATAAGGTAAATAAATGCATTAGACATGATGTAGAAAGAGATATCTAATAAATATAATCATGTCTCAATTGAAGAAGTTGAAAACAACTGAAGTCTGAAATAAATGTGAAGTATCTCAATATGAGTCAACTAAAAATAAACTAAGGCACACAGTCTTTACAAGATGAGATGCAAAACTCTAAATATCCGAAAAAAATATCAACTATGATGGACTCTCATCTACTAAACACATGTGACAGCGACTATGCTGGAAGGTCATCTTGTTACTCTCTGAAACTCTGAGCTGCTGCCTAAAAGGATTTGGACAAATAAAAAGAGAAACAATAAGAGTGTCAGAGTGCTACAGCAAGATCATCTCCATTCGCTCCCAGGGGAAGGGCTACTAGATGTGATGGAGGTTCTATCTATTAAGCATAGTCTACCTAGATCATTTATCATGTATCTAAATAGAATTAATATTTAGAAATCTACAACACGAGACATAGTACGTCGAGCAAAATAATCCAAATAAGGAAACCCTCATGTATATACCATATGTCTCAAATTGTAGATAACTAAATATCAATACCAAACTAAGAATAAACAATCTAAATAGAATTAATAATTAGAAACTCACAATACGAAACTGGTATGTCGAACGAAATAATCCAAATAATAAAACCCTCATGTATATACCATATGTCTCAAATTGTGAATCGCTAATTATCAAATCCAAACTAGGAATAAGGAAAGCAATACAAGGAAGTAAAGTCCTCACAAATATCGGACGAAAAATATCTTTCACTATCCTTCGGAAGATAATGTAAACAACTGCATATAATCCTACGTACTTATAAGAGTAAAGTACCTCAGTCATATATAACTTAGTGATGAGTCATGTTCATAATGGTGTCTACCAAGACTCTGGCTATCAGATAATTATCACAATGCAAATCCTTGCAAAGTTTAAAATTCATCCCATTATCATGTGGGACAGACTACCAAATCGGTATCCTAATAGTGTACACGGCTCATTAGTCTCATCGCATCAACGTGTGGGACGGACTACCAAATCAAGGCATCATAGGTATACGGCTCACAAGCCTCATCGCATCTACGTGCGGGATGCACTACTAGATCAAGCATCCTAAAACCCGACTCAATAGCATGTACTAATGGTATATCGACGCACTATCTCAATTAGTACTGAACGGTGCTCATCAATGATATCTATACATGTATATAATGTTTAAATAACTCATATCTCCTGTGTAATCGAAACAATAACTGTATTAATCCTATTTGGGATACCCATGTGTATGCTACGACACTATACATGTATACTCATGATTGTATGTGTATCATCGTGCGCCTCCAACCACGCATTCAAAAAAAATGTGTAAAAACAACACTTAAAACAAAAGAGAACACAGGTTGGTTGACCGCCTTTAGGGCGTCAGTCGACCGAGAGCAACCCTACACACAATGGGCATGCTCGGAGCCTCACAGGTCGACCGACTAGTCTTGGTCGGTCGACCGGCCAGAGAGAAACATACAAGTTTAGGTTTCTGATATTTTATAAATTTATTTAAAAACTTATTTTTATCAACATGAGGCATATAACAAGATTAAATCTTTCATAATTACTTAACAGGAATTAACTCATCATGATATAAACACTTGAATTAAACTAATTAGGGTTTAACATTCTAATTAATTAAATTTTCTCAAATAACCTAATTTATAAATATGGTTAAGTAAACATGATAAATTCTAAATATTGAACAGATATAAATTCATTTAAACATACTCACATCACTTAGGTATCATCAACCTAGGGTTTAGACCTCTTTAATTAGCAAAAAAAACTCAAATAATCTTTAAACTAGGGTTTAAACATGATTTAAGCATGATTAACAAGTTAAAAATAAAATTAAATATAACCCTAATGATCATGATCATCAAACTAATATAAACAGTAACTAAAACTATAGATTTTCACATTAGTTTAGAGATTAACATCATAAATTAAGATTTTAAAACATCGGGTTAAGCTTAAACATGAGATTCATCAATTAAACATATTAAATCTTAAATTAACTACATGGAAAGGTTTGGAGGAAGATGATCTTGCCTCAAATGTCATGTTGAACTCCTGAACACGTGCGTGCAAGATCCCTCTTCACCAAAGTCGCAAAATCTCGCTTTCCTCTCAACAAACGCCTCAAGAACTCTTCTAAATCTCACAAATTATGATTAGGATTTGAGAGTGAGGAAGAGTGGCTACTAGGGTTTGGAATACTAATGAAAAAAATATATTTTTCATGTATAAACACGTATATATATAACTGCAAACCCGAATTAAAATAGCCCAAACCCGAAACAAGAAATCTAGTCAGACTGGGAAAATCATCTTTAGTATTCTGGTTATATCTTTCACTTCTAATCTCGGAATAAGGTGATTTAAGATACGTTGGAAATCTATTGAATATATCTACAACATTTATCTTTTGAGTTTTTCCAGATTTGAACTATATCGGTGTGTAATGCTTATATACTCTTAAGTAGTTATTTTTTTAGATTTCTTTTTTTGTGCATGTTTAACCTTTGTATACTCTCATATGTACTCTTAATTGATCTTAAATCAATTGTTAGCATAATCATTCATTAATAAATGATATTCATCATAATTAGATCTCATTTATCAATATAATTCACACTACTTTTCAAAATTTACGGGGTTTTACATTCACCACCCCTAAAAGAATTTCATCCTCGAAATTCCACAATCGTATCTTAGAGATTAATAATATGAGAAAAGCACGATGAGGGGGTAATCTAGACAAAGAAACCCTCCTGTACATATCTTGTACCATTAATCCCCATATATAAAACATAAGCAATATTTACACTTAAAAATCTAGAATGTAAATACTCTCACTTAACTCCTAACTAAACGGAACTAGTACGTCGGACGAAAAATCCTAACAAAGAACCCTCATATATATATCATGTGTTTCGAATGATTAGGAGCTAAGTGTTAATACCCCTATTCCACCGTTAAATATAAATATGACTATGGAAAATAATTATAAACACAAGAAATTTATAACCAATCATTTTACCTACTCAAACAGGTATGGGTAGTCACGACGCATATCCTCTTAACGCTCCCAAAAAGCTTCCTCAGCTCCTTTCCGGTTCCATTGAACTTTAACTAAAGGTATCACTTTGTTTCTAAGTCGTTTGTCCTCCCTGACAAGAATGCAAACTGGGATCTCAATGGTGGTCAAATCATCATAAAGCTCAATCTCCGGTACGTCCAATACTCACTGTTGCTCCTCGTCACGTAAATGCTTCTTGAGCATTGAAACATGGAAAATGTTGTGTATACTAGACATTGATGCTAGAAGATCTAGCCGATACGAAATGGCTTCAATGCTCTCAACAATCCAGAATGGGCCAATATACTCGGGGCAAGCTTTCCCCGTCTACCAAATTGCTAAACTCTCTTCATCGGCGATACATTTAATAAAACATAGTCCATAACTTGGAACTCTAGCGGTCGTCGCCTCTAATCTGCGTAGCTCTTATCCTGACTCTGCGCTACAAGCATACACGAATTAGTACTACCTTCTCTATAGTATGTCTTACAAGCTCCAGTCTAAGTAACAAGTTGTCCTCCGGTTCAGCCCAACAAATCGGAGATCTACAAGGCCTCCCATATAACGCCTCATACGGTGTCATACCTATAGTCCCTTGATAATTGTTGTTATAAGCAAACTCAATCAAATGGATGTGATCCTCCCAACTCCCCTGGAAATCAATGATACATGCCCACAGTATGTCCTCTCACTTGGTTGACTCTCTCTGTTTGTCCATCTGTCAGCGGGTGGAAAATATTATTATACGATAGCTTGTTGCCGAAAGAATTCTAGAAGCTCCTCTAGAAATGCAAAGTGAATATTGAGCCTCGATCAGATACAATTGTCTATGAAACTCCATGTAGTCTCATGATTTCCTGGATAAAAATCCTCACATAAGTCTCCGTCGTGTGTGTCGTCTTCACCGGTATAAAATGCACTGACTTCGTCAATCGGTCTACAATCACCCAAATTGAATCATTCCCTTTATTAGATTTTGGTAAGCTTATAATAAAATCCATGAAAATATCCGTCCACTTCCACTCGGGAATGGGTAAAGGTTGTAAGGTTCCCACGGGTCTCTGATATTCTACATTCACTTGCTAACAGGTAAAGCACTTAGGTACATACTCCGCAATCTCCCTAAGCATGCCGTTCCACCAAAAATATCTCTTCAGGTTCTTGTACATTTTGGTTGTGCCTGGATGTAATGTGTACCAGGTGTGATGCACCTCGTCAAATAAGTCCTTCTTCAGCTACGGATTATTCAGCATGACTAACTAGCCCTTCATTCGAAGACCTTCATCTGCTCCAACGGTCCAATCAGCCTTAGGCTCTTTAGAAATCTCCTCCTTTTGGGTTTGAATCCAAGAGTCCTCTCGTTGAGCTCTAACCACCCAATCAGTCCAAAATGGTTGTACGGATGAAGCTCCCAAAAATGTGCTGCTCCTGCCAATCTCCAGCCTGCTAAGGGTGTGAAGATCTTGATACAACGAGCATCTCAAAGCCGAAATCTAATGTCGATGCTTCCTGCTCAACGTGTCTGTTATGACATTCGCCTTCCCCGGATAGTACTGAATTACGAACTCGTAATCTTTAATAAACTTGACCCATCGGTGTTGTCTCTGGTTGAGTTCCTTCTGAGAAAAGAGGTACTTTAGGCTCTGGTGATCCGTGAACAGCTCAAACTATACCCCATAGAGGTAATTCCTCCACATCTTCAGTACGAAGACCACTACTGCTAACTCCAAGTCATGTGTGGAATAGTTCTGTTCATGAGTCCTCAATTGTATCAAAATGTAAGCTACTATTCTCTAGGTCTGCATCAAAATACCTCCTAGACCCGATAACGATGCATCCGTGTAGACGACAAATGTCTTATCACTGCTCGAGATGATCAACACCAGCGTTTTAGTCAAGTTAGCCTTCAAGGTTTCAAAAGCT
The DNA here is from genome assembly GCA_022839385.1 of Asparagus kiusianus. Lineage (NCBI taxonomy): Eukaryota > Viridiplantae > Streptophyta > Magnoliopsida > Asparagales > Asparagaceae > Asparagus > Asparagus kiusianus. The sequence goes on along the minus strand of BQKN01064932.1, from coordinate 91,032 downwards.
TCATGGTACTCCGTGCTCTAAATAAACTGTACACCCTTCTTCGTAAGGTGTGTAAGTGGCGACTCAATCTTTGAGAAGTCCTGAATGAACTTCATATAATAGCCGACCAAATCTAAGAAGCTACGAATCTCTATAATGGTCTTCGGCGGCTCCCAATCAAGTAATAACTCTACCTTAGTTGGATCTATATGTATGCCCTCCTTGCTGATAATATGGCCTAAAAATCTGACCTCGGATAGCTAAAACTCACACTTGCTAAACTTAACATACAACTGGTACTCCCATAAAGTATGCAATGCCAATCGAAGATGTTGTTCATGCTCTGTCTTTGATCTCGAATAGATAAGGATGTCGTCGATGAATATGATCATGAACTGGTCCAAATATGAAAACAAAACCCGGTTCATCAAATCCATGAATACTGCGGGTGTATTGGTCAGCCCAAATGGCATGACAAGGAACTTGAAGGACCCATATCGAGTTAGAAAGACAGTTTTGGGAATATCTATCTCAAGAACCCGTAACTAATGATAGCCAGAACAAAGATCAATCTTCAAGAAATACTATGCTCCCTGCAACTAGTCGAATAAGTTACCAATCCTCGGTAGTAGATACATGTTTCGGATGGTGACCTTATTCAACTCACGATAATCTATCCATAAGTGCATACTATCATCCTTGTTCTTCACGAAGAGGACTAGTGCTCCCCATGGAGAATAACTCCGGCGAATAAAACCATGAGACAAAAGCTCATCTAGTTGAGTCTGTTGCTCCCTCATCTCAGTAGGTGTCATACGATAGAGTGCTTGGGATATCAGTGTTGTGCCCGACTATAACTCAATGCAGAACTCAACCTCTCTCATAGGAGGTAACCCAAGTATGTCTTGAAAGACATCCTGATACTCCGAGATGACTCTAGTCTCGCATGAATCAGCACTCTGATCCCTCAGCATCACCTCCTCGATATACGCTATGTATGACTCTGTAAACTAGTTGCCTTGTGAGGTTGCAACAATCAACTTAGACCCATCAGACGCTCGCAAGTTGACTATTTTAGCAAAACAGTTGATACTGACATAGTAGGATGATAGACAATCCATACCGAGAATGATATTGAAATCTGACATCCGCAAAATGATCAAATCAATGATAAACTCAGACTCATCTAGACTGATGACACATATTCTACATATACTCTCTAATAGGAACACCTCGCCTAAAGGAGTAGAGAATAGTAATGGTACATCTAAGGGATGTGCTACAAGCTGAAGCCTATCCATGAAGGTATGAGAAATAAAGGAATGCGAAGCTCCTAAATCGAACAAGATTTGAGCTAGGAAGGAGTTCACTAAGAAAGTACCTTCCACTATGGCTCCACTCGCACCATGGTCATGTGGAACGACTATATAAACCCTATCGGTGGTTGAAGACTACGGTGCTGAAGGCGGTAGAACATATGGGACTATTTGTCCCTAAAGAATCTCTTAGATGGTGTGTATCTGACCTGCTGGCCCCTTAATCCTCATAACTGTCGGCGGTGCCTCGATCCTCTACTACTGACCATAATCGCGACCCTATGACTGCTGACCCTAACTACGGTTCTGTTGTTCGTGTCCACATCCCTACTGCTGGCCCTGGCCTCTGCCCTGTCGGCCTCCTACTGCGATAATCCTTCACCCTATGACTGATCTTGTTACATTTGTAACATGCACCTTGAATCCTTCACTACTGTGGCGTTCTAAAATCATGTTGTGACCCCTTCTTAGAAGGTCCTTGCTGTTGGTGATGAAAATCCTTACCCCAATGCTGGGGTCCTCCAGGTCCTACAAAAGGTCTCTTGCCCTTGCCCTTGCCCTTATCATCATATTGTCTTGCCTTAGTACCACCTTCCTCGGTCTTCTGAAATATTACAGTCTCTGTTTTCTACGAAATAGCGGCGTCAGCTACCTCTCGAATTGAGCGGAATCGTCTAGAAACAAGGTAACGGCGAAGGCTTGGTCGAAGCCCCATAAGAAACATTTGAGCCTGACGCTCTCCGGTCTGCCACATACCCATGAAGTGAAGTAAATTCATAAATCTGCTCTCATGGTCAGCTACGATCATGTCTCCCTACTCCAGTCTAGATAGCTCTAGCTCTTTCCCGACCCTTGCCGCGGAAGAGATGTACTGCTCATCGAAAAAGTAAACAAAATCTTCCCAAGTGAGTACCATTCGGTGTTCTGGGGTGAATCAAAGCCTATACCATCCTCCGGCATCATCCTTAAGGCTGAAAGCTGCTAATCTCTGCTTCTTCACTAAATCAACGTCAAGTAGATCGAGAATATTCCCCACGTCTGCATTCCACTTGTGGGCTACTAGTGAGTCTGATGATCCCTGGAATTTCGGTGCCCTCATCCTCTGGTACCATTCAACTAGACGGAGCCAAGTCTCCTACTCTGCGGTTCTATCGGCAACTGGTAGTGGTGTAAGTCTTGGTGTACCCTCTGGGGATTCCTTTGTGATAGGTATAGCTGGAGTCACTGGTGGTGGCACTACAAGTGGTGGTGGTGCTGGTGAGATCTAGTTTGCCACTCGCTCCTCGAGCGCTGCTAGCCTAGCTGCTATTGGCGCCATGAGGTCAATCATATACTACAGAGCCTGCTGCGGTTCAGGTCGAGCTTGCTACTGCTCGGGTGGAGCCTACTTCTACTCAGGCTCTGGCTCATCATGCCTAACTCTTTGTGTACAAGATCCTCTCTGTCCACGTCCCCGTCTGGCCATCTATACATTTTAGGAAGAGAGTTTATAAGACATAGTAATGAGACCTTAGGCAAAAGGCATAAATATAACTCATAACAATAAGAAATACGTATCACATATCTTTCACGCAAATACTTTATAATCAAAGTAAAATAGTTATCTTAAAAAAATTTCCTTTTCGAGATATACGTAAAAATACGTCCCCACTCATTCTAGAAATTCCTAACGGACTCTATACATGAATCCTAAAAAACTATATTCTAGCTCCACGACTCGACACAAGATGATCCTAAGGATGCTAGTTAGAGCTCTGATACCAACTGTGACGCCCATGTTTTCATACATGACTGCAATCCAAGGTGAACCCGGAGATATCAAACTTGTCATGCACTTACACTGTGCAACAACACGTTTTACCATTACAGTAATATCTCTCTAGTGGAATCAATAACAAAGTGTAGGTAGAAAGATTTATCTAATAAATATAATCACGTCTCAACTGAATAAACTGATTATAACTGAAAACTAAAATAAATGTGAAGTATCTCAATATGAGTCAACTGAAAATAAACTAAGGCACACAGTCTTTACAAGATGAAATACAAAACGTTAAATGTCCAAAAGAAAATATCAACTATGGTGGAGTTTCATCTACTAAAGTCATATGACGGTGACTATGCTAGAAGTATGTCATCCTGCGGCTCTCCGGAACTCTGAGCTGCTACCTAAAAGGAATTAGAAAAATAAAAATAGAAATAACAAGATCATTAGAGCGCTATAACAAGATCATCTCCATCTACTCCTAGGGGAAGGGCTACTAGATGTGATGGAGGCTCTATCTATTAAGCATAGTGTATCTTGATCATGTACTCTGTATCTAAATGGAATTAATATTTAGAAACCTATAACACGAGACGTAGTACATCAAGCGAAATAATCCAAATAAGAAAACCCTCATGTATATACTATATATCATAAATTGTAGATAACTAAATATCAATACCAAACTAAGAATAAACAATCTAAATAGAATTAATAATTAGAAACTCACAACACGAAACTGGTACGTCGACCGAAATAATCCAAATAAGGAAACTTTCATGTATATACCATATATCTTAAATTGTGAATCGCTAATTATCAATTCCAAACTAGGAATAAAGGAAAGCAATACAAGAAAGTAAAGTCATCACAAATATCAGACCAAAAATATCTTCCACTATCCTTTGGAAGATAATGTAAACAACTACATATAACCCTGCGTACATACAAGAGTAAAGAACCTCGGTCATATATAACTCAGTGATGAGTCATGTTCATAATGGCGTCTATTGGATATCATGTTCACATGGTATAATTTTGATGATAACAATTTATTCATAATATGAATAACTATGTGTATTATTGTGCACTAACATTTTAATATTGTTATCAACATGAACAAGTGCAAGATGAGTTCAAGGCATCATGAAGTAAAGAAGATGAAGAGCTTATACATCAATGTAATTTTTACATTTTCTTTACTTCGAAAAATTGTACAAGCCTTGATCTCTTACACATACACACACATAGAGATTAGAACACATTAACACAGGCTTAATGTGTTGGTTAACAATAGAAACCCCCTATGTTAACCATTAGAGTATTTAGTCAATTAATGAGTCTTAAAATATTTCATACATAACATTTTGAATCCTTAATAGTCGAATAATTAGACTAGTAGTCGACTACTGAAGTCATAGATCAATATATAAGTTTCTGAAATATTACAGAGTAGTCGACTATAACTGATTATAGTCGACTACTTAGCTTCGAATTTTGAATTCCAGACTTTCTGTTTTACAGAGTAGTCGACTAATGACCATTATAGTCGACTACTAAGCAGTTTTGCAGACTTCACATAATGAGAATTAACATAGAGTAGTTGATTACTTTGTCTAGTAGTCGACTACAGATACAGTTTTTCTGTATATCTAAATTTGAATCTGAAATTATATGTAGCCGTTTATATCCGTTTATTTGGTTTTAAAAATTGTCTTTTCAAGGGATACAAATAGGTTATAAGTTCAAAATTTTGGCACATTGATTCCTATCCATAAACTTTAACATTTTGTGCATTTTCAAGAGTTCAAAATTCAGATTTTTGCCTAAGTGTTGAGAAAAATCAATTTCTGAAATAGCATTTGATCTTCATCCTATATACATCTTATTTAGGCAATTTCCAGAGATTAAAAAGTTCCTAAAGCCACTACAATACATCACTATACATTCAAGGCTTATAGGAATTATGTTCTTTCAAGAAAAGTATTCTCTTGGGTGTGAGAGGTGTAATCTCTTGGTGAAGAGATTGGGTGTAATTTGTAGGGACTTGCAAATTGATCAGGTTTGCTATTTTGATTTTATAAGTTTTTCAAAATCATAGTAGAACTCTCAAGCGGGATTTGCTTGGGGACTGGATGTATACCTGGGAGGTGGAACCAGTATAAAATTCTGTGTTTATGATTATGATTTTCTGTGATGATTCTTTCTTCTTTACAAATTATAATCTTCTTTGCATAAATTTTTTAAAGAAACACTATTCACCCCCCTCCCCCTCCTCCCCTCTAGTGTTTAAGTGTTATTAGGTCAGATCCTACATTTGGTATCAGAGCAAGGTTGAAGAATGGCATCAACATCGGATTCAACTTCAAAATTTAAGGAAGGACATTCTATAAATCGTTCGCTAATGTTTGATGGACTAAACTACAACTATTGGAAGTGTCGAATGAGGATTTATCTCCAATCAATTGGCTACGAACTTTGAAACATTGTGGAAACAAAATATGAGAAGCCAACCACTCCTTTCACAGAATGGACTACATCTCAAAGAAACAATGTAAACTTGGATTCTAAAGCAATGAATGCCTTATTTTGTGCTCTTGAGAAGAATGAGTTCAATAGGGTGTCAACGGCCACATCCGCATATGATATTTGGCACACACTCAAGGTAACTCATGAAGGTACAAGTAAGGTTAAAGAATCTAAAATTCTTGTTCTTGTACACAGATTCGAATTATTCAGAATGAAGGAAAACGAGACCATTTGAGAGATGTTTACAAGATTCACCGATATCATAAATTCTCTCATCGGTCTTGAAAAAGAATTTACTCAAGTGGAAATAGTACAAAAGATCCTCCGTTCTCTTACTCTACAATGGGAAAAGAAAGTTATCGTAATAGAAGAAGCAAATGACTTATCAACTCTTACGGTAGAAAATCTCATTGGAAATCTCATGGCCTATGAAGTCCAAATTGAAGATGGAAAGAATGAGGATGAAACAAAGAAAAAGAAAGTGCTTGCATTCAATACTACTTCGGATAAAGAAAATTTGGATGATGATGAAGAAATAAGCATGTTTGCACGCAAATTTAGAAAATTTATAAAACGAGGTAAGTTTAAATCAAAGAATTCAAATTTAAATAACTTACTTTGTTTCAAATGTAACAAACCAAGACATATGAAGAAAGATTGTCCATTGTTGAAAAATAAGCAAAAATCAAATTACTTCAACAACTTCAACAATATTCAAAGCAACAAGAAAAGGAAGGCTTTGGCGGCTACATGGGATGACAGTGATGATTCATCTTCTGATGAAGAAATTAAAGAAAATAAAAGTGCTCATATGTGTTTAATAGTACAAGATAAAGTAAGTGATAATGAAGAACTTTTAGATACTTTCAATGAATTATATGAAACTTTTTTGAAATTAAAGACTTCACATAACTTTCTTAAAGGTGAAAATAAAAGATTATTTGAAGAAGTTTCTGATTTTAATTCTTCCACTTCTTTTAATTCTCAAATAATTTAATTAAAAGAGGAAAATAAATCAATGCTTAAAGAAAATCATGTTTTGTCAAATGAGAATGTTTATCTAAAATCGGAATGCAATAATTTAAAAATTCGCATTAATATTTTAGATAAAGATGTTTGTTCTATTAAATTAAAATATGATGATATATGTTTGAATGTTAGTATATTTAATAAAGGTAAAGAAAATCTTAATAGTTTACTTTTATTTTAAAAAGAATCTCAAAAGACAAAAGATTTGGGTTTTCATGTTAATAATAATATTTCTAAGAAAACTACTTTTGTAAAACCAATTTGTAAGGTGCATGAACATAATATTAAAAATAATGCTTTATATGAAAAGAAATCAAAATACTTATCTATTTGGATTCCTAAGGAATTAACTCCTTTAAAGAAAAATTGTTATATTTCTAATTTCATTAAAAATGTTTGTTTATCAAAGAATTATTTAGGTAAATCAAACTCTTTATGGGTTTGGTTTCCTAAAGGCTAATTTCATGGACCCAACATAGCATGGGTACCAAAATTATAAATGTTTATCATTTCAGGTGCCTAAGAAAAACAGGTGGATTTTGGATAGCGGATGCTCTAAATATATGACTGAAAATATACAATTATTGTCATCTTGTCAAAATAAGGATGGTGGTACCGTCACTTTTGGAGTTAACAACAAAGGAAAGGTCATCGGTATTGGAATGAGCGGTAATCCAAATAAACCTATTATTGATAATATTTTATTAGTTGATGCTCTTAAACATAATTTATTTAGTATAAGTCAACTTTGTGATAAAGGTTTTAAATTTGTTTTTAAAAAAGAATCTTGCTTTATTTATGATATTGATATGATTACTATTCTTTTTAAAGGACATAGAAAAAATAATATATATGTTTTATCAATGAGGAATATTTCTAATGAACATTATCTTCTTGCATCGTCTAATTATTCTATTTTATGGCATAAACGTTTTGGTCATGTTAATTTTAAACATATTTCTAAAATTTCTAAGAATAATTATGTTAAAGGCTTACCCAAGATCTCTTATAAAGATAATTTTTGTGATGCTTGTCAACAAGGTAAAATGCATAAATTTTCTTTCAAATTTAAAAATGTTGTATCTACAAGTAAACCACTAGAATTTGATTTATATTGATCTTTTTGGTCCTTCTAGAGTGGAATCATTAAATGGAAGTAGATATACATTTGTACTTATTGATGATTTTTCAAGATTTACATGGGTAATTTTTCTTAAAAATAAAAATAATGCTTTTAATGAGTTTTTTATCTTTTGCAAAAGAATTCAAAAACAAAAGTCTCTTTTAATCATTACTGTACGTAGTGACCATGGAGGAGAATTTGAAAATGAACTTTTTTGCAAATTTTATGATAAAAATGGTATTTATCACACTTTTGCTTTTTCTCGAGCTACTCCACAAAATGGTATAGTAGAAAGGAAGAATAAAACTTTACAAGAATGTTCTAGAACCATGTTGTGTGATTGTAACCTACCAAAATATTTTTGGGCAGAAGCTGTCTCTACAGCATGTCATGTACTAAATAGAATATTATTAAGACCTATTTTAAAGAAAACACATTATGAATTATTTTATGATAAAAATCCTAAAGTTTCTTATTTTAAAGTATTTGATTGTAAATGTTTTATTTTAAACACAAAAGATAATTTGGACAAATTTGATTCCAAATCTGACGAAGGAATCTTTGTTGGATATTCTAATCATAGCAAAGCTTATAAAATATATAACAAAAGAACCTTAGTCATTGAAGAATCTATGCATGTTTCTTTTGATGAGAATTTTACAAAAACACCTATTATTTTAAATAATGATGATGATTTATTTGATTCTATTCATGATATTCCAATGCTAGATATTTCAAAAGATGATAATTTACAAAATGATTTACCAAAGGATTTTGTAGAAGTTAGAAATCATCCACATGATTTGGTTATTGGTAATATTTTTGATAAAATCACTACTAGATCTCATTTCAATTTGATTGCTCATGTTGTTTTTATTTCTATTATTAAATCTAAAAATATAAAAGAAGCTTTACTTGATGATTTTTGGATAATTGTTATGCAATATGAATCTAAAAATAATATTTGGGATCTTGTACCTAGACCTCAAGATAAGTCCATTATTAGAACTAAATGGATATTTAGAAATAAATTGGATGAATCTGGACAAGTTGTTAGAAACAAAGCCATATTGGTTGCACAAGGATATAATCAAGAAGAATGTATTGATTATGATGAAACATATGCACCAGTTGCTCGTTTAGAATCTATAAGAAATTTACTTGTATTTGCATGCTTTATGAATTTTAAATTATATCAAATGGATGTTAAAATGCTTTTTTAAATGGTTTTATTAAAGAAGAAGTTTTTGTAGAACAACCTCCAGGTTTTAAAAATGAAAGTTTTCCAAACTATGTTTTTAAACTTAAAAAGGCTTTGTATGGTCTAAAACAAGCACCCCGTGCTTGGTATGATAGATTAAAAAATTTTCTTTTAACTTCTGGTTTTGAAATAGGAAAAGTTGATTCTACACTTTTTATAAAGAAAATAAATAAAGATATACTATTAATTCAAATATATATAGATGATATAATATTTGGTTCTACTAACGATAATCTTTGTCAAGAATTTGCAAAGACTATGCAGGATAAATATGAAATGAGCCACATGGGTGAACTCAATTTTTTTCTTAGACTACAAATCAAATAATTAAAGGAAGAGATTTTCATCAACCAAGGCAAGTATATTAAAGATTTACTCAAACGCTTTGGAATAGAAAATACAACAAGTAAACCAATACTAATGAGTACAACTATATCTCTTGATAAAGATAAAAATGGTAAGAATGTTGACCAAAAGTTATATGGAGGTATGATTGGTTCACTTCTTTACATTACTGCAAGTAGGCTTGATATTATGTTTAGTGTATGTTTATGTGCTAGATTTCAGTCTAATCCTAAAGAATCACATCTTAAAGCTATAAAAAGAATTTTTAGATACTTAAACAATACTACAGATTATGGTTTATTTTATCCTAAGAATAGCACATTTGATTTAGTATCATATAGTGATGCTGATTTTGCAGGATGTAAATGATCTGATAGAAAAAGTACAAATGGTACATGTCATTTTCTTGGACATTCACTTGTATCTTGGTTTAGTAAAAAGCAAAATTCAGTATCATTATCAACTACTGAAGCAGAATATATTACGGCTAGTCTTGCAGGTGCTCAAGTTCTTTCGATGAAACAAACTTTATCTGATTATGGTATAGTTCTTCCCATGTCATCAATAATGTGTCACAATACTAATACCATTAATTTATCTAAAAATCCTATTCAACATTCACATACAAAACATATTAACATAAGACATCACTTTTTACATGATAATGTACTAAAAGGAGTTATTTCTTTAGATTTTATTTCAATCGATAAACAAATTGCTGATATATTAACAAAACCTTTAAAAAAGAAATATATGTTAAATTAAGAAGAGAATTAGGTATATGTTCTTTGGAAGATTTAAACTAAGTTTTAAAATCAATATATATGCATATTCAGTCTTAATAGTCGACTAATCAAGTTAGTAGTCGACTACATGCACAAGCATTGCATATAAAACATTTTGTTGATTACAGTGTAGTCGACTAATTTGACCTATAGTCAATTAGTCTGAGTTAAATCTGAAATCTAGAATTCTGTTGATTAAAGTATAGTCGACAAATTTGACCTGTAGTCGACTATTCTGAGTTAGATCTGAAATCCAAAATTTTGTCGATTACAGTGTAGTCGACTATTTTTCTTAGTAGTCGACTACATGCACAAATTTTTCACACTTACAGTTTTTGAGCATATTGGATTTTTTACTTATCAAATCCAAAACCCAATACCCATTACATTTAAGTGAACTTCATCTCAACCACTCTTTTAAAACCTGATCAATCTTAGACCTATATCAAATTCTATTTAGATCAAATCTTAACCATGCATTTGATTTTGTTTATCAAATCTTGACCATACATTTTTAAGTTACAAAAACTACCCTAAATCCTAAACTACCCACTCTCTCACACTCCATACACAGATCCCTCTTCTTCCCCACTTCAGAACCCACCGAATCCAGGTTAGGGCATCATTAATCTTTTATTTTCTTAAAAAATTTCCATCAAGTTCTTTGTTTTCTTTAGTATTTCAGTTCTTGGAGTCGACTACAACCATTATTGGTCGACCACTACATGTATCTCTAGGGTTCTCAACAGTTTGGTAAGTTCTTCATCTTGATCTTTCTAAGTTCTTGTTTTTTGAATTATCATGTGTAAAGCAAATAAGGCTAAGCACGTTCATACAAATGTTAATGATGAAATCATTATTTACTTAAAAAGTCCTGATTTACTTGAAGAATTAACAATATATCTACCTTTGAAGTTCTTCCAGGACGTTTTGTAAAATTATATGATTTCATCTCTTGGAACTTTAGTTCATACTTTGAAAATGTGGGATTGCTTGAGTTATTTTCATCCGAAAATAAAAGAACCCACTTATCCTTTTTTAGTTCAACTGTTCTTCACAAATATCACTCGTGTAGGAACTATTAGCGGAACTAAAAAATTAACTACACTTGTGAAAGGGAAAAAAATTATATTGACTTCTAAATCAATTGGAAAAAATTTTAACATTCCCTTCAAAGGTGTATTTCTTAGATCAATCAAAATGAATGATGCAAATTTGCTATCCAATCATATTTTTCTTCCGGGTTATGGTAAACCTTTAAATAATTCAAATAAACTTCGTCCAATTCCTCGTTTTATTGCTCGATTATTAGCCTATAATATGTTTCCAAAAAGTGGGATTTTTTATTTTATTTTCCTAGATTTAGCAAAAGCCTTATATGCTATAATGGGGAATATCCTGTTAGCCCTTATGTTTTGATGATGATTTACAACCACCATTATCGATACTAATTGCTTATTGAGTAATATTATAGATAATATAAATACCAAGCTAGTTAGTACCATTTATGGAGGATTGGATGGAATATGAGCTACAACGACGATATCTAAAGGAGGAGGAGGAAAAGTAATGAAGTAATGTTTATCAAGAACACTAATCGCTATGAGAAGCTTCATCTATTCTAAAGCAATATCAAGACTCAAGAAATGTATTTCTATGTGAGAGATATTTGCTATTTTTATTTTCTCTCTAGTGCTAAAATATAGGCAAGTAGTTATAGATTTCATTTGAAGCTATTGGGATATCACACACACATTTTCATACTCATAGTTTTGACAGTTTTATCAAAATATAGTTTTTCACAAGTATGAGGACCTATTCGCAAAATTTCTTTTCAAAACAGTTTATTTTTAGTGTTAAAAACATTTTACAAAGTTATACAAATTTTTGAAATCATTTGAGTATTATTAAAATTTTATAAAGTGTCAAAAAACAGTCTTTATAAACACGTATCAGCTGTGTCAGTTCGCGGTCGACCGTCACAGTCGACCACGCCAGTGTACTTCCCTCAGGAGCTAGCAGAAAGATGTGTGGTCGACCATGGCGGTCGATCGCCTCTATTACAGAGAGCTCGGGACTTTCTACGGTCGACCGTCACGGTCGACCGAACTGATTACAGAAACTTTCTAGAGTTCTCATGGTCGATCGTGACGGTCGACCATAGCCTTTACAGAAACTTTTCTCAGCTTTGAAAACCTACATGGTCGACCATGAAATTCTCACGGTCGACCACCGATCGCCTAACGGCTCTTTTTGGTACAGAATCAGAAAATCTGATTCTTTGATTTTTGGAAGATTTGGTTGGGGATTCTGACTGCTGTTCTTCTTCCTATTTAAACCCTCATATCCCCCTTCTTCAGTTTACCTAAGCTCATTGCAAATCCTTTGTGTGTTGTTTACTGTTTTCAAAAGAGCCCAAATTTTCATTCCTGATCTTTACTGTTTTCTAAGTTCACATCCCAAGCTTCAGGTGCAATCTTTCTCCTTGCTATAGGGCTACTGTAAAGAGAGAGATTTTACACTATTTACTACTGTTGTGAGCTAGATCTCGTGGAGATCAATTGTGTGGGTGTGAGATCTTGTGGAGATCGTTGTGTAGAAGAAGTTCTGGCTTCCAAACCGGGTTATGTAGTGGATTCTCCTCGAGAGTTGGGAGCGGGGACGTAGGTCAGCGGACCGAAACTCGTGAACACATCGCACGTCACTTGGATAACGTTTTCTTACCCTATCTCTTTTACTTTGGCTTTTAATTTTGTGGTGTATTGTTTGTCATAATTTTTATTGCACCATTATTGCCTTAAGACCCTAATCACCTCCCCCCCTCTCTCCCCTCTAGGGTCCAACACTTGGTATCAGAGCTTGGTCTCTATAGTTGTTTTTGGTCCAACCATCTTAGAGGAAAGATCCAATGGAGGCTTCATTGAATGTGCATATGCTTGAGGGACAATCCACCACTAGACCCCCACTCTTCACCAGCAGTAATTTTGCCTATTGGAAAGCTAGAATAAGGATTTACCTTCGTTGCATTGATCTTGACATCTTGGATATCATAGAAAAGAAATATGTAGAAAAGTCCAAGATTAGTACCATGACTGATGGAGAAAGACTCCAAGCTAATCTCAATGTGAAGGCCATGAATGCCTTAATTTATGGTCTTTCCCCAAATGAGTACAATAGGGTCTCCACGTGTGCAACTGCACACAAAATTTGGGAGAAATTATGTATTACACATGAAGGAACCCCCTAAGTTAAGGTGTCTAAAATTAGTGGGCTCATGCATGACTATGAGTTATTTAAAATGCTTCCTAATGAATCCATTGATGCTATGTTTTCTCGCTTTACTAATGTCATCAATGATTGCATGGTCTTGACAAGACTTTGACTATCCAAGAGATGAGCTACAAGATCCTTCGCTCATTGACTCTGACGTGGGAGCCCAAAGCTACGGCCATAGAGGAAGCTCACGATCTTACTACTCTAGCTCTCGATGGCCTCATCGGCAAGCTTAAGGTTCATGAGAAGAAGCTTAAAGGGAAAGAGAAAGAGGAAGTGCCTCCATGGGAAATTGAGGAGCCATCCCCAAAAATGAAGACCATTGCTCTCAAAGGAGCTAGTGATAACTCCTCATCTTCAGATAGTGAAGTCGACTTTTCCAGAGAAGTGGCTCACCTCTCTAGAAGAATGTCAAGACTAATAAAAATGAATAAGAAGTTTAATCACCGATCTAACAACAAATTTTCTTTGCGTGTAGGAAAATGTTTTGAATGTAATAAACTGGGTCATCTCGCCAAAGATTGCCCAAACCTCAAGGAAAAATATTTGAAATACAAGAAGAAGAAATGCATATATGCCGGATGGGAGGAATCCGAACCAAGTGATTTGGATAACAATGAAGAATGAGCAAAGATTGCTCTTCATGATCCCAACATTTGCTTTATGGCTCATGAAAAGGAGATAATATCCGATACCAAAAGTGAATCCTTTTACATACAATGTGATCTAGAAACCGCATTAGAAGAGTTAAACATTGAGTTTAAAAGAATGACAAAAGAATACTCTTCCTTTAAAAAATTGCACACTTTTTGTGATTCCAAACTTGAGCAACTACAATTCTCACTTGCTTTAAAAGATGAATTGTTAGGGGATCTCGATTTTGAAAACAAACAATTGAGATCTAAAATTAAAAGGCTTGAAATAAAAAGTGGTAGAATTAAACCTACTCATGCATATTCTAGTCATCATCGCTTTGAAAGAAATAGGTCTCATAGATCTTATGCTTCCACACACAAAAATGATTTTGTGTGCACATATTGCATGAAACATGGTCATATCTCCACTCATTGTAGGATTAAAAATAACAATGATTATTTTGGAATGATATGGGTACCAAAATGTACCAAGATTACTAACACCCAAGGACCCAAGATTTGGGTACCTAAAGTTTCAACATCTTCATCTTATGTATGGAACATCACAAACACGACGTAGAGAGATGTTGTACCTTGATAACGGTTGCTCACATTATATGATGGGCAACAAAGAGCTATTCGCAACCATATCAAGGATTGAAGGAGGTAACGTCTCCTTCGATGGCAGTGAGAAAGGTAAAATTATAGGTATTAGATGCATTGGTAAGATACCTTCTCCCATAATAGAGGATGTTTATTTGGTTAGAGACTTAAATCATAACTTTCTTAGTATTAGCCAATTAAGTGATAAAGGTTTTGATATTTCTTTCAAACCGGATAAGTGCATTGTTAGCTTAAATAAAAAAATTATCTTTGTTGCTAATAGAAAATCTAATGTATATATTTTTGAGATGAATGAGCTAGTAGATCAAGATGTTAAATGCCTTCCGGCGGTCGATGAGAATCCTTGGATTTGGCATAAGAGGCTTGGTCACGCCAACATGGAGTTGATATCCAAGTTACCCAAAAAGAATATTGTAAAAGAGTTACCAAACTTACATTTCATCAAAGATATCATTTGTGAATATTGTGCTAAAGGTAAACAAACCAAGTCTACCTTCAAATCCAGTAATGAGGTATCAACTTCTAAACCCTTGTAATTATTACATCTTGATCTCTTTGGTCCTATGCGTGTTACCTCACTAGGGGGTAAACACTATGTTATTGTTATCATTGATGATTTCTCCCGTTTTACATGGACAATCTTTTTTGGTAGTAAAGATGAATGTTTTGAAGATTTTTCATATTTTGTCAAAAGAATTGAAAATGAAAAAGAGTTGAAAGTTGTTAAAATTAGAAGTGATCATGGTGATGAATTTCAAAATAAATGTTTTAATAATTTTTGTGCACTTCGTGGTATAACTCATGTATTTTCCGCTCCAAGAAGACCACAACAAAATGGTGTTGTTAAACAAAAAAATCGCATCATATAAGAGATAGCATGGACAATGATAAATACCTTTGATTTACCAAAATATTTTCGGGCGGAAGCCGTCAATACGGCTTGTCACATTTTGAATCGTGTTTTGATTAGACCAAAGCTTAAGAAAACTCCTTATGAACTATTTTATGACAAAACCCATTTTATTGGATACTTTTGTATTTTTGGTTGTAAATGTTTTATCTTGAACACCAAAGATCACCATGATAAATTTGATTCAAAAATTATATTAGCATTTTCTTAGGATATGTACCTAGAAGTAAGGCTTATAGGGTCTTCAACAAACAAACTCTTGTTGTTGAAGAATCTATAAATGTTACTTTTGATAAGACTAATATTGGTATACAAGTTGGTTTACCTAGGAAAGATGATGATGTTGTTGAGGGAGGATTGGAACTTTTGCAACTAAATGAAACATCCTCAATAGATGCACAAAAGGATGGAGAAAGTAACAACATTCAAGAGCAAGAAGAACTCTCCAAAACATGAAAATTTGCACCAAATCATCCTAAGGAGCAAATAATAGGGAATCCTTCACAATGGGTTCTAACTCGCTCAAAAGCTTTGAGTGAGTGTGATAATGTTGCCTTCCTATCTCAAATAGAACCTAAAAAGGATAAATAATGCTTTAAAAGATGAGTTTTGGGTTCTAGCAATACATGATGAACTAAACAATTTTCAAAGAAATAATATTTAGAAATTAGTTCCTAGACCTAATAACGTTCATGTTATTAGAACTAAATGGGTTTTTTGAAACAAACCTGATGAACATGGCATAGTCACGAGAAACAAAACTCGTTTAGTTGCCCAAGGATACAATCAAGAGGAGGGTATAGACTATGATGAAACCTTTGCACCGGTTGTAATGTTAGAATCCATTAGAATGTTCTTAGTTTTTGCAAGTTTTAAAAATTTTAAATTATTTCAAATGGATGTGAAAAGTGCATTTTTAAATGGTTCTATAGAAGAGGAAGTATATGTTGAGCAACCCCCCGGTTTTATGGATCATTCGTTTCCTAATCATGTTTACCGGGTTTAAAAAGCTTTTTATGGGTTAAAACAAGCTCCTAGAGCTTGGTATGCTCGCCTCTCTAGTTTTCTTCTTAAAAATTATTTTTCTAAATGGAAAATTGATAATACACTTTTTGTAAGAAAAAGAAAAATGATTTTATTTTAGTTCAAATATATGTTGATGATATTATTTTTTGTGCTACTAATGAAACTTTATGCAAGGAATTTAAAGTTATGCAAGATCATTTTGAGATGAGCATGATGGGAGAGCTCACTTTCTTTCTCGGGCTCCAAGTCAAGCAAACTAAGGATGGGATATTCATTTCTCAAAGCAAGTATGCTAGAGAATTGGTGAAGAAATTCGGATTGGAGAATTCTAAGCATGCACCAACTCCCATGAGTATAAGTATCAAGCTTGATGCGGATGATAGTGGTGAGGATGTAGACCAAAAACTTTACCGAGGTATGATAAGTAGTCTTCTTTATCTTACAGCTAGTAGACCCGATATCATGTTTAGTGTGTGTGCATGTGCACGTTTTCAAGCCTCTCCTAAAACGTTCCATTTGATTTCAGTTAAAAGAATTATTAAATATGTCAATGGTACAATTGATCTTGGTCTATTTTATCCAAAAATCACCTCTTTTGATCTTTATGGTTTTTATGATGCTAACTTTGCCAGATGTAAGGTAGATCGCAAGAGTACGAGTGGTACATGTCAATTTTTGGGTAACTCTCTTGTCTCTTGGGCCTCCAAGAAATAAAATTGTGTTGCCTTGTCCACTACGGAAGCGGAATACATTACCGCCGGCTTATGTTGTGCCCAACTTTTATGGATGAAATAAAGTTTAGTTGACTATGATTTACATTTTCAAAATACAAAAAATTTTTGTGATAACACTAGTGCTATAAACATTTCAGAAAATTTCATTTTGTACTCTAGAACCAAGCATATTGATGTGCGCCATCATTTCTTACGTGATCATGTAGAGAGGCAAGATGTATCCCTTGTTCATATTAACACTAAATCTCAATTAGCGGACATCTTTACAAAGCCTCTTAATGAAGAAAATTTTTGTCACATAAGAAATGGTTTGGGTTTATGCATCATATAAAAACAATTTTGCTTGTTTGCTTGGTTAGTTGCACTTCATATGTATTTTTGCATGTTTATTTCATATCTCCATTTTGATGGTGACAAAGGGGGAGAGAAATATCCTCATTTGTGCACATGGTAAGGGGAAGCTCATAGATAGGGGGAGCTACTATCTATAAGTTATACTTATTTTGCTCCATTATAATGGTTGGTTGTCATCATTAAAAAGGGGGAGATTGTTAGCCCTTATGTTTTGATGATGATTTACAACTACCATTATCGGTACTAATTGCTTATTGAGTAATATTATAGATAATATAAATACCAATTTAGTTAGTACCATTTATGGAGGATTGGATGGAATATGAGCTACAACGACGATATCTAAAAGAGGAGGAGGCAAAGTGATGAAGCAATGTTTATCAAGAACACTAAACGCTATGAGAAGCTTCATCTATTCTAAAGTAATATCAAGACTCAAGAAATATATTTCTATGCGAGAGATATTTGTTATTTTTATTTTCTCTCTAGTGCTAAAATGTAGGCAAGTAGTTATAGATTTTATTTGAAGCTATTGGGATATCACACACATATTTTCATACTCATAGTTTTAACGGTTTTATCAAAATATAGTTTTTCACAAGTATGAGGACCTATTCACAAAATTTCTTTTCAAAACAGTTTATTTTTAGTATTAAAAACATTTTACAAAGTTATACAAATTTTAGAAATCATTTGAGTATTTTTACAAATTTTCTAAAGTGTCAAAAACAATCTTTATAAACATGTATCAGCAGTGTCAGTTCACTGTCGACCGCCACGGTTGATCACGCTAGTGTATTTCCCTTAGGAGCTAGCAGAAACATGTACGGTCGACTGTGACGGTTGACCACCTCTATTACAGAGAGCTCGGGACTTCCTACGGTTGACTGTCACGGTCGACCGAACTGATTACAAAAACTTTCTGGAGTTCTCACGGTCGACCGTAGCCTTTACATAAACTTTTCTCAGCTTTAAAAACATGCACGGTCAATCACGAAATTCTCATGGTCGATCGTCGATCGCCCAATGGCTCTTTTTGGTACAGAATCAGAAAATCTGATTCTCTGGTTTTTGGGAGATTTGGTTGGGGATTTTGGCTGCTGTTCTTCTTCTTATTTAAACCCTCATATCCCCCTTCTTCAGTTTACCTAAGCTCATTACAAATCCTTTGTGTTTTGTTTACTGTTTTCAAAAGAGCCCAAATTTTTATTCCTGTTCTTCACTGTTTTCTAAGTTCACATCTCAAGCTTCAAGTGCAATCTTTCTCCTTGCCATAGGGCTATTGTAATGAGAGAGATTTTACATCGTTTATTGTGAGATAGATCTCATGGAGATCAAGGTTTGCTGTTTTGATTTTGTAAGTTTTTCAAACTCATAGTGGAACTCCCAAGCGGGATTTGTTTAGGGATTAGATGTACACCTGGGAGGTGGAACCAGTATAAAATTCTGTGTTTGTGATTGTGATTTTCTGTAATGATGCTTTCTTCTTTACAAATTATAACCTTCTTTGCATAATTTTTTTAAAGAAACACTATTCACCCCCCCCCCCCCTCCACCCCTCTAGTGTTTAAGTGTTATTAGGTCAGATCCTACAGCGTCCACCAAGACTCAGGCTATCAGATAATTATCACAGTGCAAATCCTTATAAAGTTTATAATTCATCATATTATCATGCGGGGTGGACTACCAAATCAGCATTCTAATAATGTACACTACTCATTAGTCTCATCAACGTGTAGGAAGGACTACCAAATCAAGGCATCCTAGGTATACGGCTCACAAGCCTCATTGCATATATGTGCGAGACAGACTACTAGATCAAGCATCCTAAAACACGACTCAATGACATGTATTAATGGTATATCGACGCACTATCCTAAGTAGCACTGAGTGATGCTCATCAACGATTTCCATACATGTATATAATGTTTAAATAGCTCATATCTCTTATGTAATCAAAACAATAATTGTATTAATACTCTTCGGGATACCCGTGTGTGTGCTATGACACTATACATGTATACTCATGATTGTATGTGTATCATCGTGCCCCTCAAACCCCGCGTTCGAAAATAAAAGGTGTAAAAACAACACTTAAAATAAAAGAGAACACAGGTCGGTTGACCGCCCTTAGGGCGTCGATCGACTGAAAGCAACCGTGCACACAATGTGCACGCTTAGGGCCTCACCGGTCGATCGGCTAGTCGTGGTCGGTCGACCAGCCAGAGAGGAAAACAAAGTTCAGGTTTCCGTTATTTTGTATTTTGTAACTTTATTTAGAAACTTATTTTTATCAATATGAGGCATATAACAAGATTAAATCTTTCATGATTACTTAATAGGAATTAACTCATCATGATATAAACACTTGAATTAAACTAATTAGGGTTTAACATTCTAATATGATTAAGTAAACATGATAAATTCTAAACATTGACCAAAGATAAATTCGTTTAAACATGCTCACATCCTTAGGTATCATCAACCTAGAGTTTAGACCTCTTTAATTAGCCAAAGAACTCAAATAATTATTAAACTAGGTTTTAAACATGATTTAAGCATGATTAACAAGTTAAAAATAAAATTAAATACAACCCTAATGATCATGATCATCAAACTAATATAAACAGCAACCAAAACTACAGATTTTCACATTGGTTTAGAGATTAACATCATAAACTAAGATTTTAAAACATCGGGTTAAGCTTAAACTTGAGATTCATCAATTAAACATATTAAATCTTGAATTATCTAGAAGGAAAGGTTTGGATGAAGATAATCTTGCCTCAAATATTGTGTTGAACTCCTGAACACGTACGTGCAAGATCCATCTTCACCAAAGTCACAAAATCCCGCCTTCCTCTCGACAAACGCCTCAAGAACTCTCTCAAATCTCACAAATTATGATTAGGGTTTAAGAGAGAGGAAGAGGAACTACTAGGGTTTGGAATACTGATGAAAAAATATATTTTTCATGTGTGTGTGTGTGTGTGTGTGTGTGTGTGTGTGTGTAACTGCAAACTTGAATCAAAACAGCCCAAGCCCGAAACTGGAAATCTAATCAGACTGGAAAAATAGTTTTTGGTATTTTTACTATAACTTTTATGTCCGACCTCAGAATGGGTTGGAAATCTATTGAAGATACCTACAACTTTTATTTTTTTGAGTTTTTCCAGATTCTAACTATATTGGTGTGTAATGCATATATACTCTTAACTTGTTTGTGCATGTTTAACATTTGTATACTCTCATATATACTCTTAATTAATCTCAAATTAATTGTTAGCACAATCATTCATCCATAAATGATATTCATTACAATTATAGCTTATTTATCAATATAATTCACACTACTTTCCAAAATTCACGGGGTTTTACATGAAGTCATGAAAAAGAGGGGTGTGAAAGCCAAAGCTTTGCAAATCTAACTAGGGAGAAAGAACGGAAATCCCCAGAATCTAGAATGATGGGAGAGTGATCAAAGTATAATGATGGGTATGAGAATTGAATCGATGAGTGAAAATTAGATTCAAAGTCAAAATTGATAAGGAATTTATCAAGCCTAGCCATGATTGGATTATCCCTCATATTGGACCATGTGGATCTCCAACCATTTAAAGGAATATCCCAAGGAAACATGAATTCACCAAACTTTGGCAGGAGACCATGTCTCTAAACGACCCTTATCTACCACTTCTTTCCTCTAGAATAAGAGTATCATTATATTCTCCAAAGACCAAGGTAAAAGGAAAAGAACTCTAATTCTATTAATCTCTCGCCAACGGACTTTTTTATCCTCTCTATCTATAGGAGCATACATAGTGGGGACAACAAATTTCCAATTGAAAGGATTACGAATAAGGACAACTGATATGGTTAAAATACCAATATAGGATGTAGATGGTTAAAATATTTTTCATTCAGGCAAATATCTTGCTTGGGTCCAAGAAGTGAATGCCCATGGGCAAAAACACCTCAAATGGGCCCAAACTTAAGCCCATAACAAGCTGTAGCGAAGTTCACCCAACAAAGTACGTGAACCTCCCAATGCAGCTCAGTCTCACTCAAATCAATAGAGTTCAGAAGGGATCAACTCCTAAATCATACCTAATGCCGAGTCAAAAGATGTCAATAGTCAGCCAAATCATGAGTCGAATTCTATGTTAAATTTAAACTCACAGATGAAGTTCGCTAATCAACAAACTTCACTCATAAGCAACCCAAGTGGTCATGACATCCACATCTTCAAAGAAAGATAGCCCACTTTTAAACGAGCCTCGCCTAAATGTCTTTGGTGAGTCTCACCTAAACGTCTTCAACGAGCTTTGCTGAGTCAGTAAACCCCGCGAAACAGTCATTTGAGGGGTATTTTCAAGGAGATAACTGCTCCTCACTACGTCCTATTTTGATGGCCACTTAACTAGTAGTTAAAATCGATTAACTCTCTCTCTCTCTCTCTCTCTCTCTCTCTCTCTCTCTCTCTCTCTCTTAGCCTGTAAAAGGAGAGAAGATTGCTCATTTTTAAGGACCTGGTCATATAGAGAGATCAAGACTTACACACGAAAAAATCAAGAGATCAACAGCCTCGCACTTGCGTTTCTTTAGAGCTTTGGTGCCAAAAGGAGACTAAGATATCTTCCGAGCAATGAAGCCTTCATCAACATCAAAGGATATATAATCTTAGTCGGCGTGTCAATGGAGCACAAGATCGACGCTCCCTCGGTATATAGAAAAGAACCTCAGGAAAATATAATTTTTTTAGTTTCATTACAAGTCTTCTAATTATAATCTATGTCAATTGCAATTACTAAAGACCCAAAACATAATAATCATTGCAATGATAGATAGAATCGTTCTAGCCTAAAACCATACCCTCTACAGACTCAAAAGCATCTAAAATCAGTCAAGAATTAATCTTGTTTCCACCCAAAGCCCTAAGAACTCTATCCCTTGTAGAGTTGAGTTTGAATTCTCGAACTGACGAGTCTTCGATTGGTAGGGTCATTTAACCCTCTAATATTGCAAGTACCAATCTTCATAACAAACCAAAAATATCAACAAACATCACTATAGAGAACTATAGAGGATCTAAGAAGATTTCTGTGATCTCTCCATCTCCAAAACCTTAATTTTTGAGATTCCCACATCAAGGATAGAATCTTTGAGACCACAATTTGATGAAATTTTTAGCAAATCATCAATAGTTAATGAATCAATAAGTACGGCAAAAGAGAAGGAGGAAGACTGACCCTTTCTATCCCTTAGGAGGAAGGGCTTCTTTATAAGAGCCAACAACATTTGGTGTGGGGCGTAGGGGATCTAACGGTGGCCTTCCTCTTGTGGGCTCTAGTTGACCTTTCAAAACTAGGTGGTTGAACTGAAGAGGAAATGCATCAAGGGTGCCATGGGATGAGATTACAGATGATTAGAAAATAAGAGTTTGACTGGTTGGAGGGACCAGATTCACTGCAATGAGGTTTAGGTATGTCTTGATGAGTTTCCCCCAAGAAGCTTTGTCTATCTTAATGGGGGGACCCCTCTGCAAACCACCTCCAATAAATCATATGACTAGGTGATAGGGGTTTAAATAATAACCAAAGTTACAAGTGCATAATCATCAAGTTATAGTATAAAAATTTATCGAATCCCACGAGGAAGGTGTTGTAAGAATTAATCAAAATTGGTTCTTAAGTTGTGTGTGTGACAATTAGGAGTGATAGAGGTGATTGTGGAGAGATAAAGAGAGTGGTTGTGATTATATGCAAATAAAACAAATATAGATTAAGGGAGGAGAAAGAAAGATGAAGAAATAGAGAAAAATAAAAGCAAGAAATAAATAAAAGAAATATCAAGAATAAAGAGAAAATTTAAGAAAGTAAAAGATGAATGATTCAATTAGAGATATGAGGAATCTAGAATTGATTCCACTAGCTAATTTCACTTATAAATTATAAACTACTCTCTTTTAATCATGGTTTATTTTAGATTTAATAATCATAAATCAAACCAATTATGAAAAGCATAACCTATCAAATTATCATCTAAGTAAAATTAACATTCATGAAAAGAACAACAACTGGATATTAATTCTAGAATTCATAAGCATAACCTATCAAACTATTCAAGCTAAGCGTAGATTATCAACTTCTTCTTTTACCAATTAGTTATCTAGTTGATTATCCTAAGCATGATCATTTTAAACACAAGAGAATAATTTACAAATTATAAAAAAATCAAACTAATTTCAAACAATTCTAGAATTCCTACAAGAATTAGTTTTACATCTTTAAAAATAAAAATAAAGAAATAAAACCTCCACTAGAGAGAATAAAAAATGAAAATAAAAACTAATTTCCAAAAGGGTTTTAGCCTCTTGGAGAATGAAAGGAATAAAAATAAAAATAAAAATTATTTCCCAAGAAAGTTCTAGCCTCTTGGAGAATAAGAGGAAAAGAACTAATTCCCAAGAGAGGAATGATAAAAAAAGAATAAAAATAAAACTAATTCCCAAGAGGGTTCTATCCTCTTAGAGAATAATGCAAGAAAATAAAATTTATTATGCAAGAAAATAAATCTATACTACAAAATACAAGAAAATAAAGACATGAAAGTAAACCTACTCTACAATGCATTAAAATAAATCTAAAACAATAGGATTCTAGCCCCTTGAATATCTAAAATAATAAAATAATATTATAAGAAAACAAAAGGTAAAAGAGAAAATTTACATTGCCAGAGGGTTCTAGCCTTTTGAAAGCAAACCTTCATCCTCATCTTCATCTTCATCTTCACATAAAAAAAGATAAAAAAAGAAAAATATGAAGAGGTAAAAAAATTCTTTTATTAACTATATTATAGTTATAATTTTAAAAAGTCTTCTCAATTAAGAGTAACTCTCCTCTCCAAATAGAGTTATTATAAAAAAAATTTACACTTAAACCCCTCACCCCCTACCCCTATTTATAGGCTACAGTAATGAATAAGAACCCTTGGATATTACTTGGAGATCAAGGATTAAATCTTAGCCATAAAGCAGTTTCTGTTGCAAACTAAACTATTGACCAATCGGTTGGCCAACTGATTGGTTTGCACTAGATTTGGTTATTTTGTGATTTCTTGACTAGATTTCTTTATGGATCCTTAATTTTTCTTGGGTCGTCTTTTATCTTTATATTTGGGCTTCAATGGATGGTAGAAAATTAGGGATTTTAATTTTTTGGGCTTTTATTTATTAATCCTTTATTAACCAATAAATTAATATAAAACATGTTTACTAGTGATATTTTTATTAAAATAAAATAGATAATGATGGTATAAAATGTAATAAAAATATGATTATCACTGGGCTTGATAGGAAACATCATAGGCATAGATTTGATTAGTTCTCCACTAAGATGCGGGGACGAATCAACAACATCTCGTCGATTCCTGACTCATTTAAACTGATTTCAATTATTATTTTACCTTTGGTGCTAATAGCTGGATTGGATGGTCCTAGTTGATCATGGGGGCATCGCGGGGTAGGAGGAGTTGCTTGGTTGACCTTAAAATCTTTCTCACTTGCATCACCCTTCCATTCAGATGAGTCAGAAAAAATAGCTTCCTTCCTCACAAAGTCTACCTTCCATGATGTGTTGACATCTTTGTTTTGATAATGTTTAACAAACAATTTACCACTAATGTTGTTTGTCTAGTGTTTGTGGTTTTCTATTTATTGTAGATAAACAACATGTTGGATGATGGATGGAATCGAGCCTCAACGATCATATCAAATGGAGGTTGGCAGAATAGTGGTTGAAGCCTCACAATTCAAGTTGAAGATCCAAGTTCAAGCTTCACCCGCAAGTTTACCAAGAAGAGCTTATTAAAGATCAAGATCATAGCTTGGGTATAATTAGTTTAGGGTTTATATTATGTGTGTTAGATACTTTAAGCTCAATATCATATACACACACATTTTATTGGTTTCCATGTATATATATACATAAGTTTTGGTTTGATGGTTTTTAAGTTTTTATATGAAATAATTGAATACAATTGAAAATACATTTCTTATTTCATACTTATATGCATATATATGATTTCATCAATATCAATTTTATTTAGTTTAATGAAATCATATTTATTGTTTTTGAAAAGCTTGCAAAATATGTAATTTTGTGAAAATATTATATTCTCAATTTTTGAACTTAACAATAATCATATACATCTTTTATTAAGTCTACAAAATCATTTTGTAATGTTTCAAAACATGGCTAAGCTAAAATATCAAAACTCATGTGTTTACATTTTTATGTTTTGGACTATTTTGCAAAATAATAATATTTTTCATTTGGGAGGTTCTTTTTGAAAACCAGTTTTTGTAGTATGTTTATTATCATATTTATAATCATTTTCTAAAGTTTTACATTTTTCTAAGTTTATTTGCTATTTTTAAAAGAGGTTTGAAAATCAGATTTCTGTTTAAAACAGGCAGTGTGCATGTCTTGAGTCAACTCATGAATAATGTTGAGTCGACTCATAAACTGTTGTGTAGTTTACAATTTATTTCTGACGAGTCGACTCATAATATCATGAGTCGACCCATCAGGTTGAGTCGACTCATGCCTGTCATAAGTCGACTCATAAACTATGCTGGAAAATATGTTTTGTTTCTGCTGAGTCGACCCATGACTTCATGAGTCGACCCATGCATGATGAGTTGACTCATGAATTTTATGAATTGACCTATAAGTTGGTTTTTAGCCTGTAAGGGCTACTTATGAGTCGACTCATGAACAGTACCGAGTCGACTCATAACACTGTAACGGCTATATTTCCAAACTGTACTGTTTTTGGGTTTTTTATCTTTTTGCCTTGTTTTCTCTTGGTTTTGGGGTTCCTATAAATACCCCCACATATCCTCAGTTCTAATAACTAAAGTGAATGTTTTAAGAAGGTTTAACAAGGGTTTAAAGCTTTGTTTAGTGTTTGTTTAAAAAGCTTTTAAGCAATTGAGAGTTTGTTTTGTGAAAACAATTTCACAAGAGCTTGAGGAAGATCATCGATCGGTGTTTGAGCATCCAACTCTTATCCCTCTCTCTCTCTTGTTATCATAGAGAAGCTTTCTTAAACTCTATTTCTAGCTATTTATTGTTTTGTTCATAATTTTCATAAGCTAGATTTAAATTGAGATTGGTTTGATTTAATTTATCTCTTTGTTCACACACAACCTATTGAGCTTATTGTGTTTACATTCATAGTATAATTTGGGGTTGTGGGTTTGTGACTTAGAGTGTGAGCTTTTATTATGTTCTCATCCATATTAGAGAACAATCATTTGTTATATTGTGCTTATTGTGAGATTCACTTTGTAATACACTTTGAATATGAAAACTATTCTTATTGATCAATTCTTTTGTTTTTATGATTATTAGTTTCGATTTTGATGAAAGGTTTGTGTTTATATAACCCCCGAATTTATTGGGTGTTTATTCCCAAACCTTGTTTACCGGGTGTTAAAATATTTATATGGGTTGAAACAAGCTCAAGAGCTTGATATCGTTACTTCTCTCATTTGTGAAAATAAGAGGGTGTAAAGTGGGATTGCAAGAGTGTGAGATTGTAAAGTTTTTGGTTAGCTAGAAAATCGAGTGTGAGGTGTAAACGTTATTCGGGTGAGCGTAGAAAACCCGGTTGTGATAGTGGATTTCTCCCCGAGAGTGGGAAGCGGAGACGTAGGACGGAAGGTCCGAACTCCGTGATCATATTGTGTGTTTGCATTACTTATATTGCCCTATCAAAAATATATCTTTAGTATAGATTGTTTACCCTTGTGTTGTCTATATATCCTTGTATATATTTCACCATATAGGATATATCTCTTTGTTCATATAGCATATTCTTGCTCATAACATATTGTATATCTTTCTTGTAAGAATAATTTATTAATAAATTTTAATTAACATCAAATCGGATTAGATTAGCATAAGACCCTAATCATCCCCCTCCCCCCCTCTAGGGTCTAATAATTGGTATCAGAGCTTGGTGCTCTTTGATTTAAGGTCTAATCACCTTGAGTTAAAGATCCAAGTTATCTTTTTGTGCTAATCTAATTTTTGATTTTTGCATCTTGCTTGCATATATACATTATGGATATGCACGGTGCATCTAGTTTAGGTTATGCCATTAATGTTGCTCCTCGTTTGGATATTTTTTTCTATGCTCAATGGCGTGTTAGATTCAAACTTTTTGTTCAATCTAAACAATTCGATTTATGGGAAGTTATTGAAGATGCTTATATTGTACCCACTTCGAAAAAATCCAAGTGGAGTAAAAATGATGAAAGAATGTTTAATATGAACAAGCTGTTGTTAGAATATTTGCTTAGTGTTTTTCACTCATCCTTTTCTAACAAATTTTTTTATTTTGATAGTGCTTACAGTTTATGAAAATTTATAGAGAGGCGATCCGATAAGCTTTGGAGGCTTCCTCTTCAAGTTCCATTGGAGGATCATGCACACGACCACTAGGTGATAGCCCTAGTGAGGTATGCGAGCTCGACAACGATGATGATATTACTTTTGATGAGCTTGCACATGAATTTAAAAAATTATACAATATTTATATTGATTTGGAAAGTAAGCATGATAATATGGAATCCTCTCATGAAACATTAATTACTAATTTTGATCTCATTGCAAATAAAAATATAAATCTTAAAGAATACATTGAAAATTTGAGATTAGAAAATGCTAGATTGCTTAATAAAAAATGTGATGCCATGTTAGAAGTAGAGATTAGTAAAAATAAATTAAACTCTATGGTAAATGATTATGTTTATCCTACTTCTAGTAGCAATGCTTGTATGCACAATGATGAGTTTTATCAAATGAAAAAATGCATATCGACCTTAGATTCAACACTAAACACTTATATTACGAATAACAAAAAGCTTATGGACATGTGTGCAAAGTACTATGTTAATTCTTCTAAGAAATCTACACACTATGCACACATGTATGACAAAATTCACAAATGTTCTATTTACGGTCTTAAAGGTCATATAGCCAAATTTTGTCATAATGCACCAAAGCTTGACAAACCTATTCATGATTGTGTATCCATCAAGCTTCTTCATCTGATACACATATACACGTACATAATGTAAATCATAAACATGCTCATGTGTACAAATGTGATTATTGTGGTTGTTTTGGTCATTTGGCCGAATATTGTTTTGATTTAAAAAAGAAATCTCATTTGCCACATGCTTCTAGTAGACCACATGTTTTTAAATGTGATGTTTGTGGTGGGTTTGGACGTCTTACAAAATTTTGTTATGATATGCAAAAAGCTTCTAAGTTGTAATATGTTCCAAATAGACCATTGGTTAAGAATGTTTCCCATTTGTAAAATATTTTTAAAAGATAATCTTTATTTGCAAATGGTTCCCGTGTACGAGCTAATGGTCCACAAAAACAAATGGATCTCTTTTATTGCACATATTACAATCAGAAGGGTCATTTGAGTGATTATTGCTTTGACTGTATTAGTGCACCAAATGTGCCCAAGAGGATTCATAACCCTAGGGCTTTGAGCTTAAAAGATAGGGGCCATGTCCCTAAACCTTTTAGTACCAATAATACTTGGGTACCAAAATATATTTGATTTTAAACTAAGAATTTTAGTGTTTTTTATTTTTTTCTTTTTTCTTCGTTTTGAAAATTATGCTTTGAAATTTTTGAATATGAAAACAATTCTTATTGATCAATTCTTTTGTTTTTATGATTATTAGTTTTAATTTTGATGAGAGGTTTGTGTTTATATAACCCTCCGGATTTATTAGGTGTTTATTCTCAAACCTTGTTTACCGGGTGCTAAAAATATTTTATGGGTTGAAACAAGCTTAAGAGCTTGATATGGTTGCTTCTCTCATTTGTGAAAATAAGAGGGTGTAAAGTAGGATTGCAAGAGTGTGAGATTATAAAGTTTTCGGTTAGCTAGAAAATCGAGTGTGAGGTAAAATAAACGTTATTCGGGTGAGCGTAGAAAACCCGGCTGTGATAGTGGATTTCTCTCCGGTAGTGGGGAGCGGAGACGTAGGACGGAAGATCCGAACTCCGTGATCATATTGTGTGTTTGCATTGCTTATATTACCCTATCAAAATTGTATCTTTAGTATAGATTCTTTACCCTTGTATTGTTTATATATCCTTGCATATATTTTACCATATAGAATATATCTCTTTGTTAATATTGTATATTCTTGCTCATAATGTATATCTATCTTGTAAGAATAATTTATTAATAAGTTTTAATTAGCATAAAATCGGATTAGATTAGCATAAGACCCTAATCACCCCCCTCTAGGGTCTAACATGATGTTCCTGTTGCATGGATAGTCATACCTAAAGATGATGTATTGGGTATCTCTGAGCTATCTTTAACCTTTAATAGCAACTTGCAGTCTTCAGCCTCTGTTTTGAGGATGGCATCATTGGAGGCAAAATTGATGTCTCCAACATCCTTCGGTGGAATTTATAGGAAATTAGCATCCCAAAGATGCATTTGTCAGTTAGAAATCTCGATCCATATGTAGATAGACTTCGAAAAAGGCTTTAGGAGTTGTCCCTCTGACCATCACACAAATTACCCTCTGTAGGTACTCATCTCAATACTCATATCAATACCTTCTTTATAACATGCAAAGTCTAGGGTTTCTTCAAAGGAAACTTTAACAAAGTAAGATTCAGTGGAATAAGAGAGTGAGAGAAGATCTTGTAGTTCCATTTGTTCACTTTGAACTAGAAGTCAAATTTTTTAATGGTTCCGACAAGCTATGATTTCTGACATTAAGGTGAAAAAAGCCCTAATTTTGAAACTTTTCCGTATTGTCTATCACTATCTCTAGTAACTAGATCATGGGATTAATCTTTGGGGGAGGGGAGAAGGAGCAGGCTGAGGAGGGGGAGGAGGTGGTGGTGGTGGTGGTGGTGATGGAGGACCATTTGGCTGAGGGCAGAGTTTAGTTGTATGGTCAATCTGCGGACATGCAAAGCATTTAAAGTCGCCCAGCTCATATCTAGAGCCTAAAGGCCATATAATTCAAATCTCCACAGAAAAGCAGCACCTCTTAGGAAAGATTGGATCTTGAAGCGATTTGAGAGTCTGCGCCTACTTTTTCTTCCTAACAACCATAGTCCACCCCGGTTTAGGAAGAGGGAGGATACCTCTTTGGTCTAACGGGATAGGATCACTAGTCATGAGGAGATCAACAAAGGATTTGAAAAGAGGTGGAGGCTTTGAGGGTGGTCATTTAGGGTTGATCTAATGGTTTTGAAAAAACCAAAGGAGTAAAAGGCTGGCCAATAGGAGGAAGGGATGAAAGATCGATGGTTTGAATAAGGCATTTGAGCGGTGGGTGAAGCGCACTTCTTCGATAAACACCTTAATTACCCTCTTTAAAACTGACATGATGTCGGTGGATTGGTTACGTTGCGGAGATACAGCCTCAATAGCCCCTCATTCACCCCTTGTTTACAACCTGTAACCCTAGCAAAACATAGACTATAAGAAATTACTTGGATGAGATATTAATAAGCAAATAATGACTAGTAGTTATTTGTTTATTTTCTTACAGAATGGCAAATTAATGGATTATAATAGCTCACTTTTTCCCCCTCCCCTTTTCTAGCCACCTGTTTATTTAAATATTTATGTTTTCCCTATGGAAATCTTGATTACATAAGAGGAACATTTGGAGAAGAAAAAGAAATCTTTACTTTTAAATGCATCCTTAATTTATTTTATTGTGATTATGTTTATAATAATTTCTACTCTCTACTTTTTCCAGCCTTCTAGTTTACTAGAAAACTTCATGAGCATTTCTTAATCGCAAGAGCTTAACAATTTTTTGGTCGGTATATTTTCAATCTACTAGCAATCTAATGTTTTCCTCTTTCACATGATTTTTTTAAGAGATAAAAGGGAAAATTTCACAAAACCCCTAGAACTTTTGAAGTGTTTCTCACAAAACCTCCCATGCATGGGCGTATGCATGTATAATTTTAGGGGTGAAGTTGCACCCCCTAAGATTAATCAAATTACATTCTATATTATTGTAAAGTTACAATTTACCCCTCAAATTTAATAAATGTTTGCACCACATTTGAGTTTTAGCCTATTTAAGTTGTAAATTTAACCCATTTATCAAGAATGTAAACTTGTTGTCTGCCCCCTAAGAAAATTTTTCAAGATCTACATCTAGGCCCTATGAACATTTTTATTCCACTCAGCCCCTGAAGTCCCAAGAAACCCTCCGAGTTGCCATGAAAAGCAACTATAGTTAACGTGGAAAATGGACGGGAGAAGGAGAGCAGCACTGCACTCAGCTTATCGAGAAGGTAAACAGTTCATTTTAGCAACCGCCAAACCAAACTCCACCACCGTCTATCACCCCACTACCCACTTTTCCGCTCCTCCTTCCCTATCCATGCTTCCAAGGCTGTTCAATCGATAAATCTACCATATTCTCTGAAACCTTTCAGATCCCTCTTCTCTAGAAAATCACAGAACCATTATCACAATCTAAGCCTTTCATAATTAGCGGCCCCCCCCCCCCCCCCAACCCCTCTCCCCTCCCAGATCTTGAAGCAGGCTAGATTACAGTTGTCAACTGTAAGAAATTGTGTCATGCTTCTAGGGTTCCTTCTCCCTCCTTGCTTCTCCTTCTCCTAAGTGTTTCTTCTGCCTTAATCTCTCTACATGGCCCGAGATTGCCCAGAAGGAGATTTCATCTGCTTCTCCTACCATGAAAAGGGTTACATCTCCAAAGATTAGCCCCAGGCATTCAGCTACGCCGCCTTGCCTCCGATGCTAGAGATCCCCTCAGAATCCATTGATCTCATTCACAAACTCTCCTCCTATATCATCTTCTATTTACCGACCGGCAATCCCTCCATCTCCGAACTCAGGGAAATTTTCGCCTATCGCTTCAACCTTAAGGATTGGCCTTTCAAGATCAAGCGAGCAGCTAGCACCAGTTTTATGGTGCAATTCCCTTCCGTTAAGCTCCTTGACCAAGCTTTGTATCTGAAGCTCATAGATATGGGCTCCTTCAAGGGCATATTCCTTATATGGAGGGAGGACCTTAGCCTCTCCATCCTCCCCCAAGCCTTTTCTCACTTAGGTTCGCATATTCAGGCTACCCTACCATCTGTGGTACTAGGAATTCCTGCAAACCCTCTTCAATGACATCGGAGAATGCATTATGAGCTCCAAGGACATCGATTTTAGAGATAATTTCAGGGATCGCAAAGTCCTCCTTAACATTAGGAATTTCTTTGATATCCTGAAGAGAATTAGATATCGTTACATCTCTTCTATTGATGGCAGCCTCATGGAAGGCTATAGGGTGACTCAGATCATCGGAATGCCTATCTCAGAGCAGGATTTCAAGAAGCCAGAAGTCCAAGAGCACCAGGCTAAGTAGGAGGGTAACTCCTCCTCATAATCAGGCTGGGTAGATAAGGGCTCGCTCGACATGGTAGTCGACCAAGCCCCTCCAGTTAGACGATAACAAGCCTCACCGGAGCGGCCTATAGAGAAGGTTAAGAGGAAGGGCAAAGTTGTCACTACACTTCCTAATTTGAAAGAGGTGGGATTTTAGAGGAAGGTCCCCCTGCTAGGCCAAATCGGATTAATTTGGGGCCTCAACTGGTGCAGCCTTTTGGCCCTGAACCAGAGCTGATTGAGGTGACCTGGGATGACAACAATATAACGGTAGAGCGTGAGCAGTGGTTGCGCTTCCTCCAGGCCCAAGGAGTGGGCAGCTCCGTCCTTCCTATTCCAGCTCCTACTGACCTTCCCACTGTTAGGTCTCATGTTATAAGCCTACATCTTCTAATCTTATTTTGATGATTTTACAAACAATCCCTAATATTATTTGTCTAGTATTTATATTTATTTGTTAGGTATTCTAGACAAACAACATGTTAGAGGATGGATGGAATCGAGTCTTCACGCTCATATCCATTGGAGGATGGAAGGAATAATAGAGTGAAGCCTTGTAATTCAAGTTAAAGATCCACCTTCATCCATGTTACCAAGATCGAGTGTCATGAAGATCATTGCTTGGTATATT
>BQKN01064932.1:41479-57121 GCA_022839385.1 Asparagus kiusianus | reverse complement strand
TATATATATATATATATATAAATACACACACACACACACATTTTAGCTTTTGGTTTTCATGTTTATATGAAATTACATATTTCATATTTATTGTTTTGTTTTGGTTTAGCTTTGTAGATATGAAACAATAGTTATATACACTTTCATGTTTCATATTCTATTATTTGTTAGAAAAACAAATCTATTTTGTATTATATATACATTTTGTGAAAATAATGTATTATTGTTTATAGACTTAATATTCACTGTATACATCTTTTATCAAGTCTATAAAATTGTTTTACAAAGTTTCAAAACTTTGTTTATGTCAAAACATCAAAATTCAAGTATCTCATGTTTTCATGTTTTGGAAATGTTTGAAAAATGATGAGATTTCTCAAATGGGAGGTGATTTTTGAAAACCAATTTTTGTAGCATGTGTATTATCATGTCTACAATCATTTCTCACCAAAGTTTTACATTTTTTTGAAATTTATTTATTATTTTAAAGATAGTTTAAAAATCAATTTTACTATTCAAACAGGCTGATAACCTGTTATCAGTCGACTGGTCAGTCGACTGATAACATCAGTTGACTGATGTGTCGACTGAAGAAATCATCTGGAATAACAAAAATTTCTATTTTTATTTTGGTCGACTGACCAGTCGACTAATAAAGGTTCATTAGTCGACTGATAAGCTGGAAAATGCCTCTAATGATCACTCATCAGTCGACTGATGGAAGCCGTCAGTCGACTAATGCTGTAACGTCTAGTTTTTTCAACTTTTCATGTTGCTGTTATTTTGTCTTTTTGCTGGGATTTCTTGGGTTTTTGGGTTTTGTCTTATGATCCTATATATACCTCTTGCTCTCTAACTTCTGAACTACCAAGAAAATTGTTTATACAAGTTTGCAAAAGATTGAACAAGGATTTAAGTTTGTTTTAGTTATTGTTTGGTTTGTGAAGAAGTTTTCACAAATGGAGGAGATCATCTTTATTGTTAGAGCTTCAATCTCCATCTCTCCATCTTGTTTTCAGAGAAAAATTTCTAAACTCAATATTAGCTCTATATTAATTATTTGTTGCTTATCATCTTCATTAAGTTAGGGTTTACATTGAGTTTATGATTAATTTTTTATTGTTTACACACACAACCATTGAGCTTATTGTATTTTCATACTTAGTATAATTTGGGTTGTGGGAAGTTGTAACATTGAGAGTGATCTTATATTGTATTCTCATCCATTATTAGAAAACAAATCATTTGTTATTGAGCCTTATTGTGAGATCACCTTGTAATATACTTGTACACTGAGAGGAGTGTATGGTGAGAGACGGGGTCATCTCAAGAGGAGTGGGGTAGGTACTAATGCCTAGAGGTAGGTTATAATTCCTAACGTACACTTGAGGAAGATACAGGCTAGAGACCAACACTTAGAGGGTGTAGAGTGTGATTGCAAGAGTGTGAGATTGTAAAATTTTCGATGAGCTAGAAAACCGAGTGTGAGGTGTAAACGTTATTCGGGTGAGCGTAGAAAACCTAGTTGTGATAGTGGAGATCTCCTCGAGGTGAGGAGCGGAGACGTAGGTTATGGGGACCGAACGCCGTGATCATATCGTTTGTTTGTGTTTTTCCTTGACGTTCATTTATATTTGTGCTTATTGTTTATATCACCTTGCTTACGTTTATTTTGCCCACTATCTTGTTTATCTTGTTTATGTTTATTTCACCCTTATATTAATTGCTTATCCTTGCATATACTTGTTGTATATCATACATGCTAGGATATATTTGTTAATAAATTTTAATTGGTATTAAATCGAATTAGATTAACATAAACCCTATTCGCCCCCCCCCCCCCCCCCTCTAGGGTTCTTTCCTAGTAGCATTAGGGTGCTTTCACCCACAGCCTCCGCTACCATTTCCTCTTCTGGATCTCCTAGCCAGTCTACCAAATCTAAGTCCTCCTCAGTTCCTCTTGGATTTGAGCACATAGCTGAGGGTCACAAGAAGAGAGTAGTGGGAAAAGACAAGGTGTTGCACAAAGCCAAGGTGCACAAAGCTTTTCACCGCTACTGGCAGCCTCCAAACCCTTAACCTCCTCTACCAAGCACAGTAAGTCTTCCTCCTCTTGCTCTGTCTCACTCCCACTCAATAGCAAAGTAAACTCCATGTTAGCTGCTATTTTATCTAACTATGGAGTCAAAGACCCCATTCCCCTAGAGGGACTGGCGCGTCTAAGAGCTCTGGAGTCGGATCATGCAGGGGCCTCCTCTTAGCCCCTTGCCTCTGCTAGTCTGTGTAGTCTCCTGTCTGGTTTTCATGAAGCTTGGTACGTGGAATATTAGAGGGCTAAATGACCCCATCAAGAGAAGATTAGTTAGAGATTGTATTTATCTAGCCTCTACAGATATCATAGGAATCCAAGAATCCAAACTTAATGCCATCAGACCTTTAGTCCTCAAGAGTATCGGTAGTTATGGAATCTCATCTTGGCTCCAATTAGAAGCTATAGATTCCAGATGGGGTATGCTATTAGGTTGGAATGACTCCACGTTTGATTGTCTAGACTCCTATACATGCATCTTCTCTATTTTAGCCATACTTCGTCATAGGATTCTTAACTGGAAATTCCTAATTACTTTTGTCTATGTGCCGATTAATAGACAAGATAAGGAAGTCTACTGGTGGGAGCTCTGAGACTTCACACCATGTTTCCCCTACCTTGGTCTCTTTTTGGAGACTTCAATGTCACCCTCTACGCTCTCGAGAGAAATGCTAGATCTGCCTCTCTCTCAAATATGCACTTCTTCAAAACCTTAGTCGACTCTCTGTCCCTTATGAATATTCCCCTTAATGGTAGGAAATTCATGTGGTCTAACATGGGTCCACCCCAATCCTAGCTAGGTTAGACAGATTCCTCATCTCCTTTGACTTAGAATCACAATTCCCCTCCCTCGTTCAATTCTCCCATCCTACCTCCTGCTCAGATCATGCGTTCATCATCCTTGATACCTCATGCTCCTCCTCCTAGCCCCTATTCAGATTTGAGAAAGCATGGCTCTCTCACTCCTCCTTCATACCTTTCTCTTCCCGCTGTTGGCAAGACTTTTGTTGCATCGACAACCAGGTGGACATATTCTACCTCAATCTTAAACTGCTCAAACGGAGACTAAAATGGTGGAAGAAATCAATCAAGCATGACAAGTCTGCTATCTTGAACAACATTCATTCCCTTAATATCCTTGAATAATCTAGACCCCTCATAGCCTCTGAAGTCTCCCTTAAAGCCTCTTTTAATGTCACGTCCCGGGCCCACATGCCTGTTGGCACATGTAAGCTGTGAGACCCATTAAGAGCAACTCGATGTTGTCTTAAATCAACCGCCAAAATGCTAGCACTAGTTGTCCTTGGACCTTAGGCTTTTCTCTATTTAAATCACTAATATTTCTTCTCTAGTCCATGTGGGACTAAAGTGGGGATGTCACAATCACCCTACCTTACAAAGATGATGTATTCATCATCACGACATGACAATTGGCATATCTCAGTGTCACTGTCAGGTGATGTGGACTCTAGAGGTGGCTCCTATGGACTCTTGAGGTGGCTCACACTGCATCCACACGGTGTAGTACTTAGCCCCGTATAACACTTAGCTCCACACTTCCGGATGGTAATTGCTCTTATACCAATTGAAGTCTCCCTTAGCATTCATTCTCTTTCTGCTTTAGCCAAGCAAGAGGAGACTTACTCAAAACAGAGGTCCAGATTGCTTTGGCTTATAGAAGGAGACTCTAACACCTCATTCTTCCACAAAACAGCCTCCCACCACAAAAGAAAAAACTTCATCCCACACCCGACCATCAATAATTCAGTCATATATTCAGAATCAGAAAAATA
The DNA here is from genome assembly GCA_022839385.1 of Asparagus kiusianus. Taxonomy (NCBI): domain Eukaryota; kingdom Viridiplantae; phylum Streptophyta; class Magnoliopsida; order Asparagales; family Asparagaceae; genus Asparagus; species Asparagus kiusianus. Next base: position 53,239 of record BQKN01064932.1, on the reverse strand, counting down.
ACTTTCTTTCTTTCATCATTTCTCCAATCTCTTCAAAGTCAACCCCCCCCCCCCCCCCCTCCTTTTAGGTTGACTGGGACCATCTCTACCTTTCCCCTTGTTCAGGTCTTCACTCCCTAGAAACCCCTTTCACTACTAAAGAAATTAAGGCAGTAGTCTTCGGCCTCCATCCAGACAAAGCTCTAGGCCTTGATGGCTTCTCCATCCTCTTCTATCCCTTCTAGGAAACAATCAGAGAGGAAATGCTAACCTTCTTCTCCTACCTCTTTGAGGATGCTACGCCTCTTCAGAAAATCAACTTCTCCTTCATCTCTCTCATTCCCAAATCTAATTCACCCTGCAACGTCTCGGACTTTAGACCCATCAGCTTGCTCAATGACATGTTCAAAATCTTCACTAAGGTTCTTGCTAATAGGTTTTGTCTCTTCCTTCACTCACCGGTCCATCCCATTCAATCTGCCTTCCATTCTGGCAAATCCACAGTCGACTCTATTGTCCTAGGTCATGACATGATCCACCACTGCTTTTCCAAGAAGGTTGAAGCATGCATTATCAAAATTGACTTCAGCAAAGCTTTTGATTGTGTCAGTTGGGACTTCCTCCTATCACTCCTTAAGGCCAAGGGGTTTGTTCAGAGATGGTGTATGTGTATTCACAACATTCTCTTCTCTTCGAAATCCTCTGTTCTAGTCAATGGTAACCCAACAAGTACATTCAAATGTCATAGAGGTCTCAAACAAGGGGATCCTATATCCCCCATATTGTTCCTACTAGTAGTTGACGTGCTATATAGAATGCTTTTCAATAGCACTGCTCACGGTGATCTTATCAAACTTCACCTTAAAGGCAAATTGAATGACATTAAATCTCTCCAATTTGCTGATGATACTCTAATCTTTTGTAAAGCAGACGTCTCCAACATATCCACTCTCAAGTCCATTATTTACCTCTTTGAAGAGGTATCTAGTTTGGGTATGGTCTTCTCCAAATCTAACCTCTTCTATAGTGGTAGGTCTACCACTTGGGGTCCACTCCTTGCCAACCTTCTTAACTGTTTATATGCTTCTCCTCCATTCAAATATCTAGGTCTCCCCCTTAAGAAAAGGTCTATTTCTAAATCTGAATAGCAGCATCTTCTTGATACCTTCCACACAAAACTTTCCCATTGGAAAGACAAACAACTATCTTTCGATGGGAGCCTAGTGCTAATTAACTCAGTTCTATTCTCCCTACCTCTGTACTACATGTCCTTGTTTAAGATCAGACGCAACTTCTTATGGGGGGCAACTCCACCAATGCAGGAGGCAAAACTCTGGTCAAATGGGACAAGGCTTGCTCCCCCAAATCATGTGGGGGTTTGGGTATCTCCAACCTTCTCCATTTTAACATTTTCCTATTGTCTAAATAGCTTTGGAAATTCTTTGCCAAGGATAATCATGTATGCCAGGTTCTCCAATCCATCTACCCCTCCAACCCTCATAGCACACTATCAAGTTGTCATTGCTCCAAATTTTGGAAGGATGTTTATTCTTTCTACCAATCCTTTGCTAACATAGTCAAATGGCATCTAGGTAATAATCTTAGGATTCTCTTTTGGGAGGATCGATGGGTAGAAAACAATTCTCTGGCTAGCCTATTCTCTTTGCCTACAACCTTGCCTTCTCTAAGCTATTCTCCATTCAATCTCAAGGGAAATTTCATGGAGATACCTAGCACTAGAGACCCATCATCAGGAGATCTATTCAGGAGAATGAAAGACTACAAGTTAAAGCACTTAATCATCTGTTAACATCAAGTAATCTATATCATTCTCACAACATTGATATGGGACACTGGCCTCTCAAAAGCTCCAGGATTTTTACAGTCAAATCTCTCTACTCCCTCATATCTGATGGAGGCCTTCGAAGTCCTTACTACTCTGTAATCTGGAATAACTTACTTCCTAGCAGAGTTATGTTTTTTCTTAGGCTGCTCTCCGTAGCTAAACTGAAGACCAAAGACAGGTTCATCAACAGAGGTGGACAGGAGATCCATCCTGCTCCTTTTGCAGAGATGAGGAATCTCATGACCACCTTTTTCTTACTTGCCAATTTACCAAACAAGTCTGGGAATTTTTCCTCCCTAGAATTGGCATTCCATTACTCCCTCTTCTCACCAAATATTGTTTTGATATATGCTACGATGGGTCAGTTGAGACTTTAGTGCGACACCTGTGGAGATTAAGCTTTCCTACCATCTGTTGGGTCCTATGAAGAGCTTGCAATAACCTCATTCACTCAGGAATAATCTCTACCCCTTAACAACTGGCCTCTAAGATCTCTTACTATTTACTTTTCTGGACAGGTGCAGCAACATCCAAGAAGAACCTCAAGCTGAAAACTCTCATCCGAGAGAAAGGTTTTTCTGATCTCATCGCATCTAGTGAAGACAGTAACATGGACACAAGCATCCGTTAGTCAACCATAGACTCTTCTCGCAACACTTCTATAACATCTTTTAGATAGCATCTTTTGTAATTTACATATTTGTATTTGGGTTGCTACTTTTTAATCCTTCTTACTTCCTTGTATATAATCTTGGGGTATCTACGAGTGATTTCATGTGTATTCCTCTTTTTGTAGAGTAATGAAAAAGGTCCGCTCCTCTACAAAATAAGATTTTGTGCAAATCAAGAGTAGATACCATACTATGTAAGGTGTTTTGGTTTTAATACATTATATATACAGACTATGATAGGGCAACTTGTCGTACTCATACCTCAAAAAAAAACCCTCCGAGTTAACTGTCAGTTTAAACCCTAGACATGCTAAGTGTTGATGTCTAATATCACAAAGTCGAGGGGGTTACGATTCTGGTTTTCGCACTGGCGTTGAATAGGGAGAGGATGAGAGATGGGGCCGACTCCTCCTCCGACTTTATGCTCGATCCTTAGACTGAAATTCCTGATCCTTCTGTACAAGCAAGAAGAAACTCATGGGAGAGCGGGGCTCATTTCCCTCATAGTACCTCCGACAGTCAAGTCAGCTGGTGCGCTTGAGTGGGGTTTAAGGGAGAGTCTCTGGGCCATTGAGGTCCTTAGGGGGTACTCTTTGAGAGTTATTAGTTCTTTTTAGCAAAGGTAAATTCAGAGCTTTTGTGAAGAAGTAGTAGAAAAATCCGTCCCTCTTTTACCTCCTTTCCCTCCTTTTATAGCCCATTGCCTCTAAGAGTTTGACCATTTGGCTTTGACTATACACAGGAGGCGGTTGAGGGGTGAGCAGGCGGGCTGCTGAGTTATCCTTCTCCTTCCAGATACCGGTTGGCGATTGAAAGGGAAGTCATTCGAGTACAGGAGAGAAATGTCTTCTCAGTATCCTGGATTTAACAGATGAGGCAGGACATAGGATAGGCCAGTTGCTTGGTCGTCCATCCCCCTCCAGATAGCGGCTGGTGATTGGAGGGGAAGTCATTTGAGCCCAGGAGAGTATCATGGTGATCCCTGGGAAATGACTTATGAGTAGATAAGCGGCTTATGTACTGGATTTGTTAGAGCAGAGATCTTGATAGAACTGATCAATATTATAGTATCGATTGATATCTAAAGTGAGCTTAGCTGGATCTCATCCCCTTAGTAGAGGCGGGTCGGTTTGTGAATTATCTTTATGATTTTCCGACCGACAGCCGAGTGAGCTTCGGGTCGAGTGTATGGTCAAGATGTCTGCTCGAGGAGTCATCTTAATTACGAGGGACCGACTGATCTCGCATTTCGAGTCGGTAATGATGACCATTGGTCAAAAAATAACTTGTCTGCTCGGCTGGCCGATAGACTTGCCCTTGGCTGGGCTTTTGGGCCTCTAAGCCGGTTTGGACCATGGCTTTTTTAAGCCTATGCAGATAATCTTTCGATATCTTCATCTTTAGATGGTAAATTACCATAACAGTTGGCCCCTTTCATTCGGAGCTGACTTTAGTCAGGTCTGAGTAAAATAGATATGAGTTTGCTCAGGGTGTTGAGACTTTTTAGCCAGTTGATCGTGGCTGGAGACGTGGCATAGGACTTGCTAACCACCAATCTTCTGTAGACTGATATTGTCGGTATTAGGAATCGCTTTTTCAGAGGAAATGAGGCGTCATGGGTAGAGTGCATGGCGCCTCACTTGCTAACTGATTGGAATAAGTTACGAGTGGCGGTTGGCATTTTCGAGCGATTCGTTTTCAATTTTCAAAATGGATCTTCCTTAGTTGCTCTAGGATTGTGCCTCTTGAATTCTTCTGCATGCTTCTTCGGAGGCTTATAAATAATTCTTGGCGCTGTTTTGAAAGAACACTCCACATCAGGAACACTTCTCCTCATTGATAATTCCTTTCTCCTAAGAGATTTTTACTATGGCTTTTCCTCAGAATGACCGCGAGAAGAAACTTAGGGTCTTATGTCTGTCTAGTCGAGAATGACTATGGACAAGGCAACCTGGTTGCATGACGAGTATGATATTTCTCGTGCGATGACCATAGGGGCAGTGGACAGTCTTACTCTGGTGCATATGCATGGTGAGGATCGGGTGCCTCTCTATCTGGCGTATCTGCAATGTGGATTGCGCATGTCAGTATATCCCTTTGTCAGGGAGGTTTTTGCGGCTTTGGGGGTTTCCCCTACCAATTCCATCCACACGCTATTTATACCTTAATAACATTTATAGACGCCTGCTTCGAGGTAGAAATGATGCCCAGCATCAATTTGCTTGGGCACATAGTTAGTGTGGGGTCTATTGAGGGAGACCCATATAATTTTTTCCACTGTCGAGGTGGTTTCCGCTTAGATGCTGATTTCTCAGAGCTGAATGAAGAATGGAAGAGGTTCTTCGTCTGGGTGTTTGGTGCCAACAACATACTGTCCTGCTCAGGTTGGCCTGAAGTGCAGGAAAACGTATTGGAGCCGAGGGCTCTTAGTGACCTCGAGGTCGGAGATCTTGAGAAGTTCTGGTATCGCCTCGATCTCCAGGAGTCCAGAGCTCTGGATGGAGAGGAATTCCCAGAGATGGGAGGGTCCTCCTCGTCTTCCTCCGACTTCGAAGCGACAGTCCTTCCTCCACCAATAGAGGTCTGTAAAAGAGGGGCTGACTCGGAGGAGCTGAGTTCTTCCAAGAGTTCTTTGAAGAAAATGAGGAAGGACTCTAGGGGCGGTGGTTCTAAGCTTTAGGAAGGAGTTTTTAAGTGTTGTTTTTTTTGTAAGCCCTGTTGGGTCTTTTGGTAAAAAATGTACGAAACTCTTTTTTGAATGAGAAATAATTTTTCCTGTCTTTTGCTTTTGAGAGCTGCAAATGCTTGATGAAATAGTTGATCATGTTGTGACTCCGCTTTCTTTTCAAGAATAACATTGATCCTTGTAGATTAGATAACATATGCGGGATAAGTGTCGACGTCTTCATTCCCCCCATTTGGTCAAGGAGTAATTATTGAGGTCGTAGTTGGGGCTGTGCCTTAGGCTTATCCTGATGAGGAGCCAAGGACTTTGTGCCAACTGTGAAGTCGTTGTGCCTTGGGCTTACCCAGATTAGGAGCCAAGGGCTTTATGCTGACTAAGAAGTTGTTGTGCCTTGGTTTTACCTTGAGAATGTACCAAGGGCTTTATGCCGACTAAGAAGTCGTTGTGCCTTGGCTTTATCCTGAGAAGGTACCAAGGGCTTTATACCGACTAAGATGTCATTGTGCCATGGCTTTACCCTGAGAAGGTACCAAGGGCTTTATGTCGACTAAGAAGTCGTTGCGCCTTGGCTTTACCCTAAGAATGTACCAAGGGCTTTATGCCAACTAAGAAGTCATTGTGCCTGGTTTTACCCTAAGAAGGTACCAAGGGCTTTGTACCGACTAAGAAGTCATTATGCCTTGGTTTTACCCTGAGAAGGTACCAAGGGCTTGACCACCATGGTCGATGAGAGCAGAAGGAATCGAACCATATGTTGTGCCTTGGTCTTATCTTTAAGAAGAGCCAAGAGCTTTGTACTAACAGAGGAGTCGTTGTGCCTCATGCTTACCCAGATTAGGAACCAAAGTCTTGACCACTATGATCGATGAGAGCAGAAGGAATCGAACCATATGTTGTGTCTTGGTTTTACCCTGAGAAGGTACCAAGGACTTGACCACTATGGTCGATGAGAGCAGAAGGAATCGAACCATATGTTGTACCTTGGACTTACCTTTAAGAAGAGCCAAGAGCTTTATACCAACTGAGAAGTCGTTGTGCATCGGGCTTACCCAGATTAGGAACCAAGGTCTTTATGCCGACTAAGAAGTCGTTATGTCTTGGTTTTACCCTGAGAAGGTACCAAGAGATTTATGCCGACTAAGAAGTCGGTGTGTCTTGGTTTTACCCTGATAAGGTACCAAGGGTTTTATGCCGACTAAAAAGTCGGTGTGCCTTGGTTTTACCATGAGAATGTACCAAGGGCTTTATACCGACTAAAAAGTCTTTATGTCTTAATTTTACCCTGAGAAGGTACCAAGGGTTTTATGCCGACTAAGACGTCCTTGTGCCTTGGTTTTACCCTGAGAAGGTATCAAGGACTTGACCACTATGGTTAATGAGAGCAGAAGGAATCGAACCATATATTGTGCGTTGGTCTTACCTTTAAGAAGAACCAAGGGCTTTGTACCGACTGAGGAGTCGTTGTGCCTTAGTTTTACCCTGAGAAGGTACCAAGGGCTTTATGCTGACTAAGAAGTCGTTATGCCTTGGTTTTACCCTGAGAAGGTACCAAGGGCTTTATGCCGACTAAGAAGTCGTTGTGCCTTGGTTTTACCCTAAGAAGGTACTAAGGACTTTATGCCGACTAAGAAGTCGTTGCCTAGACGACTAGGTCTTCGATGTCTTTCTTTTCTTTTGATACTTTCATTGATTAGTAGAATTTATACATAATGGAGTACAATTCTTCAATATTGATTGTTCGAACAGTGTCGAACTCTTGTTCTTAGCTCATGTATTTTGGATGTAGTTTTTTCCAAGGAACAAGATAGTCGAAAGGGAGCCTCTTTGGCCCTCTTGCTGTCTTCGAACATTCATGTCTTAATGAGGGCGAGCCGTAGCTTTTTATTAGCCATCTTTGTCGTCGTGTGACTCAGGACACCGAGTTGCCAGTCATTTGAATATCCAGAGTCGGATGTTGCTCTCTTTCTTGAGGACGAGCTATTTGGCTTTAGATGTCGTTGATCTGTCGACATATTTGCCATCTTATTAGCCAAGGACCTTTCTGAACTTTGAGTTTTTGCTGAGGTCCTTGCTGGTCAACGGTGGACACAGGGATTTTTTAATAGATCTTGCTTGTCCACCGTTGGTTGCGTTGTATGGCCAGAGTCCTACTGATTGAGCTATGGAGGATGGTGCTTAATAGGGGGAGGCCCATGAAACTTTTGTGATGAGGGGCTTCTTGTTGATTAAACCCCACATGTCGATGCTTTGTCTCCTAGAAATTGATGGGATCATTGTTTCCCCTTGGGGATTCCAGGAGTAGCAACGACCGGACCATCCTGTAAATGGAGGAGCCTTCTTTTTGTAAGGAGAATGTGAGTCGCATGCTTCGACCATCAGTTCTTCCTTTGATTTTGGTGGTTTGAATAGCTACTGGGGGTTAGAGCCGGATTTTCTAAAGAGGCGGTCGTCGGGTGGCTCCCTGAGTTTTTCCCGCAATCTCATCTTTGGTGAGGAAGGACTCTCCTTTGAAGGTGGTGATGATCCGAAGAGCCGGCCACAGACTTAATTGTTCGTTGCTCCTTGCTCGTGTGAGCTATTGCTAATGGGAGCTTGAGCGATACTGGATCTGATCATAACCCTTGGGGTTCTATTTGCAATCCAACCCCCGGCCTCTTGGCTGTGCAGGCGATGGGGTTTTATTTGTGGCGGCGATAAGAAGCCTGTGCTTCATTCTCAAGCCAGACAAACACTGTGGTGGTGTGTCTTTTCTAGGAGGACTTTTGGGGTTCCACTTGGTAAATATTCCCCAGAAAGCTATTGGAGCCCATGAGGGCTACATGTACGTTGGCTCCTCATAGCCATAGGCTAATCCTCCTTAGCTTGAATGATGCGATTCCAGGCTTTGTTTAGCTTGAATGACGTGATTCCAGTGATGTTCTTCAAGAATGAACAAGATCAGCCCCCTGTTTGGAATTAGGCATTTCTTCTCAGAGACGAGAGTGGACCCCATGGTGGGCGTCAAACTATTGATATCTGATATCACACGGTCGAGGGGGTTGCGGTTCTGGTCTTCCCACTAGCGGCGAATAGGGAGAGGATGAGAGATGGGGCCGACTTCTCCTCCGACTTTATGCCCGATCCTTAGACTGAAATTCATGATCCTTCTGCACAAGTAAGAAGAAACCCGTAGGAGGGCGGGGCTCATTTCCCTCGTGGTACCTCTGATGGTCAAGTCAGCTGGTGAGCTTGAGTGAGGTTTGAGGGAGAGTTCCTGGGCCATTGAGGTCCTTAGGGGGTACTCTTTGAGAGTTATTAGTTCTTTTTAGCAAAGATAAATTCAGAGCTTTTGTGAAGAAGTAGTAGGAAAATCCTTCCCTCTTTCACCTTCTTTCCCTCCTTTTATAGCCCATCGCCACCTCTGAGAGTTTGACCATTTGGCTTTGACTATGCACAGGAGGCGGTTGAGGGGTGAGCAGGCAGGCTGGTGAGTCATCCTTCTCCCTTCAAATATCGGTTGGCGATTGGAAGGAAAGTCATTCGAGTACATGAGAGAAATGTCTTCTCAGTATCCTGGATTTGACAGATGAGGTAGGGCAGAGGATAGGCCAGCTGTTTGGTCATCCTTCCCCCTCCAGATGACGGCTGGTGATTGGAGGGGAAGTCATTCGAGCCTAGGAGAGCATCATGGCGATCCCTGGGAAATGACTTGTGAGTAGAATAAGCGGCTTATGTACGTGATTTATCAAAGCAGAGATCTTGATGGGACTGATCAATACTGTAATGCCGATTGACATCAGAAGCGAGCTTAGCTGGATCTCATCCCCTTAGTAGAGTTGGGTCGGTTCGTGAGTTGTCTTTATGATTTTTCGACCTGACAACCGAGTGAGCTTCGGGTCGAGTGTATGGTCGAGACGTCTGCTCGAGGAGTCGTCTTAATTACGAGGGACCGACTGATCCCGCACTTCGAGTCGGTAATGATGACCATTGGTCAAAAAATGACTTGTCTGCTCGGTTGGCCGGTAGACTTGCCCTTGGCTGGGCTTTTGGGCCTCTAAGCTGGTTTGGACCATGGCTTTTTTTAGCCTATGCAGACGATCTTTCGATATCTTCATCTTTAGATGGTAAATTACCATAACACTAAGCATTTCCCTTCAATTGGCCAAAACACCACTCAGCAACAAAATTTTCACAATATACCCTTATCTTATGTTTTTGATTGAGGGTACTTGTGTAATTTGATGTTGAAGAGTGATAACGTATGGAGATAAGCTCGGATAATTAAAAGTTTAGGGGGTTATTTGAGACAAACCCGATTAACGGAATAAAAGAAGGTGTTGGGGTTTTGTGGGGAGTGCCCCAAAGTACGGGGAGGTTTTCGTGAAATTTTCCCAAAATTTTATAAAAATTTATTTAGAAATACATGGGGTCTTTTTGCTCCGTGCCAATCCCATTTCTTTCGGAAACTGATGGTTAGGATACTGGGAACACTCTGCCCTACATGAGTGTATCATTCCTCTATTTTTGAATCTGAAACCTAATTCTGATAGAAAATTTAGACCTCTATAGGTCCACAATATGACCCTTTGCATGGCGAAAACATAGAGAGGATATGTGATCTCAATGTCAACTCGTAGCCCACAAATTTGTAGGGATGGAGATGGATATGAAATTATTAGTCTGTTAGTTTGGTAGCTCTCTTTTTTAGACCATTTTTTTTTATCTAACCCGGAGGTAGACTGAGAGAGAGAGAGAGAGAAAAAACCTGTTAGTGGACAATTAAGCCCTTGGGGTTACGTTGACAAAGGGTCAAAAACTAATTTACTCTAAACAAGTTTAGTTCTAGCTCAGGAGGAGTGGAATAATCCTTGGAGTTAAGGTCTGATTATTTGCCAGATTCCTTGTAGAAGATTGCCTATGTTTATAATCTTATACGCGTCTCATGATTCTTACTTGAAGCTTCATTTAGACTCAGCTAATCAATAATTTGTCGTTGATAACATGTTTGGATAGTTGGGATGGACATTCTTTAGACTGTATTGTAGAAGAAATTCCTTCGCGCTATACATGCACTATTTCGGACAAAAATTCATATGGTTTAGAACCAAGATATCAATATTCCGTTTGTCTTTTGAGTTATGAAATGCATATTGTAGGGTCAACGAATCATAGTGGTTAGCCATTAATTTTCTTATTGGTCAAATCGAATACTAAAGAGTTCGTATTTAATATTTATTTAAATTTATGGAATTCAAACTCGAATTAAAATATCCATATTTGGTTTTTTTCAAACTCGAACCGGAATAATCGATATTTGACAAATATTGATGAATATTAATAAATATTTATCGAATATCAAAGTATACTCATTTCGTTAAAGAACTTGATTTTCAAATAGTATTTAAATTTATAAATGAAAATTACTCCTTAGTAATTATGATGCATATATATTTAATTTTTCATTACAAAATTAATTTAAGATTATTTCAGTCTCAAAATTAGTATGTAGAACTTAAATAGAAATAGTAAGTGTGTAAAAAAAATATAATTATACAAATTATAAGAGATCGGAATTTAAAGGATTATTTAATAAGAATTCCAATTGAATATACATTTGATTAATTTCTATTTTTTAATGAATCTGAATATTAAAAATTATTTATTTAGTGTTAAATGAACTATCATATTGAATATAACCGAACAGCTACCTGAACAATTAAAGAGTATTTGTTTGTTGATGTCAATCATCAAACGGGGGTTTGTGTGATGATTTGTGGAATGATTAGGATCCTCTAACTCCTTCTGATGAGTGGTTCTAGGGCTCGTTATTCTTTCCTACATATGAAGGAACTCGTAAGAGGGTGGAGTTGGGTTCTCCGGGTGTTCCTCCGATGATCAAGTCAGTAATTAATCTTGAGTAAAAAAAATAGAGTTAGTTCTATGTTACATGAAAAAAAGGCCAGAGAGAATTATCTCATACAGTGCCGCTCATTTTATAGTGGATTTGAGAGGCAAGAAGGTAACTTGGGCCGAGTTCAGCTAGGTAGGTGAGTCGGTAGACATGTACTATGTGTCGGTTACTGAATGAGGTGAGTCATCTGGTCATTTATTGTGGGAGTGACAGCAGGTGCTTAGTGCTGACTGGGTCCGATGAGCCATAAAGACTATGGGGGCTAGGGTAATGATGATGTTGTCAGGCCAGTTAATGCGAGAGTAGTTAGCTGGCGAGAGGTTCGAGGTAACTATCGTCTTTCGACTCCTCAGATCTAGGACCAAGAAGTACCGCCTTTTGACTCGGTTACGCGAGATGTCTACTGAACAATGGGTCGAGTCATATCACTGGTGGTCAATTGAGAGATTGGTCGAATAGTACCACCTTTCGAATCGGTGATGTTAGATGTCAGCTAAATAGTGAGTCGAATCGTATCGCTAGTGGTCAATTAAGAGGTTGGCCGAGTAGTACCACCTTTTGACTCAATTACGTGAGATGTCGGCCAATCAAGTTGGCCGTGCCGAGTTGGATGTTATCTTCGTTTTGAATTAGTTTGGTTAGGCAGAGTGTAAGACATGTGTCAACTTGGTTAGGTAGAGTATTATAT
>BQKN01064932.1:6289-36007 GCA_022839385.1 Asparagus kiusianus | reverse complement strand
ATATATATATATATATATATATATATATATAAGAAAATAAAAAAATACTATTCCGGACCGGGCCTGGGCCTGGGCCCGAGCCGACGGGCTTTTTGGACAGCCCTAGATTGAACCAAAACTTACTCGCCAAACATAGTAATCTTATGAAATATAGAGCAAGGGGGGCATTCAAACAAAATCTTATGGAGCCAATCATCCAACACAAGTAGATGAAATGCTAAACATATTAATCTTCTAATTGAGATTTTATTTATTTATTATTATCATTATTTTGAGTTCGAACCTAGAGTGTGATACACGAGTAGATATATTCACCCACATTTGGTGGTATGTACAAATATAGGTAAGGTTTGCTACTCTGAGTTCTTTGTAGATGCTTCTGTATTGGTGGCTAGATATTCGCATGAAAGGGTTGAAATATCAAAACCACCGCGACAAGAAGAAACATCGTAAATTGCCAAAATTAGGGGGTGTAATAGAAAAATCAAACAAATCCATTAACATCAACATCCCTTGGTATCACATGGGACCCACTCTCTGTTACATGGGTCCCATTACTCCCACTCATCTACGCCACTTTGTAAATTCCAAAAATCTGTGAAGAGCTTCACAAATCTAGATACTTGAAAATTTATCACCGGCAAATTAAGTTTATGATGAAACTCAAAACAATGATTTCCATGCTTAACAATCACAATTTTCAATGCTTAACTAACAAAAACTTGTAAACTCTTTTCTTTTTAAAACTAAACTATGAGTGACGATCATTTATTTCATTTGACCTTAGGGCCTGTTTTAGACTATTTTGTTGATTGGTAAAAACTGGTCAAGAAGTGAACTAGTATATTTTCGTTCATTGATTGGCTTCTAAACCGGTTCAGTTATGGACCAGGTCGGAGTTACTCCACAGCACACCCTTAAACTTTATTAATAATATTCTTGAAGTTTGGGGAAATTTTTGTGAAACTCACTAATGGCTTAAGTTAATTAATTATATTTAAATTATAGATTTTTTTTCCGGATAGGGATTGAATCGGGAACTTAGGAATATTTAGAGTATTACCATTGTCTCTCCCAACCACCTGCGCTACCCGTGATGGGTATTTAATTCATAGTTAGATAAGAGCAAGTGAGGAAGAGAGGATTTTGGGAAAAGTAAATTAGCAAGTATGACCTCTCGATCTTTTTCTGTTTCTATAATTATAAACTAATAAGATTAATTCACATAATTAGATTTTAATTAACTAAATCATTGTGGGAGATTCGGGGTATAAATCCTATTCGAAACGCTACATAGGATTTGCATTAGGAGCCTTGCTTAGCAACCATTATTGACATTTGGGACAAAGTTGTAAATAAGGTGGATTTGGTGGTAGATATGTAAAATACCCTGCTAAAAGACCCTTTCTAGTTTCTACTTCTACACATTTTTTTAACCAAAACGAATACGTATACAATTCAATACATACCGTATCCCGTGGGTCCCAGATACGCAGGCACAGCCTTGGGATCCAGCTGGCATGCAGATTCTAGATTTTCTTAATTCCTGTCTTGCCCTTGGAAATTAATGGCTCACCTAACACAGGAAAAGGGTGACAGCGAGAGAAGCACAAGGAACTGTTTCGTCATTATGGAAATAAAAGTTACGGAGGGTGAAAACGGGAACTTACGTACTTATTTCTAATTGCACGATGCTTCAAATTTGGGGCGCAGTTGATCCGACTGTTCTATTTACCGCGTTACCGTTGGTGAATTCCCCGATTTAGCCCCGACCGGAGGTATAAGTAGCTTTGGCCAGTGGGGGGACCTATTGGATTCCTGCCTAAAGTTTTGGAAGCTCGTGAGGCAAAAATTCACATGCATGCTGTAGGCTTGGAACTTATTACCATATATGGGAGAAAAGTAAATGCGGTTAGTTTTACTACGTACGTGTAAACTTAGTTGTTGATGAGAAACATATATAAATTAAAAACTTTTCGGAATTCAAATCAGATGTGTGTTATGTTAATATATAATATGGTGATCTAGTTTAGACTAGTCAAAAAAAAAAAAAAAAAAAAATTGGATTCAGTCGAGTCTTGAGTATTACAACTCGCCTAACCCTCTCTAATCCCAAAACGAGTCTAAACCAGCTTAGTACTGGTAAGGGAGAGGTAGGTGGTGAAACAATTATGATCTGGTTTAAAGTCAAAATAATCATAATTGCTGGTTTACGTGTTAATCCAATTATTTTCCAAAGTAGAATTAATTATGGACTGAATTAATTAACTTTTGATTCGGTAAACTGGGTTAACTCAAGTTGTCAAACATGTCTTAAGGCTTCACATTGCTCTGTTACTATAGCAGATGTAATGGCTAATTTAATTTACTAATATATATATGAGTTTCCATCGTCATGTATATATGTCTTTATTCAAGCTAGTTATATGTATAGCGATCAATCTCTCTCTCTCTCTCTCTCTCTCTCTCTCTCTCTCGCTCTCTCTCTCTAGACACCAATCACAATCAGTAGCTGGATGTGTATGGATAATTATAAGGAGGCAACTTAAGTTTGCATCCGTTCTCTTCTCCTTTGTTTTCTACAGACGCCCAACTACCAAGCAAATGTCTTGTCCCCTATTTTTCCGAGAACGAGGGCAAATATGCAACCCTTGTCTCAACCTAGGTGACCTTACCGCCATAAACCATCAGGGTCTTGATAACGGGTCGGGCGTTATACCATGTGTTGAGGTATTTATAAAGCCCGATACTTAAAATTGGCACCCGCGTAACATCGCATGATGAGTGTATATAATGGGGGGAAAAACATTCAAACAAACATACATTTCACATGAGTATAGCAAACACATGCCTCAGCATCTTTGATCAAGGATTTCACCTTAGGTGGAATATATTTCATATAATTTTTTGATTTTCTATATGTGATCTCGGCGGCGAATCCAAGAATTCCAGAAAGTGGTATCACTATATAATTGATAATTAGAAAACTTACAATTGTCCCCGACGAGGTTTTTATTTTGGAAAAAAAGTATATAACTGCATCATTAGTAATACTATCAAATGCATCTTTCTCGATATATATATGTAAGTAAGCAATCGCTAAGTCAAGCGTCACTCATTTTATTTCGTAGTCTATTCTTTATCAACTTTATTGCATAAAAAGCTCTTTCCATGCTTGTTGTAGCCATGAGCAAAGTCAATGTCATCTTCAAAAGCAAATAAACCAAAGGATAGACAATATGCTTTTTGGTCTCCACCACTTTCTTTGAAAGATCACCGATTCCCTTCAGATTGGCAAACATTGCATCTCTATGCACATCAACAATATAATTATCAAGATGATTCTTAAGTGCCAATATCTCAATAACGGAAAATTCATATGGATAGAATTCGACCATTTTAAGTAACTTCTCTGCATTAAAAGAAATAAATGAATCACTGGGCTCAAGCAAGCAATACAAAGAAGTAACTCGGTGGAATGACTATTGAGCTCTTGAAGTTGCATATCTATCACGGAATAGAACATTTCAACTTGATAACGATGTAGATTGGTGCCTTGTAAAGTTTTGCGTCGTCTTCCTTTAACATACACATCTTCCATTTTTAGAATAAGAATCTCATGTTTGTTACAAAATACACGAACTTCATTCAAGAGAGTGTCTCATCATTCATCTCTCATTTGTTGCAATCTTCGCTTTGCCCTTCAACAAGAAAACAAAAGCATATGTCTCTAATAATTCCAAGAGAAGATGTGCTTCACCTCTTTAACGTTGATACGTACCATGTTTTTTAATATCTTCAAGTACATTAATAATTAAAGAGAACATAGCCATCAAATTCAATAGTGTTCTATAATGAGATCATCCATGAGTAGCAGTTGGCTTCTTAAGAGCCATTTCTTGTTTCAAGCCTTGCCCACTTTCAAACTCTTCAATTTGTAATGATTTAGCAATTTGCTCTGCTTTCTTCTCTCTAATTTTATCTCGACGTTTACAAGAACCTCCAACCACATTCAACAAACGAGCAAGCACGTCAAAGAAGAAAAAGAATACTACATAGGAAGGGGCGGTCTGAAGGCGTAGGATAGCAGGCGAATTTTTTGATGCTATCGTGCACCCCGCCGTGATTTTTTCGATTTCTTGATGGCAAGGAAGAAGAAAAACAATGGAAAAAAGATTCTCGAGATTGGATTGAGAGCTCCCAAATTGAATTTGATGTCTGATGATGATCAATCTGCTACCTGTAGTGAAGAAGATGCTGAAGCTTTCGTAGAAATGGGATCTACAGGCCCTAAAGGAGCAAGGAAGTCTAAATCTATGGCTGAAGTTTTGAATTCTACAAATTTGGTGAGAATCTCTGATCATCTGCCAAATCAAGTACAAGGTTTTCTTGATCGCCAACTTGATGAAGTTTCTTGCTCGAATTCTGAAGTTCTGAAGTCTAGGTCTTCTTTGAGAGTTGGAGTTCATGATTCTTCTTCTAATTCTAAATCTCATCTTTCTTGGTTAGATGAGGTTGAAAGGGAGGTAAATCTTTCTCATCCAACTCATAAAGGATGTTCTCCTTTGATTTCAAATACCTTGCTAGATTCATTTTCTGCAGAAGATGGTATCAGATCTGGAGTTTTAAAAGCTAACTCTGTTCTTGAACCTATTATTTCTTCTAATTCTGCTCAACCTGAGAGGAAAATTGAGGAAAGTGGAATCAAACAGAATATTTCAACTGTGAATGAGGAGTTTCCTCCTTTAGACTCGAATAAGAATCCTGCTCCTACTTCAACTGTGAAAAAAAGTTGGATTAGTTGTTTTGCTAACAATAGAAATCCTGGTAATGGTCTGGTTTTGAATTATGTTGAACCTGAAACTGGGAATGCTGTTACTTTTGAAGAGGATGAATGGATTGAAGGTGCTTCTCAATGGAAATCCTCTCTTGTAGGGTAGGTTCTAGGGCTAAATGTAAGTTTCAAAGCCATGGAAACCTTTGTTCACAAAGTTTGGGCTCTTTTGGCAACCCCTAATATCTGTATCTTAAAGCCTGGGATTTTTCTTTTCAATTTCAATAATGATGAAGAGATGAAGGGTATTCTTGAAAAAGGCCCCTGGTTCTTTAGATCCAGGCCTCTTCTTTTAAAACCATGGTCAATTGATGATGATATTGAAAAAATAAGAGACAATACATACCCTATGTGGATTCAGCTGCCTGGTTTAAGGTTAAACTTGTGGAATGCAAATAGCATAAGCAAAATTGTGAGTGTTATTGGAAAACCAATTACTACTGATAAGCTTACTGCTAATAAGTAGAGATTGGCTTATGCTCGTGTACTTGTTGAAGTGAAAATGCCCTCTTCTCTCCCTGACCATATAGATATACAAGGGCCTAATGGAAAATGTTTTAAACAAAATGTTACTTATGAGTTTAAGCTAATATGGTGTAACCATTGCAAAGTGGTGGGTCATGATTCTAACTTTTGTAGAAGAATGACTGGGTCTCAGAAATGGGTGCCAAAGCAGAAACCAAAAGGTGTACTAGAAAAAAATTAAGATTCTGGCAAAAGACAAGAGTTAGGAAAAAGTCAGCAAGAAGCTCTGGTTATGACTAGGGGGTCTGGAAGTGTGCATAAGAAGAAAAATTCTGCTGAATTTCCTGTACCTGGACTTGCACATAATCCTGTGCATATTTTACAACCTCAGGATTTTGATGTTATTATTGAAGATGGTCAACCTATAAACAGTAGAAAAAAGGAAATAACAAAGGAAAAGGAGTCTAACAACTTGTAGGTTGATGAATCCTCTGTGCATACTTTGAAGGATTACCCTGTGCATGTTAGTGAACAGGAGAAAAATGAGCTTCCTGGAAAAGTGTATGAACATATTAAAGGAGCAAATTCTGGAATATCTGGTAGACAAGAGGTGGGACAAAATTAGAAAAAAACTCTGGTGGATAGGGGATCTAGAAGTGTACATGAGGAGACTACAGCCTCAGTGCATGTTTTACGGAATTATCCTGTGCATGTCTTGCAGAATATGGTTTCTATCACCCCTCTGGGTGAAACTTCCCCCTGGTTTTCAAATCAAGGAGCTAAGATAAGGGAGAATTCTTTCTCTCCTCTGTCTAAAATAATGGATAGAAAGGATCCCTCTAATATAGAAAGGGGGATACAGTTTACCAAATCATGAATCTGACTTTTTGGAATGTTAGAGGTTTTAATAAATCCTCTAAACAATATTTAGTTCAGCAATTTGTGAGACAGTACAGGATTTCTTTCCTTGCTCTTTTGGAAACAAAAATTAAAGATGTGAATGTTCAATCTGTTGTTAAAAAAATTGACAGTACTTGGAATTATTTTTCAAATGCAAATGGCTCTGAAAAGGCTAGAATCATTGTACTTTGGGATCCAAGTTTATTGAACATCCAGATTAACTATGTTTCAGCCCAACAGATTACATGCTCAATAAATTCTTTGGATGGGAGATTACAATGCCTCATAACTTCAGTGTATGGGTATAACCACCAAGATGCAAGGAAGGTTTTGTGGTCTGAAATATCTCAGATTCATCAAACAGTTATGGGTGTGCCTTGGCTTTTGTGTGGTGATTTCAATGCTTTATCAAGCAATGATGAAAAAATTAGAGGCTCAATCCTCACTGATGCAGACACCAGAGATTTCAACCAGGTCATTGCAGACTGTAAACTTTCTCATCTCAAGACTATTGGTTGTTTTTCACTTGGAATAACAAACAAGACTCAACCACTAGAGTTTGGAGTAGGTTAGACAACCCTTATAAATGACTCCTGGTTACATAAGCACAATGCAAGTCATGTTGAATTTTTATCCCCAACCTTCTCAGATCACTCTCCTGCTTTAGTATCAATTTATGAGTATAAAGATCAAGGGAAAAAGCCTTTCAAGTTCTACAAAATATGGACCAAACATGAAAATTATCTATCCACTGTTTCATCTGTATGACATTCATCTATTAAGGGCCACAAAATGTATAAAATCTGTTCAAAACTGAAACTCCTGAAGAATGCTTTGAAGGATCTGAACAAAAGAGATTTCCATAATATTAGTGAACAGGTTATCAGAGCAAAAAAAGATCTGGAGGTTATTCAAAATTCTCTACGTCTTGACCCTCTTAATGCTGATCTTATATCACAGGAAAAGAATTGCATTGTCTCCTATAACAAGCTTCTTGAATGTGAATTATCTTTTTACCAGCAAAAATCAAGAATAGCTTGGAGTCTTAAGGGTGATAGATGCACAAGCTTCTTCCTCTCTGTTGTTAAGAAGAACAGACACCACAATAGAGTGATGTCACTCATTTCTAATAGGGGGAAAAATCTCAGATAGAGAAGAAATTGCACAGGAATTCATCTCCTATTACAAGAACCCGATGGGGACTGAAATTTCCACCTCTTTGCCAGACTCAAGCATAATTCAAAGTGGTCCTTGTCTCTCTGAATATCAAGCTGTAAAATTAACATGTGCAGTTACTTATGAAGAGATTAAGCAAGCTATTTTCTCCATGTCAGAAGACAAAGCCCCAGGACCTGATGGCTTCAGTATATCTTTTTACAAAACTGCTTGGCCTGTTATTGGAGAGGAAATCACCTCTGCTATTTAGGATTTTTTCAAAACTGGAAAACTATTGGGCTCCATTAATTCTACCTCTATCTCTCTCATTCCTAAGGTACAATGCCCTCAAACCCCTGCTGATTTTAGGCCTATCTCTTGCTGTAATTGCCTTTACAAGTTCATCTCAAAAATCCTTGCTAATAGGCTGCAATCTGTCATTGGTTTTATAATTAGTGAAGCTCAATGTGCTTTTGTAAAAGGTAGGCAAATTAATAACAATATTCTATTAGCACATGAACTGGTGAAGAATTATGGCAGAAAACACTTAACTCCAAGGGTAATGATCAACATTGATATAAGAAAAGCCTTTGACACAATCAGTTGGTCTTTTCTGGAAAACATGCTCAAAGGTTTGGGGTTCTCAGCAGTTTTCATTCAGTGGATTATGGCTTGTATTTCATCCACTAAATTTTCTATTTCCATGAATGGTTCTCTCCATGGATATTTCAAGGGTGCTAGGGTCTAAGACAAGGAGATCCTCTATCTCCATATTTGTTCATAATTAGCATGGAATATCTTACCAGGACTATGAATTTGCTAAAGCATGACAGAGATTTCAAATTTCACCCTTTGTGTGGAAAGCTAAAAATCACACACCTTACTTTTGCTGATGATCTACTTCTATTCAGTAGAGGGGATATGTACTCTATTCAAAAACTATATCAGTGTGTGATAGATTTTGGTGCAGTATCTGGTCTGGAAGCCAATCCTTCAAAATGTGCTATTTTTTATGGTGGAATGGAAGAATCTGTTAAAGCAACTATCAGTAGTTGTTTAGGATTTCATGAGGGTTCTTTGCCAATCAAATACCTTGGTGTACCTTTAATTTTCAAGAGGCTCTCATATGTTGATTGTACCCCTCCGTTTAAGAAGATTACAAATCGGTTTCAATTTTGGCTGAAAAATCAGAACCTGACATATGCTGGTAGACTTCAAGTCATTAAAAGTGTGATACTGGGAATTCAACTGTATTGGACTTCAAATTACATTTTGCCATCTAAGGTTCTTAAGAAAATAGATGATTTATGCAGAGATTTTTTATGGGGTAAAACTGACCAGACTTTCAAATCTCCTCTAGTTGCTTGGGATAAAATCCGTAAGGAGAAGAAGTGTGGTGGCTTGGGAATTTTTTCTGCAAAAACTTGGAATTTGGCATCAGCTCTTAAAATCATTTGGTTTATTCATGTTAACAAAGAATGGCTGTGGATTAAGTGGATTCATGGAAAGTACCTGAAAAACACAAATATTTGGCTTGTGAACATGAAAGTTGGAGACTCTTGGATGTGGAAACAATTGCTTAAAGCTAGAGATAAAGCAATTACTATCTGTGGAGGCATAGAAAATCTGAAGAGGTGCATCAGTTCATGTTGCAAAATACAAGTATTCAGTTGTCTAAGCTTTATGTGGCCATATCTCCAGCTTCAAGCAAAGTAAACTGGTATTTGACAGTTTGGGACACTTTGATATATCCTAAACATAGCTTTATTTTGTGGTTAGCTGTTCTAAACAGACTGTTAACCAGAGAAAAGCTTCTTAGGAGGGGTGTTATTCAATCAGGCCATTGTTGTTTATGTTCAGGTATTGCACAGGAATCACGAAATCATCTTTTCTTTGATTGCCTCTTCTCAAATGCTGTGTGGAACAACATCATGACTGGCTCAAATTTAAATGGAAAGCTTGTGATTGGGATATACTTTTGGATTGGTATACCTGTAGACTGAAAGGAAAAGGTTTTAAGCAAAGTTTAAAGAGATTGGCTCTTGCAAACACAGTGTACAGAATATGGAGGGAGAGGAATGATAGGATTTTCAACATGAAGAATAAGAGTATTGATCAGCTTACTAAGGAGATAAAGTTGGACATAATGATCATGATCCTTAACAGTCTATGTTTAGAGGAAAATAAACAGTGGTTTTTATCTCTTTGATGTTGCTAATTACCACTGTTTCTTGTTTTCTTTCAATTTCTGTTTTTTTAGTTCAGTCATGAACTGTATATCATGATGTACATATTTTTCCAATTTTTGGTAAATGAATAAAATCTCTCATTGACCAAAAAAAAGCACGTCAAAGAAATCATTAGTGTCAAAATGATTCTTTGAAACAAGTATGAGTGTTAGTTGCAATTTATGAACAAAACAATAAACACAATATGTAGAGTGACTCTCTTTCATGATCAAAGCTTCAAACCATTAAACTCCCCTTGCATATTACTCACGCTGTCATAACCTGGTCCTCATATTATTGATAAACTTAATCTATGTTCTGCGAGTAAAGAATCAACTGTAGCTTTAAGTGATACAGCTGAAGTATTTGTCACATGAACAATTCTAATAGATCGCTCCATGAGAAATCCTCTTTCATCAACATAATGGAAAGTTGCTGCCATTTGCTCTTTGCATGACACATTAGCAGATTCATCCATTAAAATACCAACGAAGTCATCACCTACTTCTGTAATTATGGCATTGCAAGTTTCTTTTACAGCAACATATATCATATCTTTTTGAATAGAAGAAGCAACTATTTGATAATTTCCAGGAGCATTAGACAATATAACACTATTCACTTTCTCATTGTGAGCAAACTTCAAAAGTTTAAGAAAATTTCCCCTATTGCTTAAATATTAATATTCATTATGACCACGAAATGATAACTCTTACATTTGCAAGAATCTTACACAATCAATAGATGCCTCTAGACGAACTCTATACTCACTCTAGGCTTCCTCCGTTTGCCTATCAAAAGCGGATTGGATAAATTGAGGTTGCTTCATCAAATTTTGACGTTTATGAATGGCTACATTGTGTGCACTACCACATTTTCGAACATGAGCTTCTAATCAGGATTTCTTGTTCCAACCCCTAAATTCTCTATGAACAAAAGAATTTACTCCACCTTGACTCACAATTTCAGATTTAAATAAGTAACAGGATAAGCATAAAGTGGCTTCTTCTTTTACGCTATACTCTAACTAATGTGGAAATTCATGAAACCAATCAGCATTGAAACGACGCATCTTTTCCCTAAATTTAGTTTGTTGAAAATTGTGAGTAAGAGGATGATAAGAGCCTTTTTGAAGATATGTTCTCCTTACCCTATCACGATCATTTGGACGATAGCTGTCAATTGATGTTCGCTCTCTAGGATCAACTAGAAGATCATTCAAGTCAACTCTTGTTGAGAACTTTATGTTATCGATATTAGGATTAGAACCATCAATCCCGCTAGATAAATTTCCTTGAGGGTGTGAGGGATCTTGTACATATTAAGATGATGAATGTCTAGACTCAGGGGTTGCTCTTTTGAAATAGCGCCTCATATCAAAACTCATATCAAAACTGATAATAAGTAAATTAGATTATAATTAGATACCATAAACATTAATAAATTAATTTGATGATTCGATTACAACAAAATAAAAGCAAAAAAAAACCAAACTTTTATAATAAAACATAACCTAAAAATTACTTAAATTAATAACCCAAAAATTACTTAAATTAATGTCAAGATGTGATACCTCGAGTGAAGCTCAAGAAAGAACCATCGACCGCAATCTCTATTGATTGTGAAGATTGAGGAGAAAATCAATATTGTACCAAATTAAACATTATAAATTTTAAAACTTTCAAGAAAACCTAAATTCTACATACAAAATTAAATTATACAAAGTAAGAAATTAGGGGTGGGGGGGGGGGGGGGGGAATTAATAACTTACTTGAGGTTGCATCATGAATGAGGAGAAGTGAAGGAGAGTTGGGTCTTGAGGAGGCAGAGGACAAAGAGGTCGTTAGAGGCCTTGGGATCAGGGGGTCAGTGAAATGAGAAAGAGGAACCAAGAAAGCAGAGCCATGAAGACTAAAGGTGAAGGAGGAAGAAGAGAAGGGGAGATAGGTCCACCGGAGCTCTTGAGGCCCTCCGGCAATGGCGACGATGACAAGTCAAAGGAGGCAAAGATGAGGACTAGGGCTAAAAGTTGGTGTTTTTTTCCAAAAAAATTACTGTTTGGATTTTTCTTACTGGGATCAGGTAGGAAAAAGAATGAGTTCTGGTAAGAATGAGAAATGGGGGCAGATCCTATGCTTCTCATATCAAACTAGTATCACAAGACACCAGTTTGATATAGGTGGATTTGCCCTTGTGTGATCTACAAAATACGAAGTTTTGAGGTATACTTTATAAGATAGGACTAAAATTTTGTCTAATATGAGAAAAAAGCGTATTTTTTAAAAAAGTCTTATTTATTTTTGAATCTTGTGGTTTTTGATGTGAGATTCCGCACTCTAATTAATAAATAACTACTCATTAGGCGAATCTTCGATTTGCAAGTTTTCTTTTGAAAAACATAGTTTATTCAGAATACCTTGAAGAAGAATGGGCATAATTAGTCACATTACATCCTTTTCAAAGGTTTAGAATGAGGGAGTGGGACAAATAAGGAAGCATGATGTGAACAAGATTTTGAACTCCAGACCTTTAATATGAAACTAACAAAATTCGTGAACAAAGTTAAAATAAAATTCATATATGATGATTCGGACTCCAACTTTAAGTTTGCAATTCCGTTTTCACAAGGACTCTGAAATCCCCCTCAATTATGACAAACTATATTAAAGTCTTTGCTGCCTAATAGTGACAAACAGACACGTCCAAACCAGGGCCGGCCCTGATATTCTTAATTTTTTACGGGGCCCTAATCAAGGTTTCAAATGAGGGGCCTCTATATATAATATTTCATACACAAAAATTTTTATAAGATAACAAAATATTTTTTATTAAAATGAGACAATAAGCACATAATCGTATTAATATTAAAATCAAAAAACTTCTTGATGCTTTATAAATAACACAATTCATACTACATTAAATGGGATCGCCTTGCATTTTCATTAACCAAATCCTCGCTTTCTTGATTTCTAGGTTGCTCATTTTCAACATTCACCGAATCTTGAACTAAATTAGAATATGTATTTCTACTACTAGTAATAAATTTTTCAAGTGCTCCCGTTTGAGATCGATTGAATTCTTCAATTTTTTGTTTATTTATCCGCTTATCATGTCCATACATATACTTTCGAGGAGGCATGATATCCAAATTTAATTCTGAATCTGCTACAATCTAATAAATATTGAGAAAAATAAATTAATCAAGAATTCCTACCAAAAAACATGTTAGGGACTAAAATATATCAAATATTTAAATTGAAATTTGAAATTAAACAATAAAATCTGTATATGTAAGGTAAAAGATCTTACAATTTCTTCCAAGTTTGAGATAAAGATGCTTTCTTTCTTGGCAATCCACCAAATCTCGTTTGATTCTGCCCTAATTCACAAAGCCCTAATCAATTTCAATTTCAATTTCACAAAGCCCTAATTCCTAAACCCTAAGTCCACAAAGCCCTAATTGGCTAATTCCTAAACCCTAGTGAGAACTGAGAACTTACAGAATAGAGGGGACCGGGGCGATGACGGGTGGCTAGGCGACGGGACAGCGACGAGCGACCGGGCGATGGCCAGGCCGTGGGAGCGGCGAAAATGGAGAGCGGACTCAGTGGAGAGGGATGAAGATATTCGACAAGGATAAATTTTTTTTCCAACAATGATAGTTACGAAAATATTCCTCTTATCTTTTCGCCACCAAGCGTACTCGTGATGGTGGGCCTGGGCCAATTATAATTATGCTAACAATGAATCTGATCTTCTTTATAATTTATCTTATGTGGAAAATTATACTTATGCTACTAGCTCCAATTAAATTAAATTGTAGCAGGGGCCCTAGAAGTTCCGGGGCCTTAGGCGGCCGCCTGACCCGCTTAGGGTCAGGGCCGGCCCTGGTCCAAACATGGAGAGGGTCATAGTTTTCCATCGCGAGTGTTGCTTAAAAGTTGATATAGCCACGACAAGAGATCTATTAGAAGATCTTTGTTAATTATTGTCACTACAAAAAAAAGAAGAGTTAGGGGCAATTATTTTCGTCGCTTTTAATTCAATTAGAGGCAAATAAATGGAATTATATGCCTCTAGTTACATGAGTGGCAAATCTCATATCCGCACCTAAATGTGGTGTTGCTAATAGTTATTAGGGGCAATATTGCACAAACTTCCGCCCCAAATACTCAATGCGCCACGTCAGCCGTTTTATTTGAAAACGTATTAGAGGCAAATATAATCACCTCTAATAACTTCTTAGGTGCAGATGTAACTGCCCCAAATAGTTTGAAATATAATAAATGTATTTACTTAAGGTACAAATATAATCGCCTCTAATAACTTATTAGATGCAGATATAAATGCCCTAAATAGTTGAATTAAAATAAAGGTATTAATTTAAGATACAAATATAATTGCCTCTAATAACTTAAATTTGATATTAATATTTTAGTTTTTTAATAAATTTAGAAAAAATAATTAATTTTTAATTCATATAATTAAATTAAAAAATAAACATAAAATAATTGAAACATGAATAATTTTGATTAATAAGAAGTCAATCCAATTTGATTACATAATAATATACCAAAATTGCTTAAAAAACGTATGACAAATAGTACTTAACAATAACTTAAAATAACCAACAAAGTTGACCTATCTAACTTTTATCCGTGCCATTCCTATCATTTGGTGGCATCATCTGTTGCATAAAATCTGAATCATTGAGCATTGCTGTAAACTCTACAGGTGGGTGTGGCACTGGGCGATACAAAGGTGGCTGGTATGGATGGGGGTAGTAGAACTGCAAAGATGATGCATACGGATACGGTGGAAGATGCTGATATGGAGGATATGGGTACGATGTCAGAGTGTGCTCGGAATGTGAGTGTTGTTGGGAAGGAGATCGCGGACAACGATGCCGCTACATAAGCTTGTTGCCTTAGTTCTGATGTTTCCTCGCCGTGGGTTTCAACCAAACTCGTTAATTCCCGTGAGATCTTAACCTGAAAAAAGAATTCACTTCAACAGCCAAAATGGACACAATATGAAGTAAAGCAATTTTTTTACATGTATTACTTGTCTAAATACAAATGATTAAATTTCAAACTCACCACCAATTCCTCCGATGCATCATCTATCCAACTTTTGTTTTCATCTCGCCGTTTGTGCACTATATAAAACATCTCAATAGGATCGGCTTTGCGACCATGTTTTTTCTCCTATTTGTAAAACACAAAAAAAACAATCATAAATTTTATTTAATTAAAGAAGCAACATCTCAAAGAAGCAGACTTCAACAGTAAATGTAATGTTATGGACATCAAATGGTTACTTGTAAGAATATCTTACAGTATTCATATTTTTGTGTTAGGGTCGGTCTAGTTCTCAGGATGATTTCTGTCAGTGAAGGGTGGGAAAAAAGAGAGGAAAGGGTGTCCATTTTGCCTTGTATCAGTGGCTTGTTTCCAAAGGATTAGTGACTGGAAAAAAAAAATTGTACTGAGTATCCAACTCTTGGGTACATCAACCATTATAAATCAATAAGAATCTGATGACAACATTTCAAGAAAGTAAGAAAAGAGACTGTACAACTGCTAAGGATTTGTTGACAACCATTCCATAGGAAAAATACTAAAATAGTATGTGAATTTGTTGAGAACAGGGAAAATAATTATGTTTACTCTGTATACAATTCCTGATAATCCATTTGTCACTGATTACATTGTTGAGAATAAGCTATTTGTTGACAACCATTTCACCAGGGAAAACAATATGTGAATTTCTAAGTAAATTTGAATTCTCATTTATGTTGTCATGGTTGTGTATATTGATTAATCTAAAAGTTAGTTATCGGTAGAGTTGTGAATAAAACAAGTTCCATAATGGATATTAGGATACTAAATATCTAACCTCATTAAATGGTGAGATATTTTATATATCATTTCGGCTATTTTAATTAGCTAAGAATCTCATATAGATTATCTGACTTATCAAAGAACAGCATTTCCATAATTTTTAGCCAAAAATGTGTATATTGAGTACCTGATGTCAATGCTCCCCAAAACACAAAATCATTCAAATTTGATAAACACTTCCATTATGATAAAGTGTGTTTCAGGTACTTTCCTAATCAAAAGTTTTTCTATTGACCTCTTCTAAATGGAATTCTCACAATTCTATTGAATTCATACATTGTTGTAACTTAAGGAGTTTCTAGTAGTAACTTTAGTCTGTCTAATAACTATTGCACTTTTAGTTATTGACCTCTTCTAGTAAATCTCATTTCCATATTTAAAATGTCTATAGTATCTTCAAGTATAACATAGCATTCTACAAAAGAAACTCAGATAAATTGGTGGTATTACAAAAAAAAGTATCATATCAACAACGTGTTAGATGAAGCAATGCTAAACTCTTAATCCACCTACGAAGGGCTAATGAATGACTTGCTCTATTGGGTTACTATGCTTTAAGTTATTTGAACCTTTACAATAAAAAAATGCACGAAGAATGAGCCGTGAAATCCAGTCACCATGGTGAAATGGATAGGCATGAAATGCATAAGACATGTTTTTAAAAAAAAGGAAGAAGAAGGGTGTGAAGATTTACAGGTAAAGCCTGATGATTTTTAACTTATATTTGTAATGAGATACAATATAGAATAAAATATACCTCTACTCTAGGAAGAGGTTTACCAACTGTGCCGCCTTTCCGATTACCATGCAAAGGATTGGATAATGCCTTGACAAACTGCAAAGCAACATTTCATCAGTGAACTGTAAAAGAGGCATTTTTAAAGTTTGAAAGAGTTGGAACATTTTATTCAAGTCAAATTTTACCACTCAAACTATAACACTGACCTTGGTCATACCATAGCGTTCCAAAAGGCGGTGACATGTTACAGCTTCCCGTTGCTTCAGAACAGGATATGGAAGTGCAGATGACCCACCCATCTAGGGAGAAGCAATTAGGAATTCAATGATAATACTATAAAATATGGGTCTAAATATTCAAGATTAACATAAATTAAGAAAGTCTTCTGCAATATGTAATCATTATAGAAGTATTAAAGTGCTTGAAATTCAGTAAACAAATCGGGGAAAAATGCATCACGACATAAATTGCATGGATACTTCATTCCAGGACATTACCTACATCTGGTGCATATGTGATGCTGAGACAGTGAGATGCATAATGGATTCTCCTAGACATCATAAAATTCATAATGTGAATCTGAATTTTAAGCGGAAGATTGTAATTCAAGTGGCCTTATAGCGGCATGTTGATTAAACAAAAGATAAGGCATAACAAATACCAGTTGAAACAACAAAAACAACAACAATTCCAAATAAAACTCCATAAAGCATTAGTCTTAAAAATGTGCATATCCTCAGGAATATAATAAATGCATTATAAAATACCAAAATATATACAATTGACCAATAATTGTATACATATTCACATATTTGCATTAAAGTAAAGTGGGGATATTTTCTTCTAGTTACCATCAATCGCAACTGTTTTGCAGCCGAAGCAGAAGCTACTTGTATACCAGGGTCCATTATTTCATAGCCTTGAAGCAGCCGAGTGTATATAGTTGACTCCTGAAAAATACTGTAGCTCTTTAACTTACTAATTGAGAACATATCTACAGAAGCATCGCAGATAACACCATAGAAAACTCTATCAAGAAATAAATAATGGAATTAAAGAAAACTCTATCAAGAAATAAATGAGATTGAAAAAACCAAAAGAAATGTACGATTGAAAAATCAAACCGGCAACATTTGAACAATAACAAATCTGTATCTTTTAGTACATTTACTTTTGCTGCAAAGCTTTGTCATGCTATTATACAAGCAGCATCAACAGAAAGACTCGAGATAAAAGAAGCTCAACTTGTTCACCATTGATAGCAGGATGTATAGTCCAAAGCACATTACCCTTATCAAAGTCACAGAGTTTAATCAAGCAAAATGCAACACAACAACAACAACAACATAATCGAAGTAACAGAAGAACGAATGAACCTCAATTCAACTCCAATGGGGGACTGCAAAATGCAGTCCCCACTTTGGCATATTCTATGGAATATGCTATTTTAGAGTTTTACAACTCCAACCATACTCCTCCATTTCCAACTCCATTTTAATTTCTCTCAATTTTTTAATTCTTTTACTTATTTTAAAAATATATAATGTAATCATACATTTGTGGGAGAGACACGGCAATGAAGTGATGTAACTTTTTTTTATTAAAGTTTCGATGTAATTCTAAGTTAATATGTTTTATTTCAGTTTAAGCTCCAATGTATTATCATTTCTAATTACTTGTTTTGTAATTTTATATTTCGATATTAGTCTCATTTTGAAGGTATCGACGAGACATTTCCAATGATATTATTTTTATTAAAAAATATTTAATATATTAATATATATATATATACAGATTTTAAGTAACTATAAAAAATAATAACGGGATACAATTGGAATAATGAAATGTTGTTGAAGAGATTGAGGGTTAACTTTGGTATTTTTTTTGGGGAATAGTAGTTTAGAGTTGGCTGCAAATTTAGAGAGAAATCTCCAAATTTGCAGCCTCACGGAGTGATTTTGCAGCAAATTTTGGTTAATCCTTCATTTCTACTTTTCCAGCCTTTAACACTTACCCCTCGTCATCCAAGAACAGAAACAATGAGGACTCTGGCGTTCGATACGATTTGTTTTAAATAATGAAATTGTTTCTCTGTACCAAAGTTCGAGCCAAACGAATGAACCGCAATTGTTAATAATCCTTCATTTCTTCATTCTACAGTTTATTTATTTTAATGAAATTTGGAACACCACCTCCTCCTAAAAGATGATTCAAATACGATAATCAAACAATCTAAGCACGAAAATCCATCTGAGGGTTCACATGGACACCAAGCGTTCGATAAAATCCCAAAATCCATTCAATTACAAAGTTTAAAGGGAGAAACAGCAGAGCAGCACCTGAAAGATTGAGATGGCGGCGGTGAACTCTGACAGAGATGTTGCCGATGAGATGGCGGCGAACTCCGATGAGATGTTGCCAATAAGGTCCCGACTCCTAAAATCGCTGCTTTGAATCGTGGAGAAGGGAGAGGAACAAGACGGAGATGTTGCCGATGAGATGGCGGCGGTGAACTCCGACGGCAGCGGGCGAACTCCGACGGCAGCGGCGAACTCCGACGGCATGGGGTTTGGGGGAGAGAGAGAGAACGGGGGATTTGGGGATTTCTGATGAGAGAGAGAGAACGAGGGATTTGGGGATTTCTTTAGAGAGAGAGAGAGCGGTTTCTTTAGAGCACGAGATTTATTTCTTCTTTTTCGCGAAAAAAAACGGGGGAAAATTTCCCTCCCAAACGTTTTGGCGACGCAGATGAACAAAAGCGACGTCAAATTACATTAAGCGCGGATACATATACGCCTCTATTATTTTCAAGTCCCGCCAAACTTGTAAGGATATTATGAACCGCCCCAAATAATAGTAATAGGCACATATTTAACATCCGTACCTAATTCATAATTAATAGGGGCAAATCACTATGTCTACCCCTAATAGATCGCCCCAAATACTCACTTTTTTTGTAGTGTGTGCAAAGTGAATGCTCATTGGGTGTTTCTAAACGGTCTGTTTGGTTAGGCCTTTTTTTTACTTGGAAGTTACTACAGTATTAGGCTACATTAGCTTACAAGCAATTACGTCTTAACTAGCGTGTCTTTAGACAGATTGACGTTCCTATAGATGCCAAAAAAAAAAATAATGGAGATTTTATTTATTTATTTTTAAACTTCAAATTTGAGCGGGAAAATAAGAGCCGGGTAAACCACACCACCTCTACTTAAAAAACCCAGAAAAACAATCGGGCTTCAAGCCCGCACCGCGAGTGATCGCACCCCTCTCTATCCAGTAACTTCCTTATCATTCTCCACATCAGTGGCGCCCCCCGTAATTATACCCCAAACTCAGTCCCCTTTCCCGACCCTCTCGCCTCAAACATCTTACAAGTAAGCCTGTCCGTGGGCCCCACATCCCCATGTGCTCTCCCGCTGTCTCCACCCTCTCCTGCCCTCTCAATCATTAGTCCTCCCTTCGCCTCCTCCTCCTCCCCCTCCTCCCCCCACCCCCCCAACTCCCCTCCCCCTCTCTCTGGACTCATAAAAACCAAAAAAACCCCCACCCTCTCTCTGTCTGTAACGATGACTGACGGCGTCAACTCCAACGGCAACTCCAACAACCAGCTGGCCACCGTCCCATCTAACGGCGCCGCGACGGTCGCCGTCAAGAAACCCCCCTCGAAGGACCGCCACTCGAAGGTCGACGGCCGCGGCCGCCGCATCCGCATGCCGATCATCTGCGCCGCGCGTGTCTTCCAGCTGACACGCGAGCTCGGGCACAAGTCCGACGGCCAGACCATCGAGTGGCTCCTCCGCCAGGCCGAGCCCTCCATCATCGCCGCCACCGGCACCGGCACGACCCCCGCCAGCTTCACCTCCACCGCCAACTCCACCTCCGGCTCCCGGGCCCACCTCTCCGCCGGGCCCCACGTCACCTCATCCCCCTTCATCCTCGGGAAGCGGCTCCGGGACGACCCCGATGACAGCAAGGACGAGTCCTCTGTGGGCCCCACCCCCGTGGGGATCGGGCCGGCCGGGTTCTGGGCCGTGCCGGCCAGGCCCGACTTCGGCCAGCTGTGGAGCTTCTCGGGTCAGGAGATTGTGATGCCGCCGCCGCAGCAGGCGGCGGCGGGGAGGTTCACCGGCGAGGCGTCGGCGGCCAGGGTTGGGAACTACTTGCCGATGAGCCAGGGGCATTTGAATCTGCTCGCTTCGCTGTCGGGGGCCGCGGCGGGGAACGCCGCGAGGAGGGAAGAGGAGAATCGCTGATTGGGGTTTTAGGATTAGGGTTAGGGTTTCTCTCTCGGGTTAGGGTTTTGGGTGACGGTTTTAGAGATTTTTAGGGCTTTTGTGTGCTGAGAATTTGGGCTGCATTGAGAAGAGTGGAGGTGGAGGAAATGATGATTTGGGGGCTGCAGAGAAAAAAAAAAAATCTGTTGAAAGCCTGTAAGTTCTCTCTTGCTTTATATCTATATTTATTTTTATTCCTTTTTTTTCTTTTTTTCGCCCCGCTTATGTAATTTTTAGCGTTGTTATATTTTTGTTGGGATTTGGTAATGTGTGGTGGACCGTAATAATGGGAGTTTTTCGAGTTTCTTGTGTGAATGTACGTATGTATTTTGTGGATTTGTTTGGAATGTGCGAGTGCAAATAAATAATGTGAAGATTGTCTCGCTTCTATGTACATATGTTCAATTACTCCCTCATTGTCAATCTTGCATTATCCTTAAAAAAAAAACTGGCCATCAACGAGGGAAATGATTTCATGCCGATAAGTTTTCAAGCTTGGAATGATTTTAATGCACATATGTGCAATTTCTGCCTCATTTCCGTATCTGTATTATCCCGAAAATGAACCTTTTATGTGATGAGGAATGGAATTAAGAACATGCTATATTTGTTGAGATGTATATTTCTGTTTGCGTCCAATTATATTGATTATGATGTGTGTATAAATGATTTCGGATATAATTCCTTCTAGACCAAAATGGTTTCAGTTTTTAGTGGTTTCAATTGGGGTATGCGGGTTATTCCATTTGCTGGCTTCTTAATGGGAGTGCACTCTCTGTTTGAGGAATTCATATTTGTTACTGGGGCGACTTTGTTTGTCTGTCAAGGTCTAAATTACCAAATTGGTATTTAAAGTAGACCCTCTTTATCGCTATGGTATTTAAATTTAAAGTAGACCCTCTTTACTGCTATGGTATTTAAAAAAACTCTGGCGACGTTATGGTATTTTATTTCGACTCCCTTTTATCAATAAGACCCTTTTTCTGGTCAGCGGCGAAAATTCCAGCAGAAAAATTTCTTTTAATCATCTAACTTTCCAATTTATTAAAACTACATACTAAAATTATCCTCTTTTTCATATTTTTTCCAACTCTTTCATCTTTTTCATTTATTTTCCTGTCTCTTCTGAGTTAGCTGACCTTGCGGCGCTCTTCGACAACCACCATCAAAAAACCATTTTTAACCCTAGATTACTCTTCAGCACTTCCCTGCCAGCACCGTCATAAGAACCCTAGTTTCCTTCTCCGTCCGCCACTGACCTCCAATGCCAGCCAACTCCTCAACCTCCCTCCAAATCCCAAGTGCGACCACTCAATTTCCCCCATTACCCATCATCACTATCTTCATCAACCCATCATCAAAATCTCCTCAAAGAGGCATAATTCATCGACATCAACAACCCCTTCAACACACATGAGATATTGGCGTGGCTTAATCAATTGCTACCCCTTTTGTTCTCGACCTCAGGCCCACTTTCCATCCTCCTTTATATACAAAGATGTCGTCAAATGTTCTCCTCGCAAGCAATCAAGCCTTTCCAGTGTCTCCATTATTCACTTTACAATCTTCATCCACACGCGGACTCAGTTAGCGGAGGTTGGTCCTCGTTGATGCAAGAACTCGCCCACCATCGGCCCAATGTTGTACCTTTCTCGAAAATTACAACTTTCGTCTCTTTTATAGCATTTCACCCTATCTATTTCCATTTGACCTGCGAAACCTGCAAGAGGACATTGAGGTCAAGATGACATGGAGGTGATTAGGGTTTTTCAGGTGGTGTTTGAAATAGAGAAGGAAGAGTTAGAGAAGAAAAAAGATAAAAAAGATGAAAGACTTTGGAAAAAAATTAAAAAGAGAATAATTTTAGGGTGTAGCGTTAATAAATTTGAGAGGTGGGGGATTAAAAGAAATTTTTCTTATCGGAATTTTCACCACCGATGAGAAAAATGGTCTTATTTGTAGAGGGGGTCGAAATAAAATATCATAATGTCGCCGGAGTTGTTTTAAATACCATATTGGTAAAGAGGGTCTACTTTAAATACCAATTTGGTAATTTAGCTATCTGTAAAGAGTTAAGATATTATCTCCCTTGGTTATTTATACTGTGCCCGAGTTGAACTCTTGATCGAAGTTGAGGAGGAGATTTTTTAGGGGTGTCTTCACATCTATTCAGTTCGATATATGAGTTTAGTTTAGTGAAGATATGAGATGACATTGGAAAAATAACTAGTTTGATATACCATTAAACATGCTCGACTTCATGACTTCATGATTCCCCAGCGGTTGATCCATTTTTTTTCTGAAACATGTTACATAATTGATACAATGATAAGTTGAAAGGTGACGTATCCACCAAGTATCAAAGTGTGCATTCCGCATTTATAATTTATCTGACATGGTGAAGCTCTATTGCAGTATCAGTCTTTTCTATCACCGAGCTCACCCCTCATATGTGATAATGCAATCTTTTCAAAGGTACATGTAGTCTCACAATCTCAGATTTAATAGCTGTATTACTTGTGTTCTTTACTTAATTTCATCAACGTTATTTCATCAACAGATGATGAAATTTAGTAACTTCCTAATTCTGTCCCTTGCATGATAACTCATGTTCTTTGTATATATGCTGCGTTACCCAAATGCCTATTCATCGGTAAATTTAAAACCATGTCTAAAGCTTTTTGCTGTCAAAACAGGGTTAACTCTAGACAGAGAGACTTGTTGTCAATCGAAAGAACTACTCAAGGAGGTAAATGAACTTATATTAAGCTGATGAAAAGCTTGTATTAGTGGCGTAAAATAGTGGAAGTAACTATTGAATCAGTGGCTTATTTTGATTCCTAATAAGAAATGAAGTCAAACAGAATTAATCATGAACTGTACAGTAGACCTTTATGCAGATGGTAAAACAAAGTAAACTGGAGAAGTGATTAGAGTTGGGAGAGAGGAGTTACCCAGATTAAGATTTCCATGTTGAAATATATTTTGGCTGGGAAACAGAGCAATTTATCTCTGTCTTAGGCTATCTTCACGCTGCATATATATGATTCTTCAATGTCTGTCATGGTCTTGGGCAGTGTTTAATTTGAATTACACCAGGATACATGCATCTCCGAGTTGGATAATCATTAGTAGTTCTTTTCTTATGGTATTTTTTTCGAGCAGCATGTTATCAGTTTGCTTACATCTTTGTATTCCCTTGTATTAACTATGGTTTCAATATAAATTTAATAGTTTTTAGAGAACTGAAGTGTCAATATTGTAGTTGCGAGATGTCAATAGTTCAATATCAATATGTTTCATACAAATTGTTGAAATATATGCTATATTAATTTTGCAAGTGACTGCAGGTTTTTGTTTGAGTTTTGTTTCTGCTGTTACTAAGTGAGCAGTTCCTTATCATTTTCTTATGAAATATTTTTTGAAACCTTAAGTAGATTCATTCTCATAAAGCATGTTGGTTCTCTTGTTACTTGCATCAAAACATTCTATTTTCACTCTTGAGCTGAAATTTTTTTTTCCAGTAGTTTTCAATGGAAATTGATCTGCATGTGTTCATCTCTATTTTAATGGACTTATCTAGTATTATATTATTTTTTGTAGAAACTATAATATGTTCGATGTTTTTCGAATGAGGTATTTCAGTTTTTTGTTGTCATGATTTTCTTTGATCAACTCTTGTCACTGCACCGGCTAGTGGATTTATATATTTGCTGATTATAATTCGCGTGAACCTTGCGTTCCTTGGTTTGTTTAATTTGATGCATGCTTGGCTTTCAGCAGATTGCTGTTATTACCTTGACTCTTTTCTCTTGTCACTGCACCGGTCATATAATTTGATGCATGCTTGGCTTTCAGCAGATTGCTGTTATTACCAGTAGAGCTCTGATCTACTGGTAAAATGTAGCTAGGGAAGTATTGTTTCTGTTGTGACTGGTTTGTTTTATCAAGTAAGGTTAAGTTTCATTGGTAATCAGGGGGTTGGAATATGCAAGTCTTTGGAGTTTGAGAGAATTATATTCCACAGTTCAGGAAAATCTACAGGGATTCTATTTCTACATAAGATGAACATGGGCTTGTGATAACTGAAGGTAATGTGGAGTTTTGGTTGTTATATGTCTGTGGGAAAACCTCAATGATACGCATACGATTTGTTATTATATGACCGTAAACGACCTGTAAAGATCCTGAGCCATTTGGTTGCTTTTGAGCGGTATTGCAGATTGCTGGAAAAATTCAAAGAACCAATGTCGACTGCGGCTCGTAGCGTCGTGAATTATTTTCCCGACTTGAGTTGAGGAAGTTGATTGATGAGGGGGATGCGATATGGAAACAGGGGATGTAAGGATGGAGGTCTCCACTGTTGTTGTCATGGCTTGAAACGTTTATAATAATTGATGTGCGAGTGGGATTGCCTTTATCCGTTGCTCTAGCTTTATCACGACATTAGCTTGTGACCTTGTCCATGGATAATGACTTGCCTGCTGGCTGCTGCATAGAGCAGAAGGGGCAAGTTATTTTCGGCTTGGGCTCGTGAATCGCAACCAATATCCAATTATTGTTTCTTCTTTTCGGATAGGAGGGGAATCTTGGTAAGGTACGAGGATTCCCGCGGACCGAAGCCCGAGTTTGATCTCTGAACTATACTAAGTAAAGCCAATGTTTGAGTCCCACCTCCAATTCCCACAATCTTAAGTTCAGTGGAAGAGATCTAATTAGGGACTTTTGTGGCGAGTATTGGCAGTATTACCGCTGCGTTTTAGGCCACTCGCGCTGCTGCAGAATCTCCTTTTGATCTGAACTACTTAAAAGCAATGGTGAGCGTTGAGATTAATTTTAGATGATAGCATGTACTCGCGGGTTGAGTTTTTTGAATGGAAGGGTGCAAAATCTGTACTCATGCGGTGGCCTGTGATGTTTGAATCTTTTGATCTTATTCAACAACATCAAGACGTGTAAGCTATGGTTAGGCGAGGGGGTGGGAGGTTAACAATCTTGTACTCTTAACAACATGTGAATTTATTTCATGAGTACATGTATATATGGTATATCTCCCCTCCATATAGGTTTCATTGAGCACAAATCCCCTCGAAACCATCTGCATGTGAGAGTGCGTGGTTATCAACTTCCGATGGGGTTGAGATTTATTTGTTTATTTATTTATGTTGGTTCTAAGTGCTTGTTTGGTTGCATGTAAATTGAAAGGAAGAAGTCGGAAAGTTTTCAAATTGTAGGGTCTTTATGTTACCGTCTCAATTTTCCTATGTTTGTTTGCATCTATAATGGAAAATGTTGATTTGTAGCCCGTACCGCTTCACAATAAAATCCCTCCAAACCAAAAGGGGAGGATTTTGGTGGAAAGCCAAAAGTTTATCGCAATTAATCCAATTTTCATGGTGTTAGCTTTTAAAGGAAGATGCCCTCTTTCCTAGCTTGATGCGTCACGTTTATTCGAGAGCGAGCGTGAGGAGGAATCTTTAAAAGTCTCTTTAGATATATGTAGCCTGTCCCAACCAAGTCAAATCTTTGTTAGAATATTTCGTTCCATGTTTGGATAATTCAAAAGAAAAGCCTGGATTTCTCTGCTGAGGGCAAACTTGTGGTGTAGCGGCCCCCTGCCCAGTTTAAATTCGTCCACAGTCGATGGCTGCTCCTGCTCGCGTTTTGTACAGACAACGTGAGCCCGGACCACGTTCTCAACTGAACGTGCATGGTCAGGTCCGAGTCTGATCGAGATCAGACTTGCAGATCGTACGCGATAGGTCGTTGGGTCCGCTACCCCCTCTCACTGTCACTGGTCCCGGGGTCTATAAGTCACGTAAAATACTAGTCTTATTTGTCCTTTAGTTTTAGAAGTTTATTATTAGAGGGGGTTCAAGTTCCGCCATGCGACTGGGTAATAATTGGATCTGGCATTTAAAACAGGACTTATTTACCGTTTTTGTGCGATCTCCATCCGGTCTCTAAAAATGACAAAATCTTCAAATTTGGAGGACGGAAACTCTCTAACCACTCTCCAAATCTGGAGATCACCCTCTCTCTCTCTCTCTCTCTCCAAAATACTACTCATGTTTCATTAATTACAATTTTGCCACTTTTAACTATTTAATTTCTTAAAATTTACCACTTTGCCATCATTCTTAATAATTTAAATTAGATGTTTAATTTAAAATAAATATAGTTAAAAAATTATTAATCTAATATTTGAAATCATTATATATTTGGAAAGGTCTCGTTGAGATCTTTAAAATGATACTAAGATTAATTTATTTTAGTATTATTATAAAGTTATACTTGCCCCATAAGAAAACGATAATGACATGAAATTTTAAATACGAGGATCTATTTAACTTGCCCCATAAGAAAACGATAATGACGTGCCAGAATTTTAATTGTCTGTTATCATATTTTATGTTTGAGGTATATGTTTGTGACCTATGATATGTTGTATTAGAGGTTCATATTTGCTTTCTTGTTCCATCGATGTATGTTCTGTCACTGTTATTTCAGATTTTATTTTTTAATATGTTGTATTGCATTATTAATATTGGGTTCATTTTAAAGCTCTCATCGACACCTTTATAATGTTATAATTTTTTTCCAAATAAATTATTAAAATAAATTTATTAATGTAAACTATATCCAACATTATTAATTTATATGGCTTTTTTGACAAAAAAATAAAAAGGAAAACATTTGGAGAGTGTGGGTTGGAGCAACTCTCCAAATTCCACTCTCCAAATTAGAATATTCCTAGAATATTCCAATTTGGAGGGTGAAATCTGGAGGGCATGGTTGGAGATGCTCTTAGTACTTAAAATAACTTCAAAGTTCCATCGCCAGCGGAAAATTTCTTCCATTCTCTTGCCCTTTAAAGTTACTGTATTTTACACAATTTCTCTCCTCGATCAACATCTTTAAACTCCAATTTTTTCCCACTCCTTTGCCCGATGAGACCCTCCTCTCCTTCTCTCTCATTAGTGGAGCTCCTTCTCTTTTCAACATATCCTATTCAAATTCAAACCCTCATCCAAGCAAAGACGATGATCATTTGGATTAGGGGTTGCGTTTGAATTTCAGAGGGTTAAAATGTTGTGCGTAACGAAAATTTTGGCAGCACCTCCGGTGCGCAAGGTGCACAATAAGAGATTAGATCACAACGAAATTCTTATTTCTCAAAGGAAACAAGAACCGAAAGTAAAATATCTCAACAAAGTAAGATATCAGCTCTTCCTCTCATCAGTTTTAGGACTGACCTGTCAAGGGAACCTACAAGCTATTACAAATCACGGTAAGAACACAAATTTAACGTGGTTCGGCAAATTGCCTATGTTCACGGGGCAAGGAGGGGGGAGATCTACTATTAGAGGGAGAGAATATAAATGGGTTTATAATCACTCAATCTAAACCCATAAACAATCTCTCAAATCCCTCACACAAAGGGGATGCCAAAAGCCCTCTCAAAACAGCACAAAAGACTGCACTTTCTTTCGCCGCTACTCTACACCTTTTGCACCGCTGCCAAATCTCCGTTGCTGCGTTTTTCTCCAAAAACCAAGCCCTCTGCCTTCGCACAAAAAACCTAGTTGAAAATAGGTCCCTATTTATAGCTGCAATCTCTCAAATTCGGGTGGGCTTGCAACTCGGGTCATCACGAGACGCGTGCTATCTCTTCACGCGAAAATAGAACTCAGCTCCACGT
This sequence comes from Asparagus kiusianus, assembly GCA_022839385.1. Lineage (NCBI taxonomy): Eukaryota > Viridiplantae > Streptophyta > Magnoliopsida > Asparagales > Asparagaceae > Asparagus > Asparagus kiusianus. The sequence goes on along the minus strand of BQKN01064932.1, from coordinate 7,804 downwards.
GGGTGGTCCCCACCGAAAGCTGCTCACCATCTCTTCACTTGGGCACAACTCAAAAAACCCGTCGTGCAACTCAAAACCCGCTGGACAAAGCTTCTCACGCGGTTATTGCCCAGCTCCCTTTCACGCGTCTATTTCTCTTCATGCGGACATGGTCCATGGGGCGCTCACTTACGCCTCCCAACAATTCTCCACCTCGGCGAAATTTTCTCAAAACTGAGCCGACACTCACTAAACCAAATGTTCCACTTGTTGTGTCCAGTACGCCGTGAAACAATTCATGACAACGGACTCAATCCACAACAAGTCAAGAACCCAAATGAGAATGCGAACACTTTCCAAATGTTGGTATCAACTCACCAAATCGGTCTCACCCCCCATCAAAATCAACTAATCCAAACCGGCTGCATCATAAAGACTGCCTACGTATCCTCTTGCCCAAGGAATCAAGCATTCACGTAGTTCACCCAAATGGTATCCAAAGGCCCTCAAACAAATAGAAAAGTCTGCAACTCTTCTCCAATATCGTCAACGGAACTACAACTGATAGCGGCCCCAAACTGAGACAAATCAAACACCTCCATCTGAGGTGAACCAATGGCTGTATCCAAATCATGTTCGCTAGCTACAACCGAATCCAAAACCAATCCATCATATGCATCCAAATCCAAATGATCCCCAACCTGTTTCACCTCAGCTGGAATCCCAAATGATGCAGTATAATTTAGAGTATGTGGAGTAAACTCCACCCAATGTGGAGTAGCATCACTCTCCACCCACTGTGATATCCTAATGATTTGATCATCACTCTCCACCTGTCAAGAGTCAAACGTGACATACCTGCTCAGAACAAAGTCAGAAGCTAATACCTGATAATCAAACACGCCTTTGAATCCCAAATGTGCTATCAGATCAAATCTCACATCTACGATGTGACTAAGTGCTGAGTAGCCAAATATCCGACGTAACCCAAAATCTAAAGCAGCTCCACCAGATCCAAAATCTCCACATACAGTAGTCGACAACCTATGCATAAGATGGCCTAAACATGTCGTAGCCTGCACACCAATGCCAATGCTCGACATCAAACGTCAATCCTCCTCCAGCAAGGAACAGCTCCCCAAATCTACCATCTCATCACGTCGCCTTAAAGTTTCCACACCAATGAAGTGTCTCCTATTGTTATGAGCTCGGCACAAACGCAAGAAAGAACCCCTACCATAAGCAGAACGTCGGGTTACCTTTCTATCAACACACTTCCTCCATCTATTGCGGGCTTCTAGGACTTCATACCAATGCGACTTGGTTGCAACTCACCAATGCCTAGAACAATCCCTAACTGTGGAAACCACATACCTATTACCTCTCAATAATGCTCCCTTGGAGGGCCCCCGAATTACTAAATGAACACCCCTCAGAAGACCCCTTGAATGATGGATAGAAGTTCCAAACACTACCCCGGTCTTCTTGCTCATACCAATGGGTTCACAGGACTTCAAACTGCAGGTCAAAACACTC
>BQKN01064931.1:899354-913634 GCA_022839385.1 Asparagus kiusianus | reverse complement strand
GGTGGCCGAGCCACCAAGGTGGCCGGCCGAGCCACCTTGAGGTGGCTCGGTGGCCGAGCCACCAAGGTGGCCGGCCACCCTGTGCCAGGGACACAGTGAAGGTAGCCTATAAATAGGCCCCCCTTGTTCATTTGAGGAGGTTGGATTTTTTTGGAGGCGAAGCTCTGCTGGATTCGAAGCTCAGATCGAAAAAAGATTCAAGCTTTGGGACTTTGAAGACTTGCTCATCCAGATCCAGTGCTCGGCGATCGTCAACGCCAAATAAGGCAAGAGTTCGAGAGGAACCGGATCTCAAATCGGATCTCAGATCTACGTAGGCGTACTCCGGATCAAAGCTTGGTCTTTGATCCCGAGATTAGGGCGATTGTTTCCTTGGTGAAATAATCCCCCCCGGCTATTATTTCCTTCGTGAAATAATACCCGTCGTACTGCGTAGATCCGATCGGATCTAGATCTCGCGGTGGTCCACGGATAAACCCCGGTGCAGGCGAAGAACCCACGCAAGCGAGCAACCGCAAAACAGGAGCTCGTGATTTGTTCGACACAAAAGGAGAAAGTTGTAATTTTTCTTTTCTTTTATCTGATTTTCAGTGTAACCGGATCTTATAAAAAGATCGGATCTTTGTAACTCAAAAAGCTGTTATCTAAGATGACAATGGAATCAACAATGAAGAAAGACACGATTTTCACCGCGAACAAGTAGCAGACTCGACTATGGAAGCTGAATACATTGCAGCCAATGATGCAGCTAAAGAAGCTGTCTGGATGATGAAGTTCCTTTTAGAGCTGGAAGTTATTCCCACCATTAAAGATCCAGTACCTTTATACTGTGATAATAATGCTGCAATAGCTCTGACAAAGGAACCTCGATCTCACCATAAATCCAGATACATTCTGAGGAAGCATCACTTGATCAGGGAGATAGTTGATCGCCGGGAGATCAAGATTAAAAGAGTAGACACAAAAGATAATATAGCAGATCCATTCACAAAGGCAATTGCTCGTTCACAATTTGAGAAACTTGTTGAGCTATTGGGTATTAGATACTATAATAATTGGCCTTAGTGCAAGTGGGAGTTTGTTAGATATAGGTACCCTGCAGGCAATTATTGTATATTGTACAGGACCTATATATATAACATCCTTGTTCAAAATGATAGTATGCTATTTTGGTCAGATTTATCTGATGTTCTAAAAATACAGATAATGTCCTTAGAATAAATACTAGACTATCAGATATTCCGGATAGTGATCGTAATGAAGAGATCTGATTAGTCAGTAACGTATATTCTAAAATGTTCCTAGTTGATGAAGTGTTGAGATAGGATATCATCACTTTGGTTAAGACTAGTGTATGCTCTATTTCTCCTTTTGAAGGAGATGATCAATCTCTTAGATAATTGATGTGAGACATCAAGATACAGTATACAGGTGACTCATTAGTGAATGAGTTGACTGAACGACTCACCGAGAACATCTAGTTGGTAATATACTTAACTGTCAAATAGAAGTTCTCAAGTGATATAGTACATAGTAGTCTCTTGACCTGAGGCATGAGTGCAATATCTTATATGTCAGTAAAGATATATTTAGACTTTTACCAAACCACAGTTCTTATTGAATTGTGCATAACGGTTCTTGTTGGGTACATCCCGAGAGATAAGTAGATATTGAGATGCCAAGAAGGGATTTGTCTCTCCCAGTATAGGGGTTGATGTCATAAGATTGTTTGATATAACTATAGCCTGAAAATCCTTGGCCGAGGTAAATAAGATAAACTGAGTGTCAGTTTGATCTTATAGGTTATGAGTTTAATATCTACAAACACTAATTGAGCAAATAGGGTTTGACAGTTTTCCATACCCTAGGCTGAATAGTTTGACATTGTTTGACGAAGAGACCGGACTGTACAGCATTATCACTGAGTGGTCCTGATAAAATTGTGTAAGCATCTTGCAGACATTTATCACAACTTATACCTGTGTAGTTTTCATGTGTAGCTAGCACATCTGTTGTACTTGTGGATATGATTCACTGCCGAGTTCTTAAGTTGGGCCCTAGAGTCACACCAAGCGCGTACTTGAATCCTATGAAACACAATTTATAGAGTGATGCGTATGATTGATACGCATATATGATTTTACCGGATACACATAAACGGTTATGTATATCGATAAAATCGGAATGCTATGTGCTTAGGAAATGAATTCTAGTATTTTTCCTATAAAGTTAACTTTTAGTCAACTAGTTAACTTTTTGTTCAACAGTTGACTTTTGGTCAACTCATTGACTTTTTGGTCATATGATGACTTATTAATCAATGATTGGAAAACTACAAAATATCATATTTATGAAATACAATATTGATTTGGTATTCTCATTTATGAAATACACATACTATGTATAATGAGTCATGAGATAAGTCATTTAGTGGTATGGTTTGAGCACATGGTTTATTAGCACATGGTTTTGAAATGTAATGATTCATAAGATGATTCATTGCATGACTCACTAGATTAATCGTTGATATTTGATGATTCATTGCATGACTCATAGGATGAGTCATTCATGTCATGAACACATTTTACTCTATAAATATAAGCTCTCTTTCTTATGGAAAGGCTAATGAAAAATTGGCTAAGTGGTTTTTTTCATAAGAGAATAAAAGAGAGCTCTCCTCTTACTAAACTTTAGCAATCTTTGAGCAAGAGGAAGCAGTAGGATTTTAAGAACCCGGGGGTGGATATCTTGCCTTGTGACTCAAGAAGACTCCCATTTTATCAAGCCCATTTGAATACTTGGAGGTCCACTACGAGGAGATTTTCTACTACAAGGAGCAAGAGCTAGGGGTTATTTGATCTTCAATCGAATTATGCTTCGAAAGTATGACTTTCTAACTCTTTTATGCTCTCTTTAATATAGGGATTATGTTAGATTTAATTAGGATGGTCCTATTATGTATTTCATGCTCTCTACATGAATAGCATAATTATATATATAGTCTTCCGTTGCGTATTTTGCATGTATTTAGCATGAATTTCCTTCATTAAAAACACGACAGAGGAAAGGATGCAGGGGCAGATGCATACTATACTCTAAATGCATCACGTACACTAGAGCCTGGCTTGCACTATGGTCAAAAGCCGCCTATGACTTCGCCTGCAACGTCAAGGTAAAAGCTCGAGGAATGTCGAAATTCTTGTGCAGCACCCTCAACTTGTACAATGTCACCTTGGAATGAAATTTCTTCAACTTGCCTTGTCAAACTCTAACAACAGGAGTCACAATTAAAACTATTTCAAAGATTGCCGAAGAAAATGATTGATCAAAATTTTTCCTTGATTAAAATTCAAAAACCTTCAAAAAAGATAAACACCACACTTATTTCAGTAACCATATATAGAGGAGCAAAAATAGAAAACTGCCAGAGTCCTAACGGTCGGCTCCTCGCCCACCAACAGTGCAGATCAATCCAAAAAAATTGAAATGGCCTCTCTAGAATCGAGGCACCCATTGCCTTAATTCACCTACAATCATGCACAAAAAACTAGGCGACAACGAATAAGAAATATGCCCTGAGGACAACATCATCACATCTGAAAAGGCTTCAGTCACTCCTCACTAATGCACCTCGAGAGTCAATAACTAAAAACTATTTTGATCTTTCACCCATACTTGGCTATCGAGTTCAAGTGGAAGGGGCTTATCTGTTATAGCCTAGAAAACCAACAAGTGCTAATCTCCCTAGAGAAGCCTACACGTGTCTCACCCCTCACCTAATTAGACGAATTGAGGCCAAGACGATTCAAACTACTCCCACGACTAACTCTACGGGCCAACAACTTACGTAGCCGAGTCAAAAGGCGGTACTTGTCAGCCACCTCACTCGACCGACCCTATGGGCCAACTACTTGCATAGCTGAGTCAAAAGGTAGCACTTATCAGCCACCTCACCTAATTGACCCTGCGAGCAACATGAACTCGATCTATTATGTCAGCTGACAACTTGTGTAGCTGAGTTAAAAGGTGGTACTTCTTGACCCTTGACCACACAAAAAGAGAGACGTCAGTTAACTCGAACCCCATGCTAGCCGGTTCCTCTCGCATTAACTGCTCTGATAAATTCATCATTACTCTAGCATCCATAGTCTTTATGACTCATCGGACCAAGTTAGCTCCAAGAACCCGTTGTCATTCTTTCATTAAATGACCAAATGACTCACTTTCTCTCGTTGTCAACACCTGGAAGGTATATCTTCTGATTTAGCAGCCTGACTGGACTCGATCGAAGTTACCTTCATACCCCCTTTGATATGCTATAAAAAGGAACTATGCTGCATAGGGTAGCTTCTTCTGCTTTTTAACAACTTTCAATAACTACCTATACAATTTGTCCAGGATTTTCCCACTCAATATCAAAATACTGAATTGATCGTCGGAGGAACAACTGGAGAATCCAACTCCGCCCTCCCACGAGTTTTTCATGTGCGGGAAAGAACAACAAACTTTAGAACCAGTCACCTGAAGGAGTTTGAGGACCCTAATCACTCTCATAACTCTAACATAAATCCCCTGTTTGGTAACTGACGTCAACAGGAACTACATATTTCTTTATGATTTCCAAAAGATCAGTTGGTCTGTGCCTTTGCCGTATCAATTAATTGGTTGAAGTTTATTTCTATATATAGGAATCACACAAGTGTACTTGAATTCGTAAGTACATCCAATTTGAAGGACAAAAAGCTTGTTTGTTAATTAGTTCTGCAAGACAACAACCCCATTGATTCAAATGAACGTTGTAACAACAACGATGATGGTAAACTCATTTCGAGCCTCAAAAAGTCGTATAACTTTTAAGACCCTGTGTTACTACAGCGGCAAGCTTCCGTCGCATCTCCGATAGAAATTTGGAGTTACATAAATAAATATTTTACAGTGTACCTTGCCAACTCTTTGACATACCACATAATACAAATAATAGAATACGCTATACCCCCCCATATGCCGATAAATTTGACCAGCTTCGTCCATAAATACCTCAAGTTCTCCGTCGCGCCATCTACATGAAATCCCCATGGCCTCTTCTCTTAACATCCTCCTCCTCGTCCTCATCTCCTTATCCAGCACCATCCCCTTCGCATTTCAATCTCGCACTCCTCCCCAAAATGCGACACACCTCCACCTCTACTTCCACGAAATCAACGGCGGCCCAAATAGCACAACCACCACCATCACACCCCTCAACTCATCTTCCTCAGGATTCGGAGGTGTAGTTGCTATCGATGATATGCTCAGAAAAGGCCCCCAAGCCACATCGAAGCTCATCGGACGAGTCCAAGGACTACTGGTTGCAGTATCACAAGAGGAGCTCGTATTTCTTATGAATACGAACTTTGTGTTTGTAGATGGGAAGTATACTGGGAGTAGTTTAGCTGTTTATGGAAGGGCTGTGTTTGCTTCCGAGACGAGGGAGTGGAGTATTATCGGAGGGACTGGAAAGTTTAGGCTCGCTCGTGGTTACGTTGTCGGAAGGAAATTGAGTTCACCGGCGGCTACTCTTCTTATTGAGCTCGATATCTATGTCTTGTCTCAGAAGCGTAGGGTTTATATGTAGTTGTGCTCTGGTTTTCTTTTGTATGAATAAGGTAATTCCCCTGAATAAGAGGAGATATCGCAGGAGTTGTTAGCACTTTACCCATGATTTTTTTTTTCCTTTGTCTTTTTTTTTTTTTCCTCTTTCTTCGTTTTCCCCCCTGTTTTTGCCGATCACCGATGTGACTTTCACTTGAGCTAATCAAAGGTGTTTGGTTAATCAACTTGATATTCAAGTAACATAACTTAATTTTTCTGGCCCAGCTCGGCCTGGTTAGAGGCCCAAACATATCTCGCAATGGGCCAGCTAATAAAGACTATATTGTTATTTTCTTTTTTTCGATATATGCACCCCTAAATTAAAAGTATTTTTTTAAGGGTAAATTACAGTAAATTCCCCGTGAACTTTTAGTGTTTGTAGTAAACCCCCATGAACTTTCAAAATCACACTAAACCCATGAACATTTTGTAATTGCAGAAAACGCCCATGAACCTACTTATTTGTGTAGATAACCCCCTATAAATTAGAACAAAAAAAAAAACAAAATAATAAGGCATTTTGAATGTTCATGAATCTTTAGTTTAATTTACCCCTATAAATTAGTTTTCTACAAAATTTATTGCGGGTTTAATGTGATTTTGAAAGTACATTGGAGCATACTGCAAAAGACTAAAAGCTAAGGGGTTCTAAAGTAATTTACCCTATTTTTAATTTGTTTGATTCTTTCAATTTCGACCATCAATCTAAATTTTGGTTAAATTTTAAATTTATTTGCCATCAAATTACCTTTGAACCCTTCTTCAAGTGATTTAACATCATCCAAAATAACCCCAAACCTTTCGATAGGGTCCAAATTGCAAATTCAAATTCGCTAGACTGTGTGCATGGTCTTAATTCTGACCATAACTTTATCCAGAGAAGTCCAAATGATGCTCTAATCGAAGTGTTGGATTGATATTCGTGTCTAGTTTTATATAATTAGTCTCATGTTATATGGAGATTTGTGCAAAAAGATATAATTGGAATACCAACTAGGGCTCGAATCTGGTCTGATTAACAGTCATTTTAGTTTGCAAGGTTAATTATTAAGTCAACATGTCTTCTTTTTTTTTCTCTCGATTCATGTATCTCCTATGTTTGAAGAGTTGTATCAAGCTTATAAATAGTTTTGAAATCTAAAGGAAATGTCATGTTATGTTTTTATTAAAATTAAGCTATATGCTTTTATCCTTGCTCTACATTTTTTTGGTGGATTCCATCGATTTTAAGTGTTTATATGTACCTCTAAAGTAGGGTCCTTGGAGTGATGGATCGTCACATCTTTCTAGAGTGATGATATTTACATTTCTAGATTGGTCAGCTAACCCCATTATTCGTCGTTTATTATAATGTGGTGATATTTATATCCATATAGTGGTTGGCTTCCGATACTTATCCATTCATTCACCTCATCCATATCGTAATAGTATCAAGTGGTATCAGAGTTTTTGGTGACCATGTCTCAACATCAGTGACAACTGTTGGGGAAAACCCCTATGCCGAGATCCAATACCAAATAACCGAAAGAGATAAACCAAGCAATCAATCAAGCACAAACACAATCAACACCAGATTTTACGTGGTTCGGCGAGATGCCTACGTCCACGGGACAAGGAGGGGGGAGTTTTCACTATTAGAAATCAAGAGGAACAAACTAGGGTTACAATCTCTCATAAACCCTCAACAATCAACTCTTAATCTCTCCAATTGCTCCTAGAATAGAAGCTCAAAGAAAACTCTCTCAATCTGCTCAAATTTGTCCTTGCTTTACCCTAAAAAACACAAAAAGGGTATTTATACAAATCCATAACGAAACGGGTCTGAAAACAGACCCAGCCCATAACCGCAGCGGCGGTCGACCGGTGCGGTCGACCGCGATCCATCACGGTCGACCGGCCCGGTCGACCGCCCTCCATCCAGCAGCTGATCCAAAAGTCCAGAGAGTTCGGCGGTCGACCGCGGCGGTCGACCGACCCGAAAGCAGAAACTTCTGCGGTCGACCGCGCCGGTCGACCGCCACCAATCCAAACGCCCAGTAGCTTCTGTGCAGGAAAGCGGTCGACCACGCCGGTCGACCGCCACCCTATCAACCTGAATCCTGAGCCTGAAATTTGATTCTGCCAATTCTACTGCCAATTCTACAAATCTCCACCTCAGCGAAGATTCTTCCAAAACTGAGCCGACACCAACCAAACCAATACCTCAACTGTTCATCCAGTACGCCATGGCAACGGACTCATGACAACGGACTCCAATCACAACACGTCGAGACCCAAACGGGAGTGCGAACACTCAACCCCAAAACAACTGTGTCTACTCACCAAACAACTGAGCCTACACCGACTACACCAAATGTCTCACTTGCTGAGACCCAAATAGGAGTGCAAACACTCACCCCAAATGTCGATGTCGCTCACTAAATCGGCTGCATCATAAAGACTGCCTACGTATCCTCTTGCCCAAGGAATCAAGCCTTTACGTAGTTCACCCAATGGCCTCCAAAAGCCCTCAATCCACACTGCAGCTGATAGCATCATCAACGACCCCAAACTGAAGCGATCCAAACACCTCCACCTGAGGTGAAACAATGGCCGTATCCAAAACATTTCCACCAGTTGCATCCAAATCAACTACCTCATCATCTGCACCCACAAATAAATGACCCTCACGCTGTGCCACCTCAGCTGGTATCCCAAATAATAAAGAATGACCTGGAGTATGTGGGGAAATCCCCACCCAATGTGGAGTAGCATCACCCTCCACCCGCTGCGATATCCCTCTGACTTGATCAATACTCTCTACCTGCCGAGAATCCAAAGTGACAAACCTGCTCAGACCAAATTCAGAAGCTCCCCACTGATAGCCGAACGAGCCTCTGAATCCCAAATGCGCAATCGGATTCAATCTCACATCCACGATGTGACCAAGTGCTGGGTAGCCCAATATCCGACGCCAACCAAAATCTTAAACAGCTCCACCAGATCTAACAACACTATATGCAGTAGTCGGCAACCTCATAAGATGACCCAAACCTGTCAAAGCCTGAATACCAGATCCACTACTCGACAACCAACGCCGATCCTCCTCTAGAAAAGAACGGCTCACTAAATCCGCCATCTCATCACGTCGCCCTATTGTCTCCTCTCCTCTGAAATGTCTCCAATTGCCATGAGCTCGGCACCAATGCAAGAAAGGACCCCTACTAGAACAAGTACGACTAATAACCTTTCTGCCCATACACCTCCTCCAACTATTACGGACTACTAGGGCTTTATACCAATGGGACTTGGTTGCAACCCAAATATACTTAGTACAATCCCCAACATAGGAAACAAAATAACGATTACCTCCCGATGATGCCTCCTCGGAAAGCCCCCAAATACATGACTGGACACCTCTAATAAGACCCCTCGATCGATGGGTAGAAGTGCTGAACTCCACCTTGGTCTTCTCGTTCATCCTAATGTGCTCACAGGACTTCAATCTGCAGGTCATAGCACTCCTCAACAATCTGTGCACGGTATAACCAACAATATATCCCAGCACCAAACAATGCCGCTGTCTAGCCACAGAAGTCGTTAGCGCTCTATCAATCACCGTGCTCCCAAGCAGATAATATAAATTACTTCTCCTGACGCCCTTCATCAATCATGGACCCCGATGTGACCTTCAAGCGTGAATCCGCCAAAGTCACCCTATAGCCTGCTGCCACCAAAACCCCAAGTGAAATGATATTCTTCCTCAGTTGAGGAACAAACCTCACATCAGCCAACTCCCGGATCATCCCGTCACTCATCCGAATCTGAACGGTACCAATACCACCAATATGGCATCTGTGCTCATTACCCATGAGAACAGCATCCCCTTTTTCCAACTTCTGAAAGCTGGAGAACCAATCCCTTCTAGGGCATATGTGGTAAGTAGCACCAGAATCCAACATCCACTCGGTGGAGTCGGAAACATCAACTGATGGAAGAGCTGGGCACGAATAGCCTAAAGAATCTGAATCTGAAACATCGCCACTAGCCTTGGCAACATTCACCCTTGAAGCTTGAATAGCTTTCCCTTTATTCTTCACAGCTTGTAATTTTGGGCATTCGGCTTTCTAATGTCCATCCTCTCTACAAAAGACACACTGATTCCTACCAACTGCAGGATGCCCCCCTCTAGACTGCGACCTTCTTCCACGGTTTAGACTTCTAGCTCTTGCAACCAATACCCCCATAATCGGCTCAATGGAAGTCTCCTTATCCTTCTTTCGAAGTTGATAGTTCACAAGGGCTGCGGTGACCTCACTATACGAAAGAGATGCCTTCCTATTAATAAGAGTGAGGATGAATGTCTCATATTCCTCGTCAGGCAAGGAACTCAATAACAACAATGCATTGTCTTCATCTTTAACTAAAACATCCACATTCGCCAAATCTGCAAGTAGCTTCGTGTAGTGGTTCATGTGATCACTAATGGATGTCCCCTTCTTCAATTGGAAGCGATAAAGCCTCCTCTTCAAATGCAAACGATTTTTGACGCTCTTCGTCAAATATTTACCCTCTAGGACCTCCTAAATCTTCTTTGCCGAAGTTTCATTCATCACATCATATTTTAGATCTTGGGTAAGGCAAGACCTAATCAGACCACATGCCGTTTTATTCATTTTATTCCAAACCTTTTCATCAACGTCGGCCGGTTTCCCGTCCAACTCTAATGTATCTTCCAAATTTTGCGCATTTAGAGCATCCATGACTTCGCATCACCAAAGTCCAAAATTATTTGTGTCGTTGAACTTTTCCACATCTATTTTCATAGAATGTATATTCAAACTTTGGACGGCTTTCACACCAGAAGAACCCTCCCCACTTTCATCTTTTTCAGCCATATATCTCAAAGCACCCAATAAACAATTGCGGAACAAATAGGAAATAGATCCAACTTGAAAAAGATAGAAACTTTACCACAAAGATCTAATCTTTATCACCAATCGAAGCTCTAGATGAACTTCCCAACTGATCTATACCTCCAAAAAAGCCCAAGCGTTGCCCGGAGTTCTGATACCAATTGTTGGGGAAAACCCCTATGCCGAGATCCAATACAAAATAGCCGAAAGAGATAAACCAAGCAATCAATCAAGCACAAACACAATCTACACCATATTTTACGTGGTTCGGCGAGATGCCTACGTCCACGGGGCAAGGAGGGGGAGTTTTCACTATTAGAAATCAATAGGAACAAACTAGGGTTACAAATCTCTCATAAACCCTCAACAATCAACTCTCAATCTCTCCAATTGCTCCTAGAATAGAAGCCCAAAGAAAACTCTCTAAATCTGCTCAAATTCGTCCTTGCTTTACCCTAAAAAACACCCAAAGGGTATTTATACAAATCCAAAATAAAACGGGTCTGAAAACAGACCCATCCCATAACCGCAGCGGCGGTCGACCAGTGTGGTCGACCGCGATCCATCGCGGTCGACTGGCCCGGTCGACCGCCCTCCATCCAGCAGCTGATCCAAAAGTCCAGAGAGTTCGGCGGTCGACCGCGGCGGTTGACCGACCCGAAAGCAGAAACTTCTGCGGTCGACCACACCGGTCGACCGCCACCAATCCAAACGCCCAGTAGCATCTGTGCACGAAAGCGGTCGACCGCGCCGGTCGACCGCCACCCTGTCAATCTGAATCCTGAGCCTGAAATCTGATTCTGCCAATTTTGCTGCCAATTCTACAACAATGACCTAATATTGGAGCAACTTCTACTCGTGAGCGAGATCTTTGCGACATTGAGTTGGATGAATTAAGAAGACAAGTGTAGGAACTTCTGAACCAGCTTGCACAATGAGACAATGCCTCTCAATATGGTTTTCAAGATATTTCAGAGGAAGGCTCTTTGAGTAGTGTAGAGGAGGAGACTAGCCCCTTCCACCAAGCTTGTAGCTGAGCTTCGAGTGATAAAGAGGCTCTTTCTTATCATTGAATGGAAGAGGTGGCAATTATCATCAAGAATTTCATGTCATGTTGACATTCCATAGTTTGAATGACGATTCCAGTTGGATGAGTACTTAGGTTGGCTCAACACCATCGAGTGAGTATTTGAGTTCAAGGAGGTGCCTGATCATAGAATAGTTAAGCTTGTTGCTATCAACCTTAAGAAGCAAGACTCTATTTGGTGCGAGCAACTCAAGAACATGCAAGCACACTTGGGCAAGCCCAAGATCGCCTCTTGGGAGAAAAATGAAGAAGGAGCATATAGGAGAAGTTCATAACAGAGAACTATTTGTAGGATGTCTATCTCAAGCTACATCGTTTCAAGCAAAACGAGTTGTCCATGGAGGAGTACGAGGAAGAACTTCATCATCTCATGTTTCGGTGCAATATACTAGCACTAGTGGAAACAATTGATCATTTTATTGGTGGACTTCGTTCAGAGATACATGATGTCCTCCAACTTCAACACTATTAGTCATATCATGATATATTTGAACTCACCCAGAAGGTCGAGATGCACTTGAAGGAGAAGCGGTGACTAACAAATATCAGTAGTGCTCACTCTTTCGGTTATGGGAGCACTTCTAATAGAGGGAGCAGCTCTCAACCCACAAAAGCCATGGAGTCCAAAGCTGAGTCCCGATCGACGTCATAGCTCTACCAAACAAACTACCTTTCTAACTCCTAATTTTCGATAATGCTTCAAGTGTCATGGGATTGGACATATAGCTTTTGAATGTCCAAATCGGAAGATCAACACACTCAAAGAGGAGATCATATCAAAGAAGTCACTCGAGGAGTAATAGTCCATTTATGATGAAGATCTAGCCGACGATATCATCTATATATGAAGATCATGGGGAGCTCTTGTTGTTTGAAGAACTTTGAGTCTAATACTAGTTGAAGGTGCTTCTTGGCTTCACAATAATATATTTCATACATGATGCGCTCCCCATGATAAAGTGTGTGATAATATTATTTATGGTCGAATTTGTGAGAACATGGCGGTTGCTACTGTAGTTGAGAAGCTGAATCTCAAGATGGAGAATCATCCTCATCCTTATAAACTTTGTTGGCTTTGTAAAGGAGCTGAAGTTAAAGCAATTTAGAAGTATTTGGTAAACTTTTCTATTGGTGGAAAATATAAAGACGAGGTATAATGTGATGTCATTCTTAGGGATGCATGTCACATACAACTTGGTCATCCCTAGCAATACAACTAACGGGTGATTCATGAAGGCACCAAAACACTTATTCTTTCTTTAAGGATGGTGCAAAGATCGTCTTGTGTCCTTCCAAGATAGAGATTTCTTCAAAGTCTTCAAATCATTCAGGGTGAAACTTTCTTTCTGAAGGGGAGTTTACCCAGGAGTTGGCGGGACAAAATCTAGATTTGCCTTTGGTGGCCAAAGAGAAGAATGAATAGCATGATGAAGTTCCACCAATAATAAAGCCCCTTCTTGAGGGATTCCAAGATTTTGTCCAAAAAGAGATTCCTATCGGTCTTCCACCAACGAGAAAAATACAATATTGTATCGATCTTATACCAAGTGTTGTTCTTCTAAATAAAGCCACCTATCGCATGAACCCAAAGGAGAGCAAGGAGCTTTAATTGGTAAGTGGAAGATCTGATTGCTAAAGGATTGGTGCGAGAAAGCATGAGTCCATGTGTGGTTCCTGCCCTCTTTGTATAAAAGAAAGATGGATCATGGTGTATTTGTGCGGATGGCCTAGTTGTTAACAAAATTACTGTCAAGTAGTGTTTTTCTATTCCTCACCTTGATGATCTGCTTGATTAGTTCCATGGTGCTTCTATATTCTGGAAAACTAATATTCGAAGTGGCTATTATCAAACTCGAATGAGGTCAGGTGATGAATGGAAGATGGCCCTCAAGACTAGAAATGGTCTCTATGAGCAGATGATTATGTCATTCGACCTATCCAATGCACCAAATATCTTCATGCAGCTTATGAATCATCTTTTCAGCCTTTTATCGAGTGATTTCTTATTTTCTACTTCGATGATGTTCACATCTATAGCCGAGATCGTGAGGAACATATGAAGCACATTCACCTAGTTTTGAAGTTCTTCGAGAGCAAAAGTTGTACGCTAATTTGAAGAAATGCGAGTTCTTGACTGACAGCATAACAATCTTGGGCTTTGTTGTCTTAGCAGAAGAAATTAAGGTGGATCCTTCAAAAGGTGATGCAATCACTTCATGGCCAATACCTAATACTATTCATGACATTCAAAGTTTTCATGGATTGGCCTCTTTCTATAGGTGATTCATTAAGTGTAGGAAGGGCAGTACTTTTAAGTGGACCGATAATGCCCAAAATAGCTTCAAACTCATCAAGCGAAGAATGACTTCAACTCCTCTTAATCTTCTTGATTTTTCCAAAGCCTTCAAAGTTGATTGTGATGCTCTAATATGGGGATTAATACTGTGCTTAGTCAAGAAGGTAAACATATTGCTTATTTTAGTAAAACATTGAGCAATTCTCGCAAGAATTACTCTATTTAATTATGATAAGGAGTTTTATGCTACCCTTCGCGCTTTGATCATTGGCGACAATATCTTATTTCAAATGAGTTCATTCTACTTTCAGACAATGAATCGCTAAAGTGTTAGATCTAATAAAAACTTGAGATCTAAACCATAAAGCCAT
>BQKN01064931.1:875856-889354 GCA_022839385.1 Asparagus kiusianus | reverse complement strand
TTGATTTTCAGAGAAGAATTCCTAAACTCTATTTCTAGCAATTTATTGTTTTATTCATAATTTCTACATGCTAGATTATATATGAGTTTAGTTGTTTTGATTTATTGAATCTCATTGTTACACACACCCATTTGAGCTTATTGTATTTGCATACATAGTATATTAGGGTTGTGAGAGATTGTAACATTGAGTTGTGTTTTAATTGTGTTCTCATCTATTGTAGAGAACAAATTTATATTTGTTACATTGTGAGTGTTGTAAGGTTTTCGGTGAGCTAGAAAACCGAGTGAGGTGTGAAGTTTTCGGTGAACTAGAAAACCGAGTGTGAGGAGTGACGTTGATCGGTGAGCGTTGAAAACCGATACTGTGAGGTGTAAATGTTGTTCGGGTGAGCGTAGAAAACCCAGTTGTGATAGTGGATTTCTCCCCGGGAGTGGGGAGCGGAGACGTAGGACGGAAGGTCCGAACTCCGTGATCATATCTTGTGTTTGAGTGTGCTTTGGCGTTTATTCATACTTGTGTTTATATTTCTTGTCGCCATTGTTATTAGCTCATTATTTATATGATCCACTATCTAGTTCATATTGTTTACCCTTGTGTTAGTTTGTATATCCTTGCACATATCTTATTGTATATCTCTTTGTTAGGATATATTATCTTGTGCTAGTTTATATATCCTTGCATAAATATTTCATCATAGGATATATCACGTTGTGTATATTGCATATTCTTGCTCATAAGTAATTATATATCATCTTGCAAGAATATATTAGTTAATTAGTTTTAATTGGCATTTAATCAGATTAGATTAGCATAAGACCCTAATCACCCCCCTCTAGGGTCTAACAAACTCGTGTTTGTATCGATTTTTGTGATTGAAATAAGGCTTGTCCAAAAGATGATTTTCCTCTTCCTATCTCTGAATTATTGATAGATTCTACTACAGGTCATAAAGTATTATCATTCATGGATGGTTATTCGGGGTACAATCAAATTCGTATGGCACCAGAGGATGGAGAGTTTACTGCTTTTAGGACACTAAAAGGTATCTTCTGTTCTAAAGTGATGCCTTTTGGACTAAAAAATGCCGGTACGATATACCAACGTGCTATGACAGAGATTTTTACTGATCTCCTTCATGATAAGGTAGAGTGTTATGTTGATGACATTGTGATAAAAACAAAGCATAGAAGTGAACATTTACAAGTTCTATCTTTTGTTTTTGAACACTTAAGAAAACATCAATTAAAGATGAACCCGACAAAATGTGCATTCGGTGTCTCATCAGGAAAATTTTTGGTGTTTGTCGTTCATAAAGATGGAATTGAGATTGATCCAGCAAAGACAAAGGCTATCATTGAGATGCCACAACCACGAAACCTACATGAGCTAAAAAGTCTTCAAGGGCGACATGCATACATTCGAAGTTTCATTGCTAATTTAGCCGATAGGTGTCAACCATTTACAAGACTAATGAAAAAGGACGTTTCTTTTGAATGGGATGATGCATGTCAAAATGCTTTTGAAAGTATTAAAAAATATTTGATGTGCTCACCTGTGCTAGGAGTCCCCATTAAAGGGCGACCTCTAATATTATATACAGCTGCATTACCCATGTCTTTGGGGGCATTATTGGCGCAAGTTAATGATGAGGGAAAGGAGGTTGCTTTATATTATCTGAGTCATATGATGCTGGGGGCAAAACAAAACTATCCGGGTATGGAAAAAATATGTTTGGCCTTAGTTTTTGTAGCCCAGAAAGTTATACATTATATGTTAGAGCACACTATTCACTTGATATCTCGGGCAGATCCTCTCAGATATACTCTTGGAAAATTATTTTTATCAGTTTGCTTAGCAAAATGGGCAATGTTTTTGACTCAATTTGATATTGTCTATGTACATCAAAAGGCTGTTAAAGGACAGGCTTTAGCAGATTTTCTAGCCGATCATGCTTTGCCAGGAGAAAAAGAGATTGAAGATGATCTTCCCGATGATGAAGTTATGACTACCTTCATAGCCCCTTCATGGGTCATGTATTTTGATGGAGCCAGTCGAGGAACGAGGGTAGGAGCTGGGGTTGTATTTGTTACTCCTAAAGGAGAATCTCTAACGTACTCTTTTACATTGACTTCAGCATCATCTAATAATAAAGCTGAGTATGAGGCTCTTGTTATTGGTCTCGAATTAGCATTAGACTTACATCTTGATCCATTGGAAGTCTGGTGATTCACAACTTGTTATACATCAACTGAATGGAAAATATGCTATCAAAAGGAAGGAATTGATCCCATATTTTCTAAAGGCCCCAGAGTTAATCCATCAATATCAAGAAATTCAAATTGAACATGTCCCCCGATCTTATAATCATAGAGCGAATGCTCTAGCAAGTCTTGCGGCTTCATTGGCTATCTCTCCAAACACTACCCTCCAAATAAATGTTAAAACTATCATCGATACTTGAAGAGTCACCACAAGAGACATTAACATCCTCCGCTATTTCGGCTTACATTGAAGAGGAAACAGATTGGTGAAAACCCTTACTGGATTATCTCAACCATGGAATTTTCCTGCAGATAATCACCAGAGACAACAAATAAAGAAGCGTGCTATACAATATACTTGCATTGAGGGGATCCTGTTTAGGCGATCTTTTGATGGTATGCTTCTTCGATGTTTATCTGAAAATGAAGCTATGAATGTTTTGAAAGAAGTACATGCTGAGGTATGTGGAGCTTATCAATCGGGACAAAGGCTTTACCATCAACTCAAATATTTAGGATATTACTAGCCTGCAATGGCTCGAGATGCAATGCAATTTGCTAAGAGATGCCATGTTTGTCAAATTCATGCAGATTTTATACATCAACCCCCAGAACCACTCCATTCAACTAATGTACCTTGGCCTTTTGATGCATGGGGGATGGACATCGTAGGCCCTATTCATCCTCCATCATCCAAAGGACATAGCTATATCTTGGTTGCAACTGACTATTTTTCTAAGTGGGCAGAAGCTATCCCTCTAAAAGAGACACGAGGTGTAGATGTGATTAATTTTGTTCGTACTCATTTAATATATCGATTTGGCATACCAGCTAGAATTATATCTAACAATGGAACTCCATTCAAAAATCAGGATATGCAGAGACTTTGTGCAAAATTTCATATTAAACATTACTTTTTATCTGCCTATAATGTAGCAGCTAATGGTCAAGCTGAGGCATTCAATAAGACATTATGCAAATTACTGAAGAAAGTCGTCTCCCATAATAAACGAGAATTGCATGAGCGGCTTATGGAGAGTTTATGGGCAAATCGTACTACTATTCGAACACCTACAGGCTCAACACCTTATGCATTGGTCTTTGGAGGTGAGGCCTGTAGGCGTATAAAAATACCTATAGTTTCCTACACACAACTTGGGATAAAATACAGACGATAAGCGTCATCATCCAAGTCAGGAAAGGATTATCTAGCCCTGTGAAAGCTAACGAATATACAAAGTGAGTCATTGGAGTGTACAAGTCACCGGAATGACGAAATATGCAATACAAGTTCGGAGAAGTCAGAAAGTGTCAAACACCTCAAAGTGGACCCGCAAAATGAAGAGGCATTTAGACCATGCTACGATTTGAATCTTAAAAGGTTCAAAAAATAAAAGTTGTAGGTCTCTTCGTCAGCTTTCTAACGCATCTTGAATCACCTCATTCCAAGGTCGGATGAGTGAGTTAACACCACTATAGAAACTCCAGGACACTCAAATCCGACCCGCGCTACAGTCCGACGCGCTACAGCCCGATGCGCTATAGTCCGACCCGTGCTATAGTTCTGACCCGCACTATAGTCCGACCCGCATTATAGTTTTGACCCGCGCTATAGTCTGACCTGCGCTACAGTAATCCCCCCCCCCCCCTCGCGCTACAGTAATCCGACCCGCGCTACAGTGATCTGACCCGCACAAAGAACTGCAGTTTTGACTATGCTTCAATTTGAATCTAAAAATCTCAAAACATAAAAGTTGTAGATCTCTTCTTTAGCTTTTCAACGCATCTTGAATTAGTTTAATCAGATGTTATACGAAAGAGTTAAGACCAAAATACCAAAGATATCTCAAACTTGGGTCGGATCAGTCCGACCCGCGCGGCGGCGGGTCGGATCCATCCGACCCGCACCCACGCGGGTCACATCAGTCTGTCTCATATCAAGAACTGTCCATAACCTCCAAAACATGTTTTTAGGCTGTTTTGATCGGTTTTTTCTGTTCCAGAGGTTCCTAACTGCCTAGATATCATCTACAAACGTGGTTAGGCCATTATTGACTGAAGATAAGGTCAAATTACTCATTCTTATCCAAAATCCCCTTAACCGAAGCCTATAAGTACAGGCCTAGAGGCTCATTTCATAAGGGGGATTAATGATCAAGACGAGGAGGTGCTGCCGAATTAGAGAGCAAGGGAGCACGAGTTTCAGCAAGGGCTAGCGAGATCCCGACGAATCCTGGCATAAAGAATGAGCAATTCAAAGGATCTAAAGTCCATTTTCGTCTGTTCCTCGAGATTAGGCTTGGTCTTAATCTCAAGAAGAGCTACTGATTTTACTTGGTCGATTTTAGTACTTTAAGCCAATACCTCCTTGGTGAGGTAGGAGCTTTGCCTAATTTTTTAGTAACCGGATCTGATCGACGGTCATCCATGGATAAACCCCAGCACCGGTAAAGAACCCACGCAAGCAGAAGATTGATAAATGATCTCAATATTTGTTTGACGAGAATTGTATTTTTCATTTTCATTGTGTAAGAGTCTTATAAAAAGACTATTTTTTGTATTTTTATTGTAACGACTGAAGTTGTAATGAATACCTCAATGAAAAAAACAATTTTTGACAAAAACAAACTGGTGACCAAAGTGGGAGCCAACAGCTTCGCTGCTAGAGCTGTCGTGTCGCAACCTCGGATCTGCATCCTGGTTGAAGAAGCGGTCGAATACGAGTTCGACCAACTGAAGTTTGAGGAATATCTGTCGTCCTCCTCCTCCAGATCTTCCGCCTCTCGCAAGTGCAGGAAAATCAAGACCCCCGTTGCGGCTGCCCTCTCGCTTTGCAACACCCCTCCGGCTTCTAACAAGGCCGGATCTACGGATCTGAACTCCTCCTCAATCAAGGAGTTGAGTACTGAAGGCGCGCCAATCCTATCGAAAAGGGCACGTCAAAGACGACGTCAATGCATCGCGTATTAGCTTGCTAAGGCTTTGGAGCCGATAGACAGAATCCGTTATGAGGCGGATCTGAAATTCAAAGAGCATCAAGTGACCTAACAGCGAGCAGATGTCCTCCCCTCTAAACCAACGTCAAGTGAATAGATCCAAGTCAAAAGGATCCGTTCAACTCTGGAGGAACGAATCCAAAAGCGCCGCGCACTTGCGCGCAAGCGAATTCTTATGCAAAAAGCACAAAAGATGCAGAAGAAGGATATAGATAATAAACAACCAAGACTGCATCAAACTTGGATGCCAAAATCCAAAATGATAGTCGAAAAGATCAAAAAATACGGATCACTCAGATCCGATCCTCTTGCTCGCGGGTCACACAAATCCGACCCTCCTGCTCCTAGGTCACTTGAATCCGACCCTCCAAATCGTGGGTCACTTGGATCTGACCCTCAAAATCGTGGGTCACTTAGATCTGACCCTCCAAATTGCGGGTCACTTAGTTCCGACTCTCCAAATCAGGGTCACTTGGATCCGACCTTCAAAATTACGGGTCACTCGGATTCAACCTTCCAAGTCGCAGGTCACTCGAATCCGACCCGCTAATTCGTAGGTCACGCAGATCTGATCCTCCAAGCTGCGGGTCATCCAAATCCGACCCTTTAAGCCGCGGGTCACCCAAATCCGACCCTCTGACCCGCGGGTCACCCAAATCTGACCCGCGCCAGGGTCAAGATAGAAGACGTTTTGCACCTGTTTTGTCAATCCCTTCGAGCTCTGCACCTCCGGTGGAGCCCCGCGACAGCGTAGACTTGTCCCGTTTTAAGATGAGGATGGCGGATCGTCTGGGTCCTTTGCATAAGGATCAGGACAAGATTGCGATCAAAGAATGCTTGGGTCTGGTGACTGAACCCCGAGCAATTACTCAAGCTGGGGGTCGCACATAGAAAACTTCTGTAATTGACCGCCTTAGATAGTGAATTAAACTCTAAGAGCCCGTCAAGAGTTTACGCTCACAAATACGTGACTCTAAACGCGTGACTCTTGAGAACGATAATAAAACGACAACCCCCTGAAAGAAACGTATTCATCTGACGATAACAACGTTATACCTGGGGAGTTGTGCCAACACACGATAGGTTGCTTCGGTCATCTGACCGATGAGTTGTACTATCGGGCTGGGGGTACGAACAAGTCTCGGAAGAGAAATACCCGGAATACGGAGTCTCACTGCCCATGTGCCAAGTTAATCAGGACAGTATTATCAGCGTGTAGATGCCCCAAGACCACTCCACAGAGGGTCTCGGTATTTGAGAGGATCTCCAACGGAAAGGCTAAGTCCAAACCAAAGTGTCTCCGTAAGAAACGATCGGTCGTTCAAGGTGATGAACCCCTAGAAGTTACCATCAATATGGTTGATAAAGGAAAATCGATTCGACCTTCTAGTTCTGACCCTCTCGTATCGCATCGTCTGACTTGGCTACGTACTGGGAGCACTAGACGTAGGGACTACCAAAGAATGTAGAGAGGATTATCCTCGGATGACGAAGTGTTAGATGCCAACTCTGCAGTCGCTTCTGACAATACAATCTTCAGCCTAGGTCAATCCCACGAAGTGTTTATGATTAACACCGAGGAAGTAGCCCAAATGGTTAATGATGCCTTGGCCAAGAAAAAAGAGAACTTCAAGTTCGAAATGGAAACGGCTATGTGGCGGATGAGGGAAGAACATGACCAACAAATCCGAGCTTTGTCGAATCAAATTGGTGAATCCAGCCATCGTAACACAGCTAACCAATCAGGTAGCGATTCAGATGTGGATGAATGCCTTAATACTGAGAACTCTCCCGTTGATCAGAATACTAGGGGTGGTCCCACTGAAGATAATAATACCGGGGGTGGTCCTGCCAATGATGACAACACCGGGGGTGGCCCTGTTGTTCCTCTCATAAATCGTCCAAACCTCGATACGAGAAAGGATGAGAAAATGAAAGATCTCGAGAGCAAAATTAACGCTCTGATGTCTGCTCGAGAGGTGAAAAGGACCGACATTCCATGACCCTATCCAAGAGAGTGGGATTCAATAGCATACCCGGTGAAGTTCAACCTGATTAACTTTACGCCGTTTGACAGGAAGGGTTCACCCATGCAACATCTTATCTACTTCAAGTCCCACATGGGTATGATCTTCGGCAACGAAGCCTTGATGGTTCGGTCATTCGTTGACACCCTTCGCGGGCCCGCCTTCGATTGGTACCGCCGTCTTAAGTCCGAAAGTATCAATAATTAGGAAGACCTGGAGAGCCTATTCCTCGCTCATTTCTTTGATGATGACACTGAGGTGTCAATCAGGACACTCTTCAATGAGAAGCAAGAAGACGATGAGACGGTCGATGATTTCGTCAAATGCTTCCAGAATAAGGCGATGAACTGCCGAGATCCAATCACAGGGGACTTCATCCATCAAACCTGTCACAATAACCTCTCATTAGATATGTTAGAAATTATGGGAGTAGCGCCATCCAACACCTGGAAAGAGTTGAGGATGCACGGAGAGCAGACTGAATGTTTCCTCAAAAGAAAGAAAGCCGAAAGAAGCCAACCGACGGCTAACCTTCCGAACTCAAACTTTACCTCTCATGGTAAGGGCAAGGCACCTGTAGCTACTGTTGATGCTAATCAAATGTTACAATGGCAATCCCGGATACAGCGAAACACTTCGGATTTGAGACTCCAAAAAGAGTACTCTTTCAAGGACGAAGACGTTCTAGCCATCTTCGAATCCCTCCTTGAAAATAACAAGATTAGGCTACCACCTATCACAAATCAGGAGAAAGCACATAACACTACGGATCCAAAGTACTGTGCGTACCACAGGAGGGTCCTTCATCCCATCAAGGATTGCTTTGCTCTCAAGAATAGCATTCAAACCTTGGTTGGAGCCGACGTCATAACACTAGGATAAGCTAGATGAGAGCGGCCATACTCCGACAAGTATAAGAGTATAAACTGCTCCTTCCGATACTCCAATAGGTATATAAGTCTAAACTATTATCTACCTTTGACGGGAAGTTCCTGGAGAATTTTTGTACATAATATTCTTAAGGATAATCCGGTCATGTAACTGAGTACAATGTCAGATCCAGTTCCGCAAAGAAACCTGGGGGTGGATGATTCATGTAACGGGAAGTTCCCGGAAGAAGGTTACATGTAATTTTCTTAGGGATAACCCGATCATTACGAACAAAGTGATAAACAGTAAACCCTCACTGTGATTTTCGAACACTCTTTTGCTGAGACGAGATTCGATCACTTTGTTGGATCAATCTTCCCTCACAAAACTCCCATTGGTGTTTGACAACCCACAGTCTTCCACCATAAAATCCCCCACTGATCAGACTTATTGACGGTGGAGCCACCAAAATTCCTTTTGGTTAAATCCACTCAATCTTTTGATGTATCTGTGCACTCAAGACTCCCGTTGTTAGAGTCTGGACATAGTACTCAGAATCTTAATATCCTGATTGTTGACGATTATCAAACCCCTCCGTGTTAAGTATTTGTCACTTAACACCAGGAACCCACTTCTGAGTGACTTGTACAAGTCAACACTCCCACTATGATTTGTACTCCCACTCCCACTATTTACCTGGTCAAACCTTCTTACAGTTAGGACCATAACCAAAATCCCCTCTCGATTCCTCCAATGAACGAGAGGCCCACAAATCGAACGATCAAACCTTCCTATAGTTAGAATCATATCAAAACTCCCACTCGGTCAAACCTTCCTACAGTTAGGGCCACAACCAAAATCCCCTCTCAATTCCTTCAATGAACGAGAGGTTCATTTTTAAATTGAGTGATCAAACCTATAAAAGTTAGGGTCGCCTCAGTTCCCTCCTTCTCGGTCAAAACCGTCAAACGGTTATGGCCAAAACCAGGATTCTTTTTCGATAAACGAAAAGGTCTCATCCTCTTTCCCCTTCGGTCAAACCTATAAAAGTTAGGACAGAATCAGAATTTCTTTTTTAGATCAGGTAACCAATCCTATAAAAGTTGGGGTTATCTGAATCTATTCGATTCTCGGAGTGGAGATTCCACTCTTAGTTTCACCTTGTCCAGATTCTCGAAGTGGAGATCCTACTTGGAGTTTCCTTCACAACTAGAAAAAGAATATAAAATTCTTCCTTTCCAGTATCGGATTCGTCTTTGCCCTAAGAGAAGACACCACATTTTTTAACTCTCATAATCCGTGCTTCACACACATGGGGAATTTTATCCAGAATCCTAAGTAAGGATAAGTCAGCGCCGAACACGCACTGCCGATTAGTTCTTGACCGTAAAAAGAGCAAAAGCCCACATATTCAGTATTGTGACAGGTTGTTATTAATAACACCGTAATCCAGGCTTTACACGTGCGGGGAATTTTATCCTGAATCCTAAGTAGGGATAAGTCAGCGCCTAACACGCGTTACCGGTTAGTTCTTGACAGTAAAAAGAGCAAAAGCCCATATATTCGGTATTGTGGCAGGTTGTTAATAATAACACCATAATCCGTGCTTTACACGTGCGGGGAATTTTATCCCGAATCCTAAATAGGGATAAGTCATCGCCTAACACACGTTGCCAGTTAGTTCTTAACTGTAAAAAGAACAAAAGCCCACATATTCAGTATTATAGTAGGTTGTTATTAATAACACCGTAATCCGTGCTTTACACACACGGGAATTTTATCCCGAATCCTAAGTAAGGATAAGTCAGTGCCTAATACGCATTGTCGGTTAGTTCTTGACCGTAAAAAGAACGAAAGCCCACATATTCAGTATTATGGTAGGTTGTTATTAATACATCGTAATCCGTGATTTACACGTGTGTAGAATTTTATCCCGAATCCTAAGTAGGGATAAGTCAGCGCCTAACACATGTTATCAGTTAGTTCTTAACCTTAAAAAGAACAAAAGCCCACATATTCAGTATTGTGGCATGTTGTTATTGATAACACCGTAATCCGTACTTTACACGCACGGAGAATTTTATCCCGAATCCTAAGTAGGGATAAGTCAGCGCCTAACACGCATTGCTGGTTAGTTCTTGACTGTAAAAAGAGCAAAAGCTCACATATTCAGTATTGTGGCTGGTTGTTATTCATAACGCCAAAATCTGCGTCTTACACACGCGGGAAATATTATCCCGAAGCCTGAGTAGGGATATGTCAACGCCTAACACGCATTGCGGGAAATTTTATCCCGAAGCCTAAGTAGGGATAAGTCAGCGTCTAACACACGTTGCCGGGTAGCATATTCCCATAACAATAGGAAGTCTACGTATTCGAAGTCGTAGCATCAAGTCTAAGGGAGTTTATTTCTTTAGCACAACGTCACATGTGGAACGGACTTAAAACAATCCGCATGTAAGCCCGATTCAAATGGTAATCGGTAAGAGCACGTCAAATCCGTTGAGGGCTGAGAATTTGCTAAAAATCCTAAGTCAACGTCTGATACATGTCACTTTTTAGTATTCAATATCATAGCACTAAAAGAGTTAACTCTATTAGCACTACGTTACATGCAGAACGGATTTGAACAATCTGCATACTAGCCCAACTCAAACGGTAGTCGGTAAAGGTTCATCAATCCCTTTGATGGCTGAGAATTTGTCAAAAATTCTATAAATGCGAGTCATTGATGCACTAGCTCTGTTAGTTGGTCTCGTGACTCGAGCATCCAACAACATCAGGATAAGATCCATACATGCAGATGAATCAGCTTTAATAGTTGATCTTGCAGCCTTAAAATTTGGGACCGCCATGCTCCAATGCCTTAAGAGCTTAAACCGTGTAGACTCCAGCAAACGTACGAGTATAAACTATGTTAACGCCGGTCATCTCGTTACAACAAAGATCGATGCTGGTTAACGCATCAGCAATCTCGTCAAAATAAGGCAAACGATGATTTCATAAAGTTCAATTGGATTCAGATATGAATTTTTGACAAAGATGATCAGTTCAAAGTCAACTCAATGGCACAAGCTAAATTCGAAAACTTACGCATCAACTGTAATCCAAGATTTTGACAACGGTCAGACGATAAACGCAGTACCGGAAGAACTTTATCTATTCGACAAAACACCGACTAGACTGAAGACTGAAGAAGTCAAGAATTAAAGCAGTTCACAGGTCCCTCTACGAGATTAAGGAAAGAGCCTATCTTATCCAAAGCATTCCAGACTCTTCAATAAAAGAATGAGACTGAAATACTTTGGAGGGGGTATCTGTAGGCGTATAAAAATGCCTATAGGTTCCTACACACAGCTCAGGATGAAATGCAGACGATAAGCATCATCATCCAAGTCAGGAAAGGATTATCTGGCCTCGTGAAAGCTAATGAATATAAAAAGTGAGTCATTGGAGTGTACAAGTCATCGGAATGACGAAATACGCAATACAAGTCCGGAGAAGTCAGAAAGTGTCGAACACCTCAAATTGGACCGCAAAATGAAGAGGCATTTAGACCATGCTACAATTTGAATCTGAAAAGTTCAAAACATGAAAGTTGTAGGGCTCTTCATCAGATTTCTAACGCATCTTGAATTACCTCATTCTGAGGTCGGATGAGTGAGTTAAGACTACTATAGTAACTCCGGGACGCTCAAATCCGACCCGCGCTACAGTGATCTGATCCGCACAAAAAAGTAAAGTTTTGACTATATTGTGATTCTAATCTAAAAAATCTCAAAACATAAAATATGTATATCTCTTTGTTAACTTTCCAACGCATTTTGAATCATCTTAATCAGTGGTCGTATGAAAGAGTTAGGGTCAAAATACCAAAGATGTCTCAAACTGACCCGCCCCGCGGCGGGTCAGATCAGTCCGACCCACGCGGCGGTGGATCGGATCAGTCCAACCCACATGGCGGTGGGTTGAATCCATCCGACCCGTGCCCACTTGGGTCACATCAGTCCGTCTCGCACCCAGAACTATCCGTAACCTCCAAAACGCGTTTTTAGGCTGTTTCGATTGATTTCTTCTGTTCCAGAGGTTCCTAATTGCCTAGATATCATCTACAAATGTGGTTAGGCCATTATTGACTGAAGATAAAATCAAATCACTCATTCTTATCTAAAAACCCCCTAACCGAAGCCTATAAGTACAGGCCTAGGGGCTCATTTCACAAGGGGGATTAATTATCAAAACGAGGAGGTGCTGCCGAATTGGAGAGCAATGGAGCACGAGTTTCAGCAAGGGCTAGCGAGATCCCGGCGAATCTCAGCATAAAGAAGGATAAATTCGAAGGATCTGAAGTTTGTTTCCGTTTGTTCCTCGAGATTAGGCTTGGTCTTAATCTCGAAAAGAGCTACTGATTTCACTTGGTCGATTTCAGCGCTTTAAGCTAATATCTCCTTGGTGAGGTATGAGCTCTGCCCAATTTTTTAGCAACCGGATATGATCAACGGTCGTCCAGCATAAACCCCGGCACCAGCAAAGAACTCACGCAAGTAGAAGACCGATAAACGATCTCTGTGTTTGTTTGACGAGAATTGTATTTTTCGTTTTCATTGTGCAAGAGTCTTATAAAAAGACTATCTTTTTGTATTTTCATTGTAACGACTAAAGTTATAATGAATACCTCAATGAAGAAAACAATTTTCGACGAATATAAGGCCGTACTTCCACTTGAAGTGCAGAACATTCAGAGGATGAAGCACTAAAGGCTCGACTAGAAGAATTGGATGGTTTAGAAGATAAGCACTTAAGAGCAAAGCAAATTTTAGAGATATATGAGGCTCGTATTTCACGAGCTTTTGATAAAAAAGTTCATCATAGATCCTTCAAGGTTGGTGATTTAGTATTGGCTGTTTTTCGTCCTATGATTATCACAAGACGAACAAAAAGTAAATTTGAGCCAAAATGGGAAGGCCCTTTTATAGTACAAGAGGTTTATTCAAACGGAGCCTATAAAATAATTTTACCTGATGGAGAGTACTCTCCTCCCCCAAAAAATGCAAAATTTCTAAAACGATATTATGCCTAAAGAGGCATCACACTCCAAACTTTTATGAGTATAAACTGTAAGACACTCCAAACTTTTACGAGTATAAACTGTAAGATACTCCAAACTTTTATGAGTATAAACTATAAGACACTCCAACTTTTAAGAGTATAAACTAAAAGAAACTCTAAGGTCTAAGAATATAAACTATGAGTAAAGCTATCAGGTAGGCATGGTCTACACAGTTAAAATATTTTTCTCTTTCTACATTAATATATATATATATATATATATATATATATA
>BQKN01064931.1:857585-868361 GCA_022839385.1 Asparagus kiusianus | reverse complement strand
CCCCCCTCCCCCTCCCGACCCCCTCCCTCCCGAGCCCCCCTTCCCCCCTCCCCCTCTGGGCAGCCCCCTTCCCCCTCCCGAGCCCCCCGAGCCCCCCCTTGGCAGCCCCCCCTCCCGAGCCCCTCTTGGCAGCTCCCCCTCCCGACCCCCACCCTCCTGAGCCCCCCCAACGTGTCCATTGTTGAATCAGTTTAAAAGGTATGGTTTTTCTACTGAGCTTTAGAAATTTCAATTTTATTATTATTTATTGTTGAATTTGTTTTAAAACACTAATTATGATAAAAAATAAACGAGTTCAATTCTGAAAACCCTAACTCAACTACATGTTAATTCATTTGAACAACACTAGTAATCATTATTGAGTTTTAAACACTTATAAACCCTAACTCATTTAAGTTTCATTTGTGCTATAAGTATGTGTGATTATTTAAGTTTGTGATGTGAAAATATGTGAAATAATTTTTTTTTAAAAATAGAGTAATATATAACACATTATAAATTTTTATAATGTGTTATAATCCAATTTAGGTGAATAAAAAAATAACGTTATCCTTAGACTTCCGTCCAATAGTTACATCCAATTATTTGGACTTATAATATATGATATACGACTCAGATTTGGGTAAGAGACGAAGTTTTCTCCCAAAAATAAGTGTTTATTTTATATTATAGGAATAAAAAATTGGTACTAAAATTCGTAATTATTAGATCTGTCCTTCTTGGACGGGTTAGGAATATAGTTGTGCATACATCCAACTTTGTATACTTTGTATATTTTCATTCTTAAAAGTTTTGGCAGCACCTATTCGTTGTTCTCCATGTACAATAAGCGTACATTGTTTTGTGTTTCGGGTTATTACTGATACGCATAATAACATCCGCACAGTGTACAAGGAGAACAGCGGGTAGGTTATGCCGAAATTTTCAAGAAATGAAAATATACAAAGTATATGAAGTTGGATGTAAGCACTACTATGTTCTTAATGGATTGAAGCCTTCCTATGACAGCCGTAAGATTAGTGTAATTAGTTTCTATGTATGTTTTATATATATTTTATGTAGATAAATATTCATATTATTAAATGATATATGAACGTATGTTTGATGTGTGTTGAATGTATAAGAGTAATGGATGTATTAGTAGTTGTGAGACTAATCGTATTTAATAATTATATATAATTTACAGATGAGGATAATTTCTGACAAATCATGGATAGATATCCCTAGGCATCGTAGATTTCACGACACACGATACAAGGAGGGATGTGAAGCCTTCATGCGTTATGCGAAAATGATTCTGAGAAATTTAAGAAGCGGTGATATGTATTGTCCTTGTTGTAGGTGTAGGAATTTGAAGCTGTTGAATAGAAATGATATACAGATTCACCTAATAAAATCAGGTTTTGATGAGAAATATAAATACTAGAACTGGCATGGGGAAGGTATCACTGAAGGTGAGGATCCAAATATGCATGTTGGTACGTCCGGTGGCCAACGAATAGATGACACAGAAACATTGTTGAATGATATTTTTCTTCGACCTACAGAATATGATGTTGATGATAATGTCGAGGATGATATTGGAGACAAAAGTGAAGATGATAACGAAGTTGAAGCTGAAGAGGTAGGAGGTGTCGCGAGTGTCGAAAATATTGATGATATGCATTCCTCTGCAGAACTAAAGCGAATAATGGAGCTACTAGAAGATAGTGAAAAGGACTTATATGAGGGATGTACCGAGTACTCTAGATTTTCATTTATGCTGAAACTCCTTCATATTAAGACACTTAGCGGTATGTCAGATAATTATTTTGAAATGCTTCGTGATTTGCTTCAGACTGTAATCCCTGGAGGAGAGAATAGCATACCCCAAACAACTTATCAAGCTAAGAAGATTGTCTCTGCTCTGGGTCTTGATTATAATAAGATTGATGCATGTCCGAATGATTGTATTTTATACCACAAAGCCAATAAAGACCTTCAAGAGTGTCCGACATGTGGAGTTTCTAGGTGAAAACAGCGCACAAATTCTTCAATAAGGATTACAACGGAGACAGGGATAACACTGAAGAAAATTCCAGTCAAAGTGCTTCGACATTTTTCATTGGCTCCTAGATTGCGAAGATTATACATGAACAAGGAAACGGCAAAGAATATGAGGTGGCATAAGGATGATCGAGTAGACGATGGTAAATTGAGACATCCTGCTGATGCTTTAGCTTGGAAGCATGTTGATAAAATTTATCCTTATTTTGCCGAAGATTGCAGAAATCTAGGACTGGGTCTATCAAGCGACGGATTCAATCCATTTGGGGTAATGAGCTCTGGCTGGTCTACGTGGCCAGTTGTATTAATGCCATATAATTTACCTCCATTGCTTTGTATGAAACAGCCGTTTATGATACTTTCATTACTGATACCCGGTAAGCATGCTTCGAGAAATGATATTAATGTCTACTTAGAGCCTCTAATTGATGAGCTAAAACAATTATGGTCTGAGGGTATTTTAGCATATGATGCCCATTTAAAAGAGTCGTTTACATTACATGCTATTCTATTATGGATGATTAATGATTTTCCAACTTATGCTAATCTGTCCTGGTACTCTACGAAAGGCAAGTGTGCTTGTCCTGTATGTGGTCCAGAATTTGAAGCTCTTTAATTACCACATAGCCGAAAGAGTTGTTATTTGTTTAATCGAAGGTGGTTACCCTTGAGTCATAAGTACAGAAAATTATTAGCTAAGTTTGATGACACAGTTGAGAAAAGAATGAAGCCGCGTCAACTGACAGGTACTGAGATCATTCATTACTTGAGGGGTTTCCAAAAGTTGTGTTTGGGAAAAAACGCTATTCTAAATTTAACCCGCTCGGAGTAAGAGATTACTTAAAGTTAAGCCATTGAAGCATAAGCGAAAGGTCCGTAAAATGCAAGTTGAGGACGAAGCCCAAACATTACCTAGAGGATGGACTAAATTTAGTATCTTCTTTCAGCTACCTTACTGGCAAAATCTTAAAATCCGACACAACTTAGATGTTATGCATATTGAGAAAAATATATATGATAACATAGTATCAACTCTCCTACAAGATGCAAACAAGTCGAAGGATGATCTACGGACATGCCAAGATCTGACTGCTTTGAATATCCAAAATGATTTGCATGCTCAAGACGTTGTCCTTAAAAAATTAAAGTTGCCTCCGTCTCGTGTTACAATGTCAAATGAGCAGATGCAACGAGTTTGTGAAATTCTCAAATCGGTAAAGTCACCGGATGGTTACTCTGCTAACATTTCAAATAATGTCCAGGTGCAAGAAAGAAAACTCTTAGGTCTGAAGACATATGATTATCACGTTCTTCTCCATCAATTGCTCCCTGTTGCAATCCGTAACAATATGGATAAAGAAGCATCGAATATTATTATTGAGTATTGTGGATTTTTCAGAAAATTATGCTCTAAAGTCATACATATAGATGACTTTAAGAAACTTGAAGCCGATGTCCGAGTTACTCTATGCAATATGGAAGTAATATTCCCTCCTTCATTTTTTACAATTATGGTCCATCTTACCCAGCATCTTGCAAGAGAGGCTAGAATCGTCGGTCCTGTTACTTATCGTTAGATGTATCCGATTGAAAGATAATTTATGATTTTTCTTATATTTATTAATTGTATACACGTTTTTAAAATTACCGTGTTAATAATTAACTTTTATGATTATAAGATACTTGGGCTGCATGAAAAACAATGTTCGCAATCGAGCTCGTCACGAGGGCTCGATAGCTGAAGGATACGTGGCTAACAAATGCTTTGTGTTTGCATCATGTTACATGTGTAAGAAGAAAACCACATCTCAAGCACCTCAAAAGGAGAGGAAGCGTGAAAAATACCCAATATCTCTCTTAGATCAAATTCATGCATATGTGTTGGAAAACCTTGATATGTTCGAAGACTATCGAAGGTAACAAATAAAATCTGTAATATTGATGAGAAATATTCATTTTACAAATAGTTTATCAATACAAACTTATATATTGTTTATATAGACGACATCTGGAGAAGCATAAGAATGAAATAACTAGTAGGAATGCAGCGCACAATATTCAGAAAAGACATAAGAAAGAATTTTCTGATTGGTTAAGAATTAATGTAAGTGTTTTACAATTAATTATTGAACATTCATAATATAACATCACCTATATTCTCAAATTGTTTGTCTTAGGTTGAAAAATCACTTCTTGATAATACTACAGTACCAGATGAAATTATTATCCATACATAACGTCCTTATCACGAAGTGAGACGTTATAATGAGCATTTGGTGAATGGATATAAATTTCAAATGTTAGAGACCAATGATAGGAGGGTAACTCAGAACAGTGGGGTCATGGGCTTGTTTGCTCAAGAATGTTTTTCAAGTATAAGAGATCAGAATCTAATTCTAGCTGACATATTATATTATGGCCAATTAGAAGATATTGTTGAGGTAATTTATGAGTTTGGTAAACCAAAACAATGTACTTACACGATGTTCAAGGTTCGGTGGTGTCCTGCAAAAAAGCAAAAGGATCATTATGGATTTACACTAGTCAATCTTCACCGAGAAGTATATACGGATGAGAAATTCGTTTTCGCAGAACAAGCTGATCAGTGCTTCTATGTGAAAGATCCGAATGTTATGTCTGATTGGGTGGTTTTGTACAAGGAGCCAAGATCTGTTGTTCTTCCTAATAACAATGAAAAAAATATTGAAGAAAGTGAAGATAATTATAGTGAACCAATTGGTTCATTTGATGATGTTTGGCAAGAATTCTCTTACACACAGAATGTGGCGCTGGATGTAGGTATGAACTATATATGTTACACCACATTATCGATTTTTATCTTATCCTAATAAAAACAATAATGCATTTCATAACAACATATCTCATGAGCATGTATACAATTTTTTTCTTAATAATTGTCTTTATTATATTTGCAGATGACGAGGATTAGGAGGCTCTTTGACCAGTCGGCTGATCAATCACGGAGTATCACGCCAGGTAGTGGTGCTGATGATTCACTACCTTCTCCGGATGCAGGTATAAAAATTAATTAATACTTTAATATATTTTATAAAATTTTAGTTATCTAGCTCATAGTGTTTATTTGTTGTAGATGCGGGATATTCATCACCCGGCGGTTCTGATGCAGCATCAGAACCATCCCTCGACACAGGTATTAAATATTTAATAATTGATAATGGTCAATTAAAATTTAATATTAATGATTCTTCTTTCTTATGTAGGTGCTACTTGGACCCCAACGTATATATCATATACATTCCATACTGACATGCGGCCAAAGACACAGAACTATCTCAGTTTACCCTTACCTCCGGACTCTCATAAGTCCAAGGCTGACTCAAGGAAGTACCACCCACGTGCTGCGAGAAGGTTACATGAAATGCTTCCTATGTTGGAGACTAGGAAAGCTGATGCACTCGCAGCAAAAGAAAGAGAGATAGCGAATGGTAAATTGTATAAATACTTTTAATTTTCACATTTGTATATTATATAATATATTATCATGTTGTTATTATTGTAGGTGCTAAGTCAGATCGCATAGAGGGACGACGTGGCGGAGGTAAGCCTGATTCTAAACAGCCGCTAAGAGGATTGAGGGCTATTATTAGGTGGAATAGTTCTAATTTGCTCGTTGGTTCTTGGTCGACCCGATTGAATGCATATATTGGGGTTCTCGTGCGTAGAGCGACCATTATCAACCCTTATTTTTATTTTCGAGAATTACCATGGACCGCATACGAGGCAATATGAACTGAGCTTATGGTAAGTGCATATTGTTTTAGATTTTCATTTATTAATAATTAGTAATTGATATTAAATTATCCTTACTAAATGTGTATGTAAATCTACAGGACTGCTTCTGCCTTGAGGACTTTAAGGGGGCTTGGAATTATTTGTTTAATGTCAAGGTTGAAGCAGTCCTCAAACAATGGAGGCATGAGATCAAACATGAAACCTATGATAGGTATGAGGAGGACTGGCAGTGGTTTTTAAACCTCGATGACCGAGTTGATGAGATTCATTTCACGGCTCTCCTCATGTATTGGGACAGCGATGCCGCCAAGGTTAGTTTCATGAAATTTAGTTTATAATTTTAAGATATTATTCCATTTTATATTTACAGATTTTTTTAAAGAATAAATCCACGAAGGGGTCAGAAAATAGAAGAAAGAAGCTGCATGACCATCACTTAGGCTCACACTCCTACGCCAATCTGGAGGATGTTTATTATCAAGATACGGTATATGTCATTTAAAGATTTAAAAGATCTTAATGTTTAGTATGATTATGAAATCTCATAATTTATAATATGACAGAGGAAATCATTAATGCCGATACACTTGAGGGCCAGAGTGGCATATGGTACTTTTCGTGAACAATATAGGGGTGATGAGAAGAATCGGGATAAAATCACGGCAAATCTCGAGTTAGTGGTGAGACTTATACATATCTTGAGTAGTATTATTAATTCTATTTTGTTAACATTACGAGGAAACGAGAACACAAATAATATGGTCATTATCTTGATTAACTATAAATTTAGGATTTAGGAGGGATTAGAGACTGCATCCAAGGAGGCCGCATCTGTGTACATTTCGCAGGAGGAGGAACAAACCGAACCGGATCCTCACATCCTTTCTGCAGAGGAGAACATCAATCTCGCACAGAACTTGATGGGTCATAATAGGTAAGGATGGTGAAAAATCGAATCAATTTGAATACTACATACTATTTATATTTGTTTACCATTATTGAATTTGAGAGCAAAGTTTAATATTTATTTCTCCCTAATAATAGGAGAGGAAGATATCCTCTGCATGGTGTCGGAGTTTCACCCGGTATAAGCATTAGATCGTCCACAACATCCTCCACACCATCTATATCGATGAGAGCAGCTACAAGCAGTTTCCAGGCTATGCCATTTGTCACACGTATCTCTGCCTTCTTGATTGATAAAATTGACCCGGAGTTGCATATTCATGTGACTAATGAGATGACTAGAGTTGCGCTGACGGCGAACTCGATGGACGATCTCATGGGGTATGTTATACAATATTTAGGCGGTGCTATTCCTTATAGCGCGTATGGTGGTGTCATACGGATCATTAGCTCGATTGGCGATAATTCCGAGGCTAGACAGAGTAGTGCTCAGGTACCTTATTTTTTTTATATTTATAAATTCATTTTTATCTAATATGTTATCAAACACCACATAATGATTATTCAATTAAACATTCAGAGTAGAGATATTAGAGGGAGCAGCACCCGTTCTCGTAATCGGGATAGAGATACCCCCGTCGACGACGATGGATGAGGTTTTTTTATTTTTAATGTACTAAAAAGTTTTATTTGTTATAACACTACATTTATTCATGTCGTGTATCCTATCTTAGTCATGTGCATTGTTAGCATATATGTTGTTAGATGTGTTTTAGACGGGACTGATTGATGTATATTTTGAAGTGGATGGTCGGATTTATACAATGTGTTGGATTTGGTTATATAGATGTTTTTGAATGGAATTATTATGAATTTTGATTATAATTGGATGGTTGAATGTGGCGTGTACAGTATTTTCTGGATGTATTCAAATATTAATGTAATTGTATAGGAAAATATAAAGTTTAATTATTATTTTTTCTAGAAAAATGGCAATCTAGATGGAATTCCGTCTAGGTTGAATCTTCCTAGACGGAATTCCATCTAGGTTGTAAAAACCCAACCTAGACGGAATTTCCGTCTAGGTTGACAGACCAGATGAAACTCCGTCTGGTATGTCAAACTAGACGGAATTTCCATCTAGTTTGACTGACCAGATGGAATTCCGTCCGGTCTGTCAAACTAGACGGAATTTTCGTCTAGGTTGACAGACCAGACGAAATTCCATCTGGTCTATCAAACTAGACAGAATTCTTTATTCCGTCTAGGTTGATCAACCTAGACGGAAATCCGTCTAGTTTGCTTCAATCTAGATGGAAGCAAAATAAACCATCCAAACTAGACAGAATTCTGTCTAGTTGATCTAATCTAGACGGAATTTGAATCAACCTAGACGGAAATTTTCGTCTAGGTTAATTGTTTTTCTACTAGTGAATTTGTTATGTTTGTTTGAATTTACAAAATCAAGTTTTTAATAAGCTCATGTTCGTGCATGTTTTTACAAAACAGATTTGTTTTCACAATTAGAAAATGCGATTTAAAAAATTTCTTTGTTTACATGTTTATCTTCATATATAAAAACATTTTCCCAGGTTTTACTAATTTTGGAGTTGTTTTGTTATTTTCAATTGAATTTACGAAACCTAGTTTTTAGCAGTTTTTTCAGAAACTATATATCTGAGTTCAAACATTTATTTCTCTTAACTATGAAGTGATATTTCAGAAATTATTTCTATAACATGTTTACCTACATGTTTAGAACCTTCTCTTAAAATTTCATGATATTTGGAGTTGATTTACTATTTTTAATTGATTTTACAAAGTCAGATACGCAAAATTTCAACATCTGTCAAAATCTGGAAAACTGCGGTCGACCGCGACGGTCGACCGTGCTACAGTGTGGTCGACTGCCACGGTCGACCGTTCACAGTCTAGAGAGTAGTTTTTGAGTTTTTTTTTCTCGCGATCGATCGCGACGGTCGACCGCAAATGTTACCGTTGCACAGTAACGGTAACTTGCTGATTTTTGTCTTTTAGTAATTTTTTAGGGTTTTTGGGGTTGTTTTCTTCTACCCTATATATACCCCTACTGTATTTATCATTTCCTACATAATAAGAGTGTTTTAAACAAGTTTTAGAATGTTTTAACAAGGATTTAAGTTTTGTTTAAAGTTTGTTTAAAAAGCCTTTAAGCAATTGAGAGTTTGATTTTGTGAAATCAATTTCACAAGAGCTAGAAGAGATCATCACTTGGTGTTTGAGCTTTAATCCATCTCTCTCTATTGTCATCTAGAGAAGTTTTCCTAAACTAAATTCTAGCTTTTATTTATATTTATTTGTTGATTATCATTTCTATTAAGCTAGTATTTACATTTGAGTTTAGTTGATTTTATTTCACTCATTGTTTACACACACCAACTTGAGCTGATTGTATTTTCATACATAGTATATTTACGTTGGTGAGAGTTGTAACATTAAGTGTGAGCCTACATTAAGTTCTCATCTATTATAGAGAACAAATCATTTATTATATTATAAAATTGTAAAGTTTTCGGTGAGCTAAAAAACCGAGTGAGAGTGTGTGGTGCGAACGTTGATCGGTGAGCGTTGAAAACCTACATTGTGAGGTGTAAACGTTATTCAAGTGAACGTAAAAAACCCGATTGTGATAGTGGATTTCTCCCCAGGAGTGAGGAGCGGAGACGTAGGATGGAAGGTCCGAACTCCGTGATCATATTATGTGTTTGCATTGTTTATTTACATTATCACTCTTATCTTGTTTATGTTTATTTCACCCTTGCATTTATTTATATATCCTGGCATATATTTCATCATATACCTCTTTGCTAGGATATATCTCTTTGATCATATTGTATATTCTTGCTCATATCATATTGTATATCTATCTTGCAAGAATAATATTTGACTTAGTTTTAATTGGCATAAAATCGAATTAGATTACCATAAGACCCTAATCACCCCCACTCTAGGGTCTAACACATGGGTCGACTCATAAGCCCGCAGGTCGACTGGTCAGAGACTTTTGGCAAAACGGCTGGGTTTCGTGAGTCGACTCATGACAGGCATGAGTCGACTCATGTACCTGTATGAGTCGACTCACGAGCTTAAAAGTGGATTCTTTAAATCTGCTGCTCGTCGTCTCATCCCACACTTCCACCTGCGTTCTACTGTACTATTTTATACCTTTATTCTCATGCTATTATGAGAATCATCTATAGTCAAGCTCCCATGAGGATCGTTATGTTCCAAAGAGAGATACACCCGTATCAATTTCAAAAGAAACATTGTTTACAGGACAAATACCTCTAAGATATTGATAACAATTCAGCAAAGCTTTGAGGGGTTGACCATGCTTTACTTCAGGATCTTTAAGTTCTTCATTTGTGGGTACATATTCATCATATACTTGTCCCTAAAAAGGAAGACCCCCAATCCTCTCTATATCTAGCAAACTGATAAAAGATCTCCCTATTTTGTAGCAAATACATTACGATCTTTATCCTAACACTCTAAGAAAATTGGAAAATTGTAGAAGCTGAAAGTCAATATGATAAACTCCAAGAGATGAAAGTATAGCGCCGTAGATGTTAAGACGTTCTAAAGCATGAGTATATTTTTACAATATATATAGGCACCAGTCACTATATCCATCAATCATGAGAGGTTTATTTTCTCTTACATCCCCCCATCCTTTACTTCGAGCGATAAGTTCGGTTGAAAAACATGTCAATGAACCTGAGGGAAAAGTTTCTGTACAAGGGTTGAAAATCTTCTTACAAGGATTGAGAGTGAGAGTAGAGGCGGAGGCAGTATGAATGACTTTTATAAATTATCCCCATCTAAAATGTGCAATCAAAGCCCAAGTTGAGTTATTAAAATCTTTGGATAATTCGTGTGCTTTCTGATAATTCATAATGGTCGAAGAGGAATATGTCATTGGAGCATGTCTTTCTAACTTTAATTCGATGGGTTCATCTGTTGTGCGTGGCGCGGAAGCCAAACAAACAACCAACTATGATGCTTTGAGAA
>BQKN01064931.1:824474-852585 GCA_022839385.1 Asparagus kiusianus | reverse complement strand
GAGTCGACTTATGACACCAAATCAGCTTTTTCAAGTTCTTCTCCACATCATCTTCATAAAAATGAGAAGTCATAGGGGAATCATCAATAACCAAAGACTTATGGGACTCAGCTTCTTCAACTAGTTGGCTACCCCCAATAGAAATACTAGTTGAATGAGACATCTCAAAAAAATATTATACATTAAATAAAATTATAATTAATAGCTATAAAAATTGAATTAAGCATGAAAATTTTTAATTTAATAAGGATGATGAGAATAGAATCTTAAAATAAGTTTAGATGTTAAGGCTAAGTTCATCTATTTTGTATTAATAAACAAGGCCTTAAGGTTTCCTATAATTTATTTTCTGCATCATGGCTCATGCTTCAAAACAAAAATTCTCGAAGCATGAAGCTTGCGAGATGCATGGTCTTCCGTTCTGGAATTTGACTTCCGTACTTGAACCCCATTTTATCTTGAGAATGAACTTTTGAAACAAAGAAGAGAAGCCTAAAGTTTCTGAACTTATTTTATGAATAAAGGCTAAGTTCATCTAATTTGCATTAAGGAAAAAGGCCTTAGGGTTTCCTAAAATTTATTTTCTGCATCACGGCTCATGCCTCAAAAATTTTATTCTCGAAGCATGAAGCCTGCGAGATACATTGTCCTCTGTTCTGGAATTTGACTTCCGTACTTGAACCCCATGTCATCTTGAGAATAAACTTTTGAAACAGAGGAGAACAATCTAAAGTTTCTGAGTTTATTTTATGAATGAAGGCTAAGTTCATCTATTTGGCATTAAGGAACAAGGCATTAGTGTTTCCTAAAATTTATTTTCTGCATCATGACTCATGCCTTAATAAAATTTTATTCTCGAAGCATGAAGCTTGTGAGATGCATGGTCCTCCGTTCTGGAATTTGACTTCCGTACTTGAACCCCATGTCATCTTGAGAATAAAACTTTTGAAATAGAGGAGAGCAGCCTAAAGTTTCTGAACTTATTTTATAAATGAAGGCTAAGTTCATTTATTTTGCATTAAGGAACAAGGCCTTAGTGTTTCCTAAAATTTATTTTCTGCATCATGACTCGCCTCAAAAGAATTTTATTCTCGAAGCATGAAGCTTGTGAGATGCATGGTCATCCGTTCTGAAATTTGACTTCCGTACTTGAACCCCATGTCATCTTGAGAATAAAACTTTTGAAACAGAGGAGAGCTGCCTAAAGTTTCTGAACTTATTTTATGAATGAAGGCTAAGTTCATCTATTTTGCATTAAGGAACAAGGCCTTAGGGTTTGCTAAAATTTATTTTCTGCATCATGGCTCATGCCTCAAAAATTTTATTCTCAAAGCATGAAGCTTGTGAGATGCATGATCCTCCGTTTTGAAATTTGACTTCCGTACTTGAACCCCATGTCATCTTGAGAATAAACTTTTGAAACAGAGGAGAGCAACCTAAAGTTTCTGAATTTATTTTATGAATGAAGGTTACATTCATCTATTTTGCATTGAGGAGTAAGGCCTTAGGGTTTCCTAAAATATATTTTTTGTATCATGGCTTATGCCTCAACAATTTTATTCTCGAAGCATAAAGGTTTCGAGGTGCATGGTCCTCCATTCTGAAATTTGACTTCCATACTTGAACCCCATGGCACCTTGAGAATAAACTTTTGAAATAAAAGAAAAAAAAACCTAATGGTTTTGAATTTATTTTATGAATTAAGGCTACATTCATCTATTTTGCACTAAGGAGTAAGGCCTTAGGGTTTCCTAAAATATTTTTTCTGTATTATGGACAATGTCTCAAAAAAAAATTCTCGAAGTGTGAAGCTTTCGAGGTGCATGGTCCTCCATTCTGGAATTTGATTTCCATACTTGAACCCCATGTCACCTTGAGAATAAAGTTTTGAAACAAAGGATAAGACTATAATTTCTAAAATTTAATTTAAATTGACATCCTGATGCATCTTAAAAAAAAAGGGGGGCAAACATATTCTACTACAATTGTAATCACACATAAGCTTCAAATATTGTAATTGATGATTTTAACATCTTGTGCATGTAAACAAGTCTATTGACATCAATAATAAGAATATGGCTACGATATTTTATATACTTTAAAATATCAAAATTGGTTCTGTAGCATATATTTTCATTTTTAAAAAAATTATTAACAAAAAAAACGACACTGCAACATTATCGATTAGAAGAAGCTTTCCGCAATCAAAAAAAAGTCATGACTCCAAACAGATGAATAGTAAATCGGTACTGTAGCAGTTTGTTAAAAACGATACTGTAGCAATTTGTACTGTAGCATATATTTTCTTTTTTAAAATTGTTTAAAAAAGACGACACTGCAAAATTACCGATCAGAAGAAACTTTCTGCGATCAGCAATACAAAAAGGGTCATGACTTGAAGTAGATGAACAGTAAAATGTACATGTGAACAGGAGAAACATGGATCGACAAACAATAAAAAATGTGAACGGATGAACAGTAAACAGGTATGAACAATATCGATTTTTTTTCTCAAAAAAAAAGGTTGTTTACCTGTAATCTTTCTTAAACAAACTAATATCAATTAAAAAGAGGTACACCCATATATATATATAGCAATAAGAAATCTAATTGGGATATGATTTGATTTCCTTTTTAAATTCTGTTGGGATTCTATCTTAAAATTTGTTGATATCCTTTTTAAATTGGATTCAATCTCCTACTATTTAATAATTTTAATCAGATATGGACTCCTCGTATTTGAATTAAGTGAGCTAAATCCTAAGCCTTTTAATAAAACAAAAGTAGAAGAGAAATTTTTCATAGCACAACAGTAATTAAAAAAAGAACTTGGTCTCATGCACTCGGTTTAAAAAAACCGAGCACGTAAACCAAGGGGGCAATTTGTTGATACAAAAAAAATTATATGAACAAGCCCTATAAATGAAACATAATGTGAGGATGATAATACCTCATAAAATTCAAAACTAATGTGAGGGATATTACCACATACAAATCAAAATCAATATGAGGTGTAATACCTCACATAAATGAAATTTAGTTGAGGATGACAGCAGTACCTCATACAAATCGAAATTAATGGGAGGTGTAGTACCTCATATAAATGAAAATTAAGTTTAGGATGATATCAGTACCTCATACAAATCCTAATCAACGTGAGGTCTAGTACTTCGTATAAATGAAAATTAAGTTGAGGAGGACAGCACCTCACGTAAATTTGAAAGTCATGTGATCATAAAGCTTAGCTATAAAATTTAGCTCGAGGATACCCACCATCATACGAACCTTATTTCAACTTAAATGGATAAAGGCTCTCCATATACACTTATTTTAGGAACATGAAAGATAAGCAGATAGACACTTGAGAAATGAAAAGCAAAGAAGATGTTCGTTATGATAAACGAACGCAACAATCTTGATAAGGAAGTTTTGATGAGGAAGTTACAATAACTCCCCCACCAATCCATTTTAAACATCTGGCAATAACTTCCCCTTGGTTTTTTTATATAAATTGAGACCTCTTTTGCCATTGGAGAAGGGAGGAAAGAGGATAAAAAAAGGAACAACAGAAATGAGAAAGAAAACAAGGAGAGATTGAAAAGAAAGAGATACTTAGAATTTGAAACGACAACGACAAGGTCCTCTGCATTTTTTTATTTTTGAAAGGGAGGAAGGCTCCAGACCATTGTCTGGAGATCCAAGATCCCATCTTCTTTCTATTCAATTTTGTAATACATTAGAAATAATAAAATTGATATCTCTCTATATTTGATTCTTGATGTCTATTTAATTTTTTGTTTTCTACTAATCAGGGGTTTCATTCAACAAGAGTAATTAACAGAAAGAAATAAATTTTTGGAAGCATGTACCTCCTAAATATTTTTTTTACAAACAAAGTGATACTAATATGTATCGGAGTAAATATTTAGTGTTTGCTCTACTCTTCTTGAGATTGGTGTTACGGATTGGTCAAGAAGAGATTAGCCTACTCAAATATTATTATTTCTCTGATGGATAATAGCACCATTTTGAATTTCTTTTACAAACTATACACGTCGGGCACTCTGACGCTTACAGTCCATCCAATGGCTTCCCTATTCTCTCTTAAAACATCTGAGAGAGCTTCCTTTTGACTGGTAGTTAAGTCAGAAGAAATAATGACTGGTAAAGACTTGTTCTCCCCTAAATAGGCATACTCTAGATTTTCAGGCAAAGCTGGACCCGAGGTTCTATCTCCAAAGGTTCTCCTTGCCAGCCAACAGTAGAAACATGATTGACCAGCGGATCTAACTCTAGTTCGTCATCATAAGACTCCACAAACATTAAGTCAGATGCATTTGAATCTGACACACACTCTTA
Source organism: Asparagus kiusianus (assembly GCA_022839385.1). Taxonomy (NCBI): domain Eukaryota; kingdom Viridiplantae; phylum Streptophyta; class Magnoliopsida; order Asparagales; family Asparagaceae; genus Asparagus; species Asparagus kiusianus. The sequence continues at coordinate 848,226 of BQKN01064931.1, read as the reverse complement.
TTGCTCACTTGATATTCCCTGAATGAAATTCACTTTCATAGGTTGATCAGATGGATCACTAGGCTGCCTTCCTAGGTTGAAGATATTAATGTCAACAGTCATATTCCCAAAAGATAGTTTTATCTGACCGGTTCTACAATTGATCAAAGCATTTGAGGCGGCTAAGAATGATCTTCCTAGAATGACAGGGATTTGACTTTTGAGATTGGAAACGGGCTGCGTTTCCAAGACAATAAAATCAACAGGAAAAATAAACTCTTCAACCTTGATCAAAACATCTTCTACCTCTCCTTTGGGAATTTTTACGGATCTATCAGCTAATTGTAAAGTACATCTTGTCGGTTTAAGTTCTCCTACACCTAGCTGTTGATAGACTGAATAAATAAGGAGGTTGACACTGGCTCCCAAGTTTAGAAGTACCTTATCAATGTGAGTGTTACCTATGACGCATGGAATTATGAGACAACCAGGGTCCTTATATTTTAACGGCATGAGTTTCAAAAAAATTTCACTGAGGTTGGCAGCTAAGAAGACTTTCTTGGGGACATTGGTGTTTCTTTTCTTAGTGCATAAGTCTTTTAAGAACTTCGCATAAGAGGGGATTTGTTCGATTGCATCTAGAAGAGGGATGTTGATCTTGACCTGTTTTAAAGTTTCTAGGATTTTCTCAACCTACGGGGAGTTTTTCCTAGGTTTGAGTCTATCTAAAAAGGGGGTAACGGGCCTATACCTATCTAGATCAGGCTCAATCTCATGTTTAACATTTTGGTTATCGGAAGGAATATGTTGGATGGGAGAAGGGGTTTGATCCGATGGCATTCTAACTTGGTTGTCTATCTGTTTTCCTGATCTTAAAGTGTGAACTACATTCACATGGGCTGGGAGGGATGAATTGGATCCATTATCTTTAGGGTTTGCAATATGTTAACTTGGAAATTTTCCTTTCTCTCTTTCACTCACGTCAGTGGCTAGTTGCCCAAGTTGGGTTTCTAACCGGCTATGGCTTTAGTGTTCGAGTTGAGCACTTGGTCAGTTGTTTGCATAAAGGAATTTAGATTGATGGATGACCATGTCAACATGTTAGTAGTTTGTGTAGAAGCTTTGATCATAGCTTCTAAACCCTTTTCTAAGATACTCAAACGTTTGTCATGATCAGAATTTCAAGGATTTGTAGGCTGGTGAGGATGAGGATGTTGGGTTGGAAAAGCTACGTTAGCTTGTTGGAAATTGTTTGGTGCGTTAAACGGAAGTGTATTTCCCCTAGGGAATTGTGGGTTCGACGCGGGAATGAAGTTTTGATTTTTGGGAGAATTTCTTTTATTCCATGCAAAGTTAGGATGATTTCTCTAGCCTGGATTATAGGTTGGAGAAAATGGATCATTTCTAGGGCGTTGGAATGCAGCGTTCATATGTTCTAATGCATTATTATTTTTTAGGAGAGGGCATTCTTCTGAAACGTGGGTAGGAGACTAACAATTATGACATCCCGAGGCAGAAACATGATTGATTTGAGCTCGAGCTCATTTCTTAATTTCTAAGGCTTCTAACCTCCGTAGAATCGTCGCCATCTTCGCTTCAGAAGCAATGTTTGACTCCAGGGAAAGAACACTAGACTTAAATTGGGGAACTGATGAAACCCTGTCATCATAGTGTTCCCACTACATTGTTTTCTCGGATAGACACTCTAGGAATTCCTAAGCTTCATCGTCATTTTTCCTCATAAAATCTCCTTGATGCATCGATTCAAAAGATGTTTTAAAGAATCATCCAATCATTTATATATAACTTGGCATAATCGCCATTTCTCGAGACCATGATGAGGACATTGGATCAAAAGATCTTTAAATCGGTCAAAATATTTTCAGAATGGCTCCCCTGGGATATTTGAAGTTTTAAATACTGTTCCTAAGCTTACCGTTTTATGAATAGGGAAAAATTTCTTGAGAAAAACGGTGACAAATTTATCCCAAGTTGAGATGGAATTTGTCGGAAAGCTGTACAGCCAATTTTTAGCTTTATCCTTAAGAGCAAATGGAATAAATCTGAGCTTAATCGTATCTTCGGTTAATTCTCTCATTTTAATCATAATACACACTTCCTCAAATTCCGAGATAAAAATATATGCATCTTCTGTTTTATTTCGAAGGAATTTGGGAAGCATGTTCATGTAATGCGGTCTAAGCTCGAAATTTGCTTCATTTGCTTCGGGGAGCCTTATGCAAGATGGAATTGCATTTCTGGTGGGGTAACACATATCCTGGAGAACGGGTTGATTTGCCATTTCTTGGATTGGTTCAACACTGATTAAACGATGAGAATTATCCCTAACCTACGTTTGCATACACCAAAACAACTTCTTTTTACAATAATCTTTTTTTAAAGGAAAGAAAGAAAATTAGTTTTTTTATGAGAAGAAAAGGATAAAGAAAAATCCTAACTAAAACAAATCAAAGCAATCACTTTTCAATCACTCTAATTCTAGGGTTTAGCCTAACTCAACTAGACCATCTCCTAACCAAAAAATCCTAAAGTAAAAAGATTAAAGTTTTACCTGGGTAGTTAGCCAAGTAAGAATAGTACTAGAGGGTGATCAAAGATCAATTAAGTACCTCGTTCCTTATGAAGCGCTTTACGTAACCCCTAAACCTTACCTTAGACACCAACTAATCCAAGGAAACTTGAACCGGTTCACTTAGGAATTTCTTGTTCCTTATTGAGCTCGAGTCCTTACGGACCAACGTCTAATGAGTTTTAGGAGGCTTGGGTTTGTGAAGTGAGGAATTAGTGATTTGTGAGCTAAGAAAAGGGTGATGAAATCCCTTACTTTATCTTGATTAGGGGGTTTTGCCCTTAAAAATATTTTAAGTATGTGCCAAATCAAGTGCTACAATTACCTTGGTAAATTCCTACTAACTATATGAAATGCCACCCTAGAAATTAAAAGCGACTAAAAAGGATGGGGGGAAAATTTTAATTATGGTCAACAACAATCAAATGTGAGAAGAGAGCTCTTGTTTGAATTTATTATCTTGTTAGTTAATGTCCAAGTAAAAGGTGAATTTTATTATGGTCAACAAAAATAAAATCTTTTTTTTAAATCCTAATTGTCTCTAATTGTGAAGCTAACTAAAAAGGGTGGAATTGAAAACGCTAAAAAGAAGAGTTACCTAAAAGCAATTCTCCATGTTCTTGATCTTCAATCCAAGTTTTTCAAGCTCCAAGCGGTTCCTTCACAAGAAAACAAACAAGTTAAAGAACCAAAATAATAAAATTCTATTTTAGCACCTTCCTCGGCAACAGCGCCAAAGACTTGGTGCGACATAATTATGTACCAAAATTGCAAGTGCACAATTGATCAAGTTATAGTATAAAAAGTTATCAATCTCACGAGGAAGGTGATTTTAAGAGATTATTAGAATTGGTTCTTATGTTGTGTGCGTGACAAAATAAAATTAAAGAATAAGTGTGAGAGTTATGATGAGTGAGAGTAATTGTTTTGAATATATGCAAGTAACAATAAATTGAATTTGAGCAAAGAGAAGTAAGAATCAAAGAATAGAATAAAAAGCAAGAAAGAGAAAATTAAGAAAATAAAAGGTGGAGGGTTCAATTAAAGATATGAGAAATCTAGAAGTGAATCCACTAGCTAATCTCAATTATTAAATACAAACTATTCTCTTTTTGTCATATTTAAATTTAGATTTATTAAGTATAGACTATCAAACCATTTAAGGAAAGTATAACCTATCAAATTATCATCTAAGTCAAAATAAAAATTATGATAAGAACAACAATAAGATAGTAATCTTGAATTCATAAGTATAACCTATCAAACCATTTAAGATAAGCCTAGATTATTAAATTCTTCTTCTATCAATTAGTTCTCTTGTTGATTATCCTAAACATGATCATTTTAAGTATAAGAGAATAATTCATATAATATAAAAGAAATTAGACTAGTTTTATATAATTCTAAGATTACTACAAGAATTAATTTCACATCTTAAGAAATAAAAGCAAGAAGAAAAAGAACTAATTACAAAAATAAAAAGAAAAGAAAAATCTAAACTATGAACAAGAAATAAATCTAACTTCAAAGAATTAAAATCTAAACTACAAAATAAATTTCAAAAATTAAATGCAAGAAAATAAATCTACTCTACAAATTAAGGTGCAAAAAGAAATAAAAAAGATAAGAAAATAAATCTACACTACAAGCATGAATGTATATCTAACTAATAAGCATATAATAAAGAAATTACTAAAAAGAAGTAAAAGATAAAAATAAAAGAAAAGCAAACCTTCAAACTTTTCTTCATCTTCATCTTCATCATCCAACAAAGTGAAGAAGATTTGAAGTGGAGAATTTTTTTTATTAATTGTAACAAATGTTATAAATTTGGAAGGTCTTCTTAATTAAGAGTAATCATCCTCTCCAAATAGAGTTATAAAAACTTTCATACCTCTAACCCCTCACTCTCTATCCCTATTTATAGTAAACATCAGTGAATGAGAGCAATTGGATTGAAATCTTATCCAAAAATAATAATTTTCAGCCATTAATCTGTAACAAACTGTCGGAGGTATCGATGCCAGCATCGATGGGCGTATCGATGTGGCATCGATACGGGTATCGATGCTGGCATCGATGTTGGCATCGATGCTGGCATCAATGTTAAGACCTCTCCTTTTTCAGTTTGCAGCTTCTTCTTGTGTTTTGGTTTTTGGGCTTAAGCCTTTGAGCTTTAATTCTTCTTTTTAGCTTTGGCTTTTGGATAATTTGACAATTGATTTTTCAATGGGCTTCTTTGTATTATTTCTTCATTTAATCAAGGGTTTTTGTTGAGAGATGAGGGTTTGAGATTTATTCTTCATTAACCTATAATTAAAATAAAAAATAATTATTAGTGGTATATTTATTTATATAAAATAGATAATGAGGGTATAAGATTATAATAAAATGTGATTATCAAATACCCCTACATCTAAACTTTTGCTAGTCCTCTAGCAAAGAAAAGAAAATCCTAACTCACTTTCATAGGAATCACGGTTGTATTTAGCACATACAACAAGCCTTTAAACCCCTAGGTTACCCTAGTAGACGAGTTGTAGTCTCGTGACGGTTTGCAGTGAATATACCCATAAAATTCGGTCAACTTGCCAAGTTAAAGAAGTCAGTAAATAACTAATTTTCTTTGATATATTTAGACATCTTAATTTAAGCTAGTTAATACTCAAGAAAATATTTTTATATATAACTCCAATGTAAATTTCCTAGAAAATCTTATTATAGCAATACAAAACCAAGTCAAATCTTAGAAATTTAATTTAAAAAATTTGAAAGGAACATGCTAACTCTTTGTTTTAAATAACTTTCAAGTCTCTTGATTAAAAATTATTTTTCAAGACCATATATACAAAATAACAATATATATAAAAAATGGTGACATATCGAATATTAAATAACTTTTAAGTCTCTTGATAAAAAGTAGTCCATTAATTTTATAAAGATTAAGTCTTTTTCATAGATCTGACATATCGAATATTAAAGATTAGATTTTGAATGCCAAAAATTGAAATTTTAATATAAAATAATTTTTAAAAATAAAAATCCCATCTCTTCTATTCTAGAGACCAAAAGCACCATTAAGAAACTAGTGAGGATCCTAGATCCAGCTCTGGTACCAATGTATAATCTGAATAACTACACGCATGCAATAGGGTTGATCTAGTACATAAACAACGCATAGGAAAACTACATAGACCCTAGCATGCATTTAGTAACGTAAACAACAAGTTTAGAGTTACTGATATCGGATTTTTTCTGCAGAATTAACATGCCTTTCTTAATCAATGGCTGGAGGGTGACCACACCGTGCAATCTGCAATAAACCCCCTACATATCACCCCACGACTATCGGATAAATCACCAATTTAAACGGAGAAAGATATGACGGCTATGTGAAGATTTATCGTTTTCTATCTCATTCACCCATCATGAAAACCCGACATCTATATATAAATGGCTTAGAGATAGAATCCTACACTCATTAGGATTATAAATGTTTTATCTTTAAGATAGATATTATCCACCCACTTATTTGAGTGCCTTACTCATAACCGTAACCAACAAAATCTAATGGAAATGACATATTGTGTTTTGATTAAAATTTAACTTTGTGTTTTTATCGTTGTTCTACATTCATCTGGTAGATTCTATTGAGTGTGTGCATTTATCTTTATGTCCAAGGTGGGATTCTTGGATTGGTGAATTGGTTTATCTATCTAAGGTGGTGATATATGTATCTCTAGATCGGTCGGCTTATCTGTTACCTGTAATTTATTCTAAGGTGGTGATATCTATATTCTTAGAGTGATCGGCTTTCTCTCGAAATTATTCATTCATCCATCTCATCTATGTCATGTTGATATCACCTTTCTTCCCATCTCTCCATGTTTCTTATTCAACAGTTAGCATCACCATCAAATCGCATTGATTCTCTTTGGTCTACTAGTGATTACTGATAAATATAGCGCATCTGGAAGAAATGGACGGTCCTCTTTGTTAATATTATAGTGTTTATATGCAAGAATAAGAAAGCTGTTGCAGTTTCCTAAGTGATGTGAGACTAAGGGCTTTTTTGGATTGAGAGGAATAAAGGTGAAGGGAAGTTAGGGGAACCATTCACCTTGTTTGCGAATATTTAGGAGGTGAAGTTATTCACTCTAGTTCCCCTTGGTTCATCCCCTAATAGTATAACATTTGTTACCCCCTAAATTGGGGTGTAACCAATGGGAAGGGAACACCCTTCCCTTCCCTTCTATTCTCTCACCTAGTTTTGCTTAATTTCCCTTAACCCCATTGAAATCCAAACACACCCTAAAGAAATATAACATGAAGGAACGCATTAACATTATTTAACACCATCTTAAATTTTAGTTGGGTCAATCAAAAATAGTTTGTTAAGAAGAAATAAATGTCATTGAATGGTTGGCGCCTCGATGAAATGATCTGCAGGCTGAAAGTCTGCAACGCTTTCAAGACAAAAGTTAAAGAGGGTGATAGATCAACTCAGGGCCGGCTCTGATGGTGTGCAAAGGGTGCGGCCGCACAGGGCCCCCGAAAATTGGGACCCCAAATTTTTTTTGGTAAAGTAGGTTGCTTCCAGGCTTCCAGCTCCGTGACCCTTCTCCTCCCCCCAAAACTAGCTCCCCAAACTAGATCTCTCTCCCCCTTTTCTCAAAAACCTTCTTCCTCCCCAAACTAGATCTCTCCCCCTCCCTCCAACTCCAAGACCCTTCTTCCTCCCCAAAACGAAGCCTCCCCAAACGGTATCGAATCGACCTCTCTCTTCACCATGACACCACTACCGCCAGATCCGCTCAGATCTGATCTCCAATGGCGTCGAGAGAGGGGTTCGTCTATATCGCTAATCTCGCGGAGCAAGACGAGCGCTACGACGGTAAGATCTCTCGATTCAGGTCTACGGCAGCTCTACAAATGGACTCTGATTTCTCCATCAAAAAACGATGGAGTTCCTGCCACACCCAAGGACCCGCCGAAGAGGAAGTTTCGTTATGTTCCGGTACGATTCATCTGTTTTTTTATTATAGGGTGAGAAATTTCATGCTTTGGCTGTTCTTTAAAATCCCTTTTGTTCATTATGATAATTTCTGTCAATTTATTTCATCCAAAATAGTAATTTAGGACGTGTGTTTTCTTTTGGATACTCCTGGATGTAAATTTGGTGTTTTTTATGGAATCATAACTTGAGTATGATCTGATTTTCAGAGTTCTTAAAAGAGTATTGAAGTGTTCCTGAATTCTTATTTGGTAGAGAGTGAGGTTTTATTTTGGTAGAGAACCAGAGGGATACTACTATTTTTTTTAGGACATAGGAAATATGGCTTCTTGGTCATTGGATGTGCGTGAGGTTCTAAGAAACATAAATAGTTGAAACCATTTAAAGAGGATGAGCAAGAAGGTGGTTATTAGAGAAGTTGATTGCTTGCAGGAAGGTGATGATATTTGCCGGTGACGGGCACTCGAAGTTATAATTTTTCACCAGCCAAGACATATGTTTTTTGTATAATTATGTTATGCCCCTAACATAATTATATTTTGTCTTGGAGTTTAGCATGCTACTTAGGAAACAACTACAGTTTAGAGATAATTGAGTCCAAGTAATATGTCTTTCAGTCTTTGTAATCCATATGGAGTTCAATTTATCTTTTATCAGACGTTTTATAAGATGATATCAGAATACAATACATAGTCACAACTCTTGTGGGTTTTAAGTACATATGAACCCAAAAATAATGGATCCACGACTATACACTAAAGAATCAGTTGATCTATTAATTGTTTGAGATTCAATATGTAATCTTTAAGATTATGGCAAGCTCCGTCAATGCATTAATACCGTGAGATTTGGAATATAATCTAGAGTAAAAATTATCATAATTAGGGCCCTTTTATGTTGATTAATAAAGTGGATTTTGACTTGATCACTAGACAAAGTAAAAGCCTAACAAGCTCCAAAAGTTTCTTTTATCGCTAAACAGAAACTTCCTAAGGGACCTAAATTCTAAACAAAGTACTTATTACAAATTGGTCACAAATAAAAAGATTTTTAGCTGGTTTTGGAGACTGAATAGGGAGTTACTACAACCTTTCAGAGCTCTTTTTCATGTTTCATCTTTTGTTTTAACAAAGAAGAATATCTTTGGTAAACTCAAGCAAATTTCAAGAGTTTGACAAGAGTAAAAAATGCAATTATATCTCCATTGTTATCCAGGGTTGATTGCTATCATGTTTGTGAGATTTTTTCTTTTTTGTTATCTATCTTCATCATTTCCTTTTCCTTATTTTTTCTGATATTTTTCTTCTTTTTGTAAGAGAGAAGAATTTATTTACGGAGATCCATGCACAAGAGATATTACAGGTGATCTTTTAGGTATTTATCTTCTTTGATTTATGGAAATTATTCTAACTAATTCCCTGTTATCTAACTTTTTTTTATTTGAAGTTTTTAAACAGAGATCTATTGGCAATAGAGACTTCAGTTGATTGAAGCTTAGCACCTCAGGTATTTATTTTCTTAAATCTATGAATATTTATAAATTTTGAGACAAACTCTATTTGAAAAGTTAAATTCATTAGATGATAATAATCTGAAAGCATGTTGTGATAATCTTAAATCTATGAAGGTAAGCACAGATACAAGAGGAACATAATATGTAAGTATTTCATATTGTGGACTATTTGCTCTATCGGAAAGCTTTATTAAGGTGGGATTACATGCATTTATCTGATCAGTAATATTTTATTCAGGTGACCGAAGAGATGAAGAATGGACAATAGCATTTGAAAAGTATGTTAAAGATTATTTAGATGCAAAAAATATCAGGTAACATTTTAATGTCTGATCAGTAACATTTTGTTCCCTAGGATTTTAGGGATTCAAATTGGAATTTAGTGATATTTTGTATATAGAGAAGAGCCATGTGTTTACTTTTCGCATAGGGCCCCTAAAATCTCAGAACCAGGCCCGGATCGGCTATAGTGATCAGCATGCATTTTATTTACAAGCCACGCTTTAGACAGTGTCGCTTCTTCTTCGGGAGCATTTCCGTTATTATTATTATTATTATTATTATTATTATTTTTTTAGTGATGCGGAATCGTCGGAGCTCAAGCAAGATTCACCACACGAAATCTCCATCAAACCAATAGGCAATTAAGTGATTAACACTAAACAGATGGTTAAAATAAATTCTATAGAGACGACTGCAAGTGTTGAGAAAATACCCCCTTAGGCAATTAACACTAGACAAATTGTATATCGCCGGAATCAGTGAGGACCGAGGACCCAATAAATATTCGGAGTTTTTCAATGCTAGTCCCCGCAAACCTCGATATTTTGAGATCAATCTCCAAAAGCTTTAAGCGTAAAATTAGTTCTCCAAATATTCATATTTTGAAGCTAGTGCTCCAAATCTTTTTACTATTTTGAAATTAGTCCACAAATCTTTCGACTAGCTGCTAATTAAAAAGACTAATTTCAAAACATTTTAAGGATTTGAAGGTCTAACTTCAAAATATGGAGATTTGGGGGCTAAAATGGGACTAATATATAAAATACTCAAATTTCCCTTGCACTAATATAATAAAGAAATTTTATCTTAATTAATTTGTCTGTCCGAAGAAAATTCACATGAAAAATATATTTTACAATTATTTCTTGTAGATTTATACGATGTTTAATGTTTAAGAGAGGTGTTTTATGTAGTAGCCTGAGGTATTTTATTGGATAAGAAATTTTATTCAAATTCTAGTCATAACAAAATTATCCGGTATTGGTTAATTATAATTTGTCGAGATATACAAAAAGCTCGCTCTTAGGCAAAATACATATGAGAGTGAAAGGGGCAATAAAAATCTGTAAGCAAGGGCTGGAAGCAGGGAAAATGTGCTAAGACAGATTTGTCAGGTCCGGATTTGAGTTTTAGCCCCAAAAATAAAATAGAAATAAAATAAAATAAAATAAAAAAAGGAGAGGTACTGGTGGTATTATTTTTGGGTTACATCTCCAGTCATCATAGAACTAGATCCAAATTGTAGTTTCTTCTATCTTCATTGAATCCATAATTGGGATCTTCGGTTAAATTTGTAAACTAAAATGAAGATTTCAATATTTATTCGGTTACATCTCCAGTCATCTCCAATCAATACAGAAAGTTTTATCACTTTAACAAGAGCTGCACCATTCTTTTTAGCCTCTGTTAAGTTTTCAATATTTACAACCTACGAACTAAATTACAGAACAAAAACACTAAATTAAAAAAACACTAAACTACAGCACAAAAACACTAAATTAAAAAAATTAGATGTTTATATTACATGAAGGTTTCTTACCAAATTATTCTGCATACCAACATACATAAAACTTCAGCTTTAATATTACTTACAAATCATCAAAGAAAACCTCCCTAACTTACATAGTCTACATACATAGTTCTTGGATCTTCTAAACCCCCAATACTTTCACATCATAGTTTTGAGAGTATATGTACATGCAAATAGATTGAAGGTGGAAGTCTTAGGTAGATTTTAGTCTGTCCAACTGAAAATTCCTCTGCAATTTTCAGGTACAAAATCAAACTAGTGTTCTTGTTAATAATAACAAGAAGAGGAAGACAGCAAGTACTCACCAAGAGCGCATAGATTTCATCTACAAATGGCTGAAGTAGCGATACTAACTTCTTGATATCTCCTTTCAATCCATCGTAATCTTGACCTTCGCTTATAAGCAAGCTGATGAAGATCTCTCTCTCCGGAATGAGCTTCAAACCTACCTGTTCACAAATTTTATGAACTAATTACTTCTAACGAACGCACTTATATCAAGACACGGTGCATTTTTCTCACTGTGCAGCAGATAAAATTGCTTAAAATGGATAAACATCAAGTTTTAGTTGCAATGTCGATATCAGTTTCTTTGGAGAAACGAGTGTGAATCATATATGAATCTACTATCAACTTATGTTGCTATGATATCAGGCTTTTCTCCCTAATTTGCCAAGACTTACTGATCCGTGTAAATGAAATGTGAATAGAAATATATTCGGTTACTTAAATCTGCTGGAAAGAAAGAGAGCTCAATATAAAGGTTAGAATTTTGAGATCGCCCAAGAGTGTTAATTTGTTGAAGGATGCTCAATGGTAACCTGATCGAAGAAGACTTGAAATTAATTGAAACTTCGCATTTTTCCATTTAATCACTTATTTCCCTGCCAATAATTGTTCAAGGCTGCTGATGTTAGTAACTGTGTTTCTCCTGATATTTTTCGTGATATAAGAGTGGATGATTTGTTACCCTGTAAGCAGCACTTGAGATCCAACCGTGCCAAGGCTGCAGAGTGCTCTTATATGCTTCCTCAACAACTTGTTCTAGGCTCATCTCAGCTTCCTTCTCTAACCTCTGCAGTACTTCCAGGCTAAAACAAATTGATCTGATTCAAATAAACACTAGCGCAAATTAGGACAAGTACAAAATAAATTTTCACCCAAAAAAAAAACCACAATAACAAGAAGAAGAAAACTTGTGTCTCTATAAATTGAATTGATGCGTTTCAATACCTAGCTAACCAAACCACGGCTTTGGAATAGCTTCCAGGCTTTCTGCTTGTCCCGTCGCGCGTCTCTTTCTTTAGTATCTCTTCTAAGCTGAAGTATATAGAGGGATCTGATACGTACACTTCTTCCACGCTCTGCAAGATTGTTTATATGTTGTATGAAAAGTTTAATATGACATCTATGGCATTAGATGAGAAGGTATAAGCATTGAATCTCCACTTGAGTCGGATTCCATAGAGTCCAACTCGATTCCAGTTTAAATGACTAATGAAGACAGTATTTGAACATAATACGTCCATAAAAAAACAGATCACAAAGTCCTGAATTAGATTACGCGATGACATATACGTCCACCCCGTCTTGAGTCAGTAAGACAATAGATTTTGATCCCTATTCGTTGGTTCTAAAGGTTCCAAAGCAGAAATGGCTACACTAAATCTCTTTGGACCATTATCCGAGCCACTAATCTATATATATTAGCCATATATCCACCTTATTGTTTGTCAATGTGGAACAAAATCTCATCGCATTGCTTTGACAGAGCAAAGTCTTACTTAAACTGAATGTTTATGAGACTCTCCTAATAACCATATACTCAGTGTCTTATGCAGATTAAATGTCCTTAAACACGTGATGAAAAGTTATTTTGCAGTCAGTCTTTGTAGAGTTGTTGTTATGGTCCCCATGAGCTTTATGTTTGCATACGTCATTGAAGTTTCGAGCTTCTTGTCCTTCTCATCGTAAAGGATGCATTTCCATCATCAGAACTTTTTCGACTCGTGTAAGTGTAGTCTCATAATGGAATAAGTTAGAAAAATGATGTACTCAAGTACAGAGTGGTGAATACCAAATTAGCTAAAATTGTGGGTTAATTTGTTTCCTAGCCTCTATTTGAGGCTCATTTACTCAAAGATTGAGAATAATTTTACCCGATAAAGTACATTAGGGCTCAGTTGTTGGGAGAATGACCAGGGTCAACTCAGATCAGTAGCCAAGACTATGAAAGATCCTACCGATGATGGTAGCCGTGTCTTGCTTCACAACTATCGGCTTTAGACCAAGTCATGTTGACTAAGATATTGTTAGCACACACATGATAGGAGATTCTAGATGGTGGCCATGTTGTTGTCCCCATTATCGCAGATCTAGACCGGAGCTAATAGCTCATGGATGATGAATTATGCTTCAGAAGGAACCCATGCGGCTCAGCATGAGTCCTTGCATTGTATCATCTCTGTTAACACCAAGGAATGACGACACCTAGCACATGTGCATCGACAACCAAGGCATCAATTAGCTCATTATGAAGCATCACTTTCCGATATCTTGTCTTGATGACATGTTGGTCAACATAGAAGGTACTAAGGTCTTCTCCAAAATACACCAGAATAGTGAATAGTGTTGCGCGCCTATGCGGAAGCGTGCTCGCACATCGAATGAGTCCGTGAGCACGGGAGAAAATTAACAAACCCAACACGGGTACAAACCAACAAATAATGACAAGCAAATCACAAACACAGATATTTTTACGTGGTTCGGCAATTTGCATACGTCCACGGGAGCGGCACAATTAGTTTCTCATTAATCACAAGAAATTACAAATAAGAGAGAAGATCTCAAGCTTAAGATCTCTCAATCAAATAACAGTGTTTTAATATAAAACACTGTTCAAACTCTCTCTTTAAAGGCTCAAACTCCCCAATAAATACACCAACTCCTTCTTCACCAATTAATGAGAAGAGAACAAAAGGAGAAACCCAAATCGCAGAAAGAAACAAAAAAAAAGCCGCCGCTATTTTTTTTTCTTCTGCTCCGCTCCTTGCTCGCTCGAGAACGAGGGTTTCCCTTTTATAGGGAAACCCTAGGGCACCTCTGATCTAGCTAGAGCTAGCTGGTTCCTATCCACGGCGCACGTCGCGCGAGCACCTCGAGCCCCGCGCACACGACAGGCGAGCTCGACTGATCTCGCCTGCAGGCGAGTTCCATCCTCGCAGGCGAGTCCCATTCTCGCCTGTCCATGAGCTCGCGGCAGGCGAGCTTCTCCGCAGGCGTCCAAACTTCTCGCCCAGCACGCTTTCACCTGCATCAGATCCAAACAAGCGAGATCTTCACCCGCGTCGCCTCCACGCCGCGTCCTCGCCTGATCCAAACAGGCCAGTTCTTCTTCAATTCTCCACCTCGTCCATTATTTGATAAACATCAAATTTTTGGACGACCACCCGAAGAACACCGCTAATGCCAAAGCTGGCCCAAAACAGCTACACCATTATAGCACGGTTGCCTACGTACCCTCTGACTGGGATCAAGATAATCGTAGTTCACCAAATGGCCGCTAACGGCCTCAACAATCACGAATGTGTAACAAGTTTCGACAATGATCAAACCTGTTACTCGGAACCACCTTTGTGAGCATATCCGCGAGATTATCCGTCGTGTGGACCTTCACTATCTCCACATCCTCATCTTCAAGAACATCCCGAACGAAGTGATAACGAACGTCAATGTGCTTCGTTCTCGAATGAAAAACCTGATTCTTGGCCAAATAGATAGCACTCATGCTATCACAATGAATAGTGATAGACTGCTGCGATATACCAAGTTCCTCCAAAAGTCCTCGAAGCCAAATAGCCTCCTTAACAGCCTCCGTATTAGTCATATACTCTGCCTCCGTTGTAGACAAAGCCACCGCAGACTGTAAGGTGCATCTCCAACACACCGGCGCACGGGTCAAAGTAAACACATACCCCGTAGTAGATCGACGTTTATCCAAATCCCCGGCATAATCCGAATCAACATAACTAATGCATAACTGCCCACCTGTAGTGTCCCGCTCATAAACCAAACCAACATTGAGCGTACCTCGAATGTACCTCAAAATCCATCTCACAGCGTCCTAATGACCCACTCCTGGATCGTGCATGTATCTCGAAACCATACTCACCGCCTGTGATAAATCCGGCCTCATACATACCATCGCGTACATCAAGCTTTCAACTGCGCTCGCATATAGAGTCTTTGATATCAACTCTCTATCTTCAACTGTCTTTGGTGAAAGATCAGCTGAAAGCTTCAAATGGGCTCCCAAAGGTATACTAACAGGTTTAGTTTTCATGCTAACGTTAAACCGCTGTAGAACCTTCTTCAGATAAGCTATCTGAGTCAAACAAATTCTGCCATTCTCTTTGTCTCTGCCGATCTCCATCCCCAAAATGCACTTAGCCTCACCCAAATCCTTCATCTCAAACTCCTTTGAAAGTTATGCTTTCAACTCATCTATAGAAGACCTGGAAATAGTGGTAACCAACATGTCATCGACATAAAGCAACAAATATATGTACGCACCTCCTTTCAACTTGCGAAAATACACGCAAGGATCAAACTGGCTCCGAGTATACGAATGACCAATCATAAAACTATCGAATCGCCTATACCACTGTCGAGGAGACTGCTTCCAACCATATAGCGATTTCTTTAACCTACAAACCATGTTTTCCTTTCCTACAGCTCGGAATCCCAATGGCTGAGTCATATAAATTTCTTCATCAAGATCACCATGAAGAAATGCAGTTTTCACATCCAACTGATCCAACTCCAATCCATACTGCGCCACCAAAGCTAGCAAAATCCGAATCGAAGAGTGCTTCACTACAGGAGAGAAAACCTCATTGTAGTCAATACATTCCTCCTGTGCATAGCCCTTCACAACCAACCTAGCTTTGAACCTCACTGGAGTGCCTTCAATGCCCTCCTTCTTCGTGTATACCCACTTGCAACCAATTGCCTTCCGCCCCTTTGGAAGCTGAACAAGCTCCCATGTATCATTCTTATGAAGAGACTTCATCTCCTCCTGCATAGCTACCTGCCACAATTCAGCCTCTGAACTCTGCTCGGCCTCTCTGAATGTAGTAGGCACCAACTCATCGATACTCTTCACCGGAAGTGCATACGTAACTACTGTGTCGGTATACCGTGCTGGCGTCTGTATGTCTCTCCTCTATCTCCGAACCGCAATCGAACCCTGAACCTGAGCCGTCGGTCCCTGATCCTGCACTTCTGTACCCGTATCCTCCTCGTCGTCGCTGTGCTCGCCTGGCGTCACCTCAGTCGACACTCTAATGGATACTATACCATCTGGACAATGTAGAGCTGCATTGATCTCCGCCATTTGTGATATCTCTTCCGTCGAGTCGCTCTCCACCTGATGAGAGCTGGGAAGCTTCAAGATAGAAGCCTCATCGAACGTGACGTTCCAACTTAGCACAATCTTCTTATCAACTGGATCCCATAGCTTGTATCCCTTGACACCATGTTTGAATCCTACAAATATGGTCTTCCTAGCTCGATGTTCCAATTTATTTGTTCTCACATGATAAAATGCAGGGCACCCAAATACCTTGAGCTGGTCGTAGTCGTGTGCTGGCTTTCCCGACCATATCTCCATAGGGGTCTTCCCTTCAATCGCAGATGAAGGCAGCCTGTTAATAAGGTGGCTCGCATATGATAGTGCCTCAGCCCAAAAGATCTTCTCCAAACCACTTTGCGACAATAAGTATCGGACCTTCTCCAGTAAAGATCGATTCAGCCTTTCTTCCACCCCATTTTGCTGTGGTGTATGACTAACTGTGAATTGCCTCTCTATGCCCTCGTCTCGACATAGCTACTAAAAGGGGTCAGAAGTATACTCACCACCGTTGTCGGATCGCAACGTCTTGATCTTTCTCCCAGTCTGCAGTTCCAATCTTTTCTTCCACTCCACAAACAAATCTAGGACCTCACTCTTCTTCGTCATGGTGTACACCCAACAACGTCTAGAATAGTCATCTACAAAAGTAACGAACCAATGTCGACCACCAAGTGATGCAGTCTTGGTGGTACCCCAAACGTCTGTATGCACGTAGTCTAGGATGGCCCTCGTCCTATGAATGGAAGTTCCAAACTTCACCTTCATCTTCTTGCCAAGAACACAGTGCTCACAGAACTTAATCTTCCCACTCTTGGCTCCCTTCAATAGTCCCTGCTTGCACAAAGCCTGCAGTGACTTCTCGCCTGTGTGCCCTAACCTATAGTGCCAAAGTCTACTCATGTCCGCCTCTGAAATAGCTGAAGCTACCTAGCCAATCTCGGTGCTCCCCTTCAGATAATACAAGTTTCGATTGCGGACTCCCTTCATCACCACCAAGGATCCCTTAGTAACGTTTGCTACAGTGTCCTCAAAGGTCACCTTAAATCCCTTTGCCTCTAAAGCTCCAACCGAGATAAGATTCTTCTTCAGTTGAGGAACGAATCTTACCTCTTTCAACTCACGAACTACTCCATCGTGTATCCGAATCTGCACGGTACTTATCCCACAAATGCCACAGGATTGATCATTTCTCATGACTACAACACCCCCATCGACTCTCTCAAATGATGTAAGCCAATCTCGCCTAGGGGTCACATGATAGGTAGCGCCAGAATCTAGCATCCAATCTGATGCACCCAAATGATTCACCTCTGGAGTAATTAAAAGAGAAAAGATCGAATCATCAGAATCATTGTCGCTAGCAACATTCACCTCAGTGGCCTTCTGGCCCTTCTTTTTGCCATTCTCCTTCTCCTTGAGCTTCGGGCAGTCTCTCTTCTAATGTCCTTATTCCTTACAGAACGCACACTGGTTCTTTGCTAACCGGTGATGGCCTCTAGACTTTGACCTGCCTCTATTGCCACCTCTCGGATATGAGCTTCTCCCTCTCGTCGACAAGGCTTCTCCTGAAGTACTAACGTGGGAAGTTTCCTTGTCCTTCCTCCTTAAATCATAATTCGTTAAAGCGTTAGTAACTTCACTATAGCTGATAGGAGATCTCCCATTCAACAGAGTGAGCACGAAGGTATCATACTCCTCATCTGGTAAGGAGCCCAACAAAATAATCGCCTTGTACTCATCCGATATCTTCTCATCAACATTCGCCAAGTCTGATAACAACTTAGTGTAGTTGTTCACATGCGCCGCTAATGAGGTGCCTCGGGACATCTGAAATCTGAATAATCTCCGCAGCAAGTGCAAACGGTTCTCAACACTCTTCGTCAGATACTTATTGTTGAGAATCTCCCACATCTTCATTGCAGACGTCACCCCAATCACATCATACTTCAGCTCATGTTCCAAACAGGACCTGATCACCCCACAAGCGTTCTGATTCATCTTTTCCCATACCGACTCTTCATATTTAGGTGGTCTCTCTTGGACCATGATGGTCTCCTCTAAATTCTGTGCATTGAGCGCGTCCTGTACGTCTCTCATCCACAAACCAAAGTTGATTTTGCCATCATATTTTACAACACTAATCTTAGTGTTCTGAAAACCAACTTAAACTGTACCCGACACAGTCTTGCTGCTTTCTTCAATTATTTCTACCATACTCACAAACTCCGAATTGCAAAGAAAAATCCAAACTTTGATAGAATTAAGAAGATACCCAACTGAATCCTAAATCGGATTCCAAATTGATCTCCTAACCACACAAGGAAAGCAAGATCACCACGACACTCCTCAATGCTATCTCCACCGAAATTTAGAACTCCAAGAACCAAGCTTCCAAACTGAATCTTCCTCCACCTAATGCCAAAGCCCTAGATCTCAAACCTGGAGCTTTGATACTAATTGTTACGCGCATATGCGGAAGCATGCTCGCACACAGAATGAGTCTGTGAGCACAGGAGAAAATTAACAAACCCAACACGGGTACAAACCAACAAATAATGACAAGCAAATCACAAACACAAATATTTTTACGTGGTTCGGCAATTTGCCTATGTCCACGGGAGCGGCACAATTAATTTCTTATTAATCATAAGAAATTATAAATAAGAGAGAAGATCTCAAGCTTGAGATCTCTCAATCAAATAACAGTGTTTTAATATAAAACACTGTTCAAACTCTCTCTTAAAAGGCGCAAACTCCCTAATAAATACACCAACTCCTTCTTCACCAATTAATGAGAAGAGAACAAAAGGGAAAACCCAAATTGAAGAAAGAAACCGAAAAAAGCCACCGCTATTTTTTTTCTTCTGCTCCGCTCCTTGCTCGCTCGAGAACGAGGGTTTCCCTTTTATAGGGAAACCCTAGGGCACCTCTGATCTAGTTGGAGCTAGCTGGTTCCCATCCACGTCACGCACGTCACGTGAGCACCTCGATCCCCACGCACACGACAGGCAAGCTCGACTGATCTCACCTGCAGGCGAGTTCCATTCTCACAGGCGAGTTCCATTCTCGCCTGTCCATGAGCTCACAACAGGCGAGCTTCTCCGCAGGCGTCCAAACTTCTCACCATGTACGCTTTCGCCTGCATCAGATCCAAACTGGCGAGATCTTCACCCGCGTCGCCTCCACGCCGCGTCCTCGCCTGATCCAAACAGGCCAGTTCTTCTTCAAATAGCACCACATATGTTTTTTCCCTCCTTGTAAATGAAAAATATCTTTATTCATTCACCAAATATGGATTTTTATAGTGCATCATCATACTCAGGTGGAGAACCTGTGAATACAAGAGAAGAACAAAAGGAGAATATTTCACGAGGACATATTGATTAATAAGCTCATAGCTGAGGTAACAAATTCAACAAGAATTCGACTATGGAGGTTTTTTAGAAAAATTCCCCATGATAAGCTAATATCAATCACACCAGAGCACGAAAATTATCAAGAACACATGAACATAATGATATAAGTGGTCCAGCTTGTAGTCTACGTCCACGGGCGAAGGAGGAGAAAAGCTTTATTAATTGTGAGGAATACAAAGTGGAATCTCTCACTCTCTCAATCCCAAATCACACCCCAAAAGCCTAATACAACTCTCAACTAAAGGAACAAAAGAGAAAAAATATCAAATAGGCTTCACAAAAGAACTCTCTCTTCTTGATTGTTGCTCTAAAGATTGATGATTATTATTGGCTTGAAAGATTGTTCTTGTATAGCCTTGAAGATCCCAACTCCTTGCTCTCTAAGGAATAAAAGTTGTAATAGGAATAGAAGTCCACATATCCTAAAACCCAACAAGAGTCCAAGTAGAAATAAACCTCTAATATGATTGGTTGTGCAAAGTCTAATGTAAGTAGGACTCTTAATCAAACAAACCAAGCTGAAAAGGAACTCCCAAAGCAATATAGATTTGAGTATTTGAAGCAACCTATAACAAATCTCCACATTGACTCAAATGCGTAGAAAATTCCTCACTCCAAAATAAGCTAATTAACTTACTCAACCTTCTCCAATATCCCCACAAGGCATCTAAGTACGGCACATATCAATCAAGTCCAAGCCTGGCTTCAACTTGCTCAAAAGAGGTTTCCTCAACAAATCGACTGAATTGTCCACACGACGACCGTAAATATTAGTGAAGTCATCACCTTAAGTATCTCCTTGATAGCTGAAGGGAATAAAATTGCCAACTGACAATGCATAAGCTACTGTATCTCCATATCTTCGTGGTGGTCGGTTATCTCATCTAGATCGATCTCGAGCAATAGTGTATTATCGCTCTTCCTGCAACTGCTGAGGTGCTTCATCTACTTGATCGAGATCTGGCTGATGAACTCCTGTAGTGTTATCCTCCTGAAGAGCTGAATCATGAATTTTTAACTCCACCTTATGTCATGTAGTGCGTGCATTATCAACAACTGAAACCGATGATCATTTCTTGTGGAACATAGCAGATTCATCAAAAGTAACATTATGGCTTATAACAATCTTAGGAGACTTCGAATCACGATACCACAACCTAAAACCCTTAACACCCGATGCATAACCTAGGAATATGCACTTCTTCACTCGCTTTCCTTGACTAACATGCGTATATGCAAAGTAACCAAATATTCTAAGATTAGAATAATCCGCAGGCTTACCGGACCAAACCCCATCTGGAGTTTTACAACTAATATCAGTAGATGACGACCGATTCACTAAGTAACAAGCTGTATTCACTACTTATGCCCAGTATTCCTTACCTAAACCTGCATTGAACATCATACAACGAGCTTTCTCTAATAGGATTCTATACATATGTTTTTCCACTCTATTCTGTTGCGGCGTGCGAGGGACTGTATGATGTCTAACGATTCCCTCCTTCTTACAGAACTTAATAAATTCTCCTCCACAAAACTCAAAGCCATTATCAGTCTAAAGCCTCTTAATCGGCCTCCCATTCTGCTTCTCAATCAAAGACTTCCACTGCTTGAAATTCACAAAGACCTCATCTTTATGTCTCAAAAGTAGACCCAAACCTTCCTGGGGTAATCATCAATGAAGGTCAACAAATATCTTTAATTACCACCCTTCGAGACAACTTGAGAAGGTCCCCAAATATCTGAATAGATATAATCCAAAGTACATTTAGTCTAATGCACTACTGTACTGAAGCTGACTCTTTTCTTCTTCCCAAAGATGCAATACTCTCATAATCCCAATTTTCTTGTACTCTATCTACATAAAAGACCGTTCTAACTCAACTCGGTCAATCCGTGCTCACTCATATGATCAAGTCTTATAAGTAATAATCTGGTAGTATCAACTCCTGAAATCAATGATGCAACTGCAGTCGATTCGGTAACGGTAGAACCCTATAAAACATACAAGTTGTCGATCTTGTTTCCTTTCATAACCACAAGAGAGCCTTTTGTAATCCTGAGAACTCCACCTTGACCTGAAAACTTGCACCAAATGCTATCAAGAGTGCCCAAAGAGATGAGATTCTTCCTTAAACCTGGAACTTGCCTAACATCTGTCAAAGTCCTGATACCTCCATCACACATCTTAATTCGAATTGTGCCTTTCCTAATAGTCTTGTATGACGTGTTGTTCCCCATAAGAATAACTCCACCATCAATAGCTTCATAAGTGGTGAATCATCCCCGATTAGGACACATAAGATAGGAACAATCCGAATCCAAAGTCCAATCATCCATGCTCCTATTTATATCATCTGTAGCCAAAAACATCACATCTTCAGCAATATCAACTTTAGCGGAGTCCTCCTTTGATTTTACTTCATACTCTTCTTGTTTATATTTGTTCTTCAATCTGTAACAATCGGTGTTAATATGCCCTTTCTTCTTGCAATATCTACAAGTCAGATTCATATGCTTTGACTTATACATGTTACCTCCAAAATACTTTCTTCCAATGTTCCTCGAACAAATAAGCCATTAGTTTTATTGTCACCTTCACTTGTGGTTAACTCTTTGTCGATCTTCTACTTATTCAATAAGTTATCTTTGACATCTTTGATACCAATAGAATCTCGACCGTAAATCATAGTATCACTGAAGTGCTTGAAGGAAGGCGACAATGAACACAATAACAATAGGGCTTGATCTTCATCATTGAACTTAACATCAATCTTACTTAAATGTGTAATCACAGAGTTAAATTCACTAATATGAGATTTGATGGGTGATCCTTCCGACATCCGAAGTATGTACAAATACTGTTACAAGAGGAAGCGATTAGTGACCGACTTCGTCAAATACAAATCCTCCAATTTAGACCAGATATCAACGGTTGTTTTCTCCGTGAGAACTTCTTACAAAACTTCATTTGCCAAACAAATCTGGATCGCTATGAGAGCTCTATCATCCAACTCGTTCCAATCTTTCTCTGTCATAGTAGCCAGTTTCTTCGACTTCCCGAACAAAACCTTCTTCAATCCACTCTATGTAAACATGATGATCATCCTAACTTGCCAAAGGCTAAAACTGATGTTGTCATCAAACTTCTCGATATCCCACTTCATAGTAGTTATTGTTATCTTCTCGTCCGATCAATAGCTAAGAGCTCTGATACCAATTTCTTATGACAAATTCCCTAGGATAAGCTAATATCAATCACACAAGAGCAAGAAAAATACCAAGAACACACGAACGCAAAGATATACATGGTTCGGCTTGTAAACTACGTTCACGAGCGAAGGAGGAGAAGATCTTTATTAATTGTGAGTAATACAAAGTGAAATCTCTCAATCTCTCAATCCCAAATCATACCCCAAAAGTCTAATACAACTCTTAACTAAAGAAACAAAAGAGAAGAATATCAAATAGGCTTCACAAAAGAACTCTCTCTTCTTGATTGGTGCTCTAAGGATTGATGACTATTGTTGGCTTGAAAGACTGTTCTTATATAGGCTTGAAGATCCCAACTCCTTGTTGTCTAAGGAATAAGAGTTCTAATAGGAATAGAAGCCCACATGTCCTAAAACCCAACAAGTATCCAAGTAAAAATAAACCTCTAATATGATTGGTTGTACAGAGTCTAATGTAAGTAGGACTCTTGATCAAAACAAAGCAAGCTGAAAAGGAACTCCCAAAGCAATATGGATTTTAGTATTTGAGGCAACCTATAACAGAGGGTAATGGTGAGGATAGCAACTTTTATGGCTCGAAAGACCTCCTCACTTGATTTCTTCTTCCCAAATCAAATAAACAGAAATAGATAAAACCAACATCTTTACCAACTAATTTTAGTCTTTGCCTTTCTGATAATGAGAATACTAGTTAAAAATCAAGGACCTATTTGCACGACCTCCATCTAATTCCAATTTACTCCACGACTCTGTTCCAAATTGAGAAAGAAAATTGGAATTC